>JASEVX010000460.1:80000-117124 GCA_031761405.1 Serripes groenlandicus | reverse complement strand
GGGTTTATTTTAAAGATCGGTTTACTACGGTCATAGTTTAGTTGTCGAGACGGGTACTTTAATGGTGTCATAGATCAGTAGTATATATCTCCCTCTCTTTCTCTACCCGCCGTGGTCGAGTTGATAGCGTCGGGGATTTGAAACCGGGTGTTCACCACGATGGTGATGGTAGATTGGCACGGCTCATTTTCTAGCCTATAACTGTTTTGTTCACCCAGGGATCATGAATGAGTGAACTGTCGCCGTGATATAACTGAAATAAGGTTGAAAACAGCGTAAAACAACAAAAACAAACAAACAAACAAACTCTCTCACTCTCAGAGATTCAAAGGAGTTTAAATATTCAAACTAAACAATGACACAATATATATTGCTTATAATACAATACCTGTATAGTTCATAAGAGAAATTTCTCGTTTTAAGCAATTGCTTCTTCTTTTGCCACAGTGTTTTTAAAAGTTATCTACTGCAGAGGCTTCAATAAGCGTAAATACGAGGGAAATGGTTTAATTATTTGAAGCTCTAATCAATAACATTCATGAATGAGACAAGATACACACACAGCTCAGGATACTCGTTTTGTAGTGCAATGGATTTAGCGGTGTAAGACCTAGAATATGGTGTCGAGGGAAGTTTCACTCCGTATGTTTCCTCCGTTTGTGACCGAGAAAAAAAAGTACGCGGATTTAAGTTAAATCCGCGCTCTTTTTTTTTTCAGTTTAATGTTTTGGCAACCATGAAAAAAAGATGCGCGTTTTTATTTGTAAAATATCGCATCTTTTTTCGACAAAATTCTGCTGGATTCTCTATAGAATCCTATATAAACAGCCTTAAAAAAAGTGCGCGAATTTAAGTTAAATCGGCGCGGTTTTTTTTGCCCACGATAAGAGGCCGTCCACAGAAAAACACGCTGGCCCCAACAAGTCACATACTAGCTAAAAGTAGCATGGCTTATAAAAATGAATTATATCATATACTGAATGAGATACTCGTATTATATTTTATCTAATGGTTTACCAAATTTAATTACCGAGCGGTATTAGTAAACGAAGATATTTGAAACCTCACACCACATATCTGGTGTCATCGCGGTTAATAAGAATGTTGTCATTATACTATATATAGAGGGACGATCATTCATTTATTCATTCAAATATCGGTGGTAACATGGTTTGAAATCGTAATAAGGTAAAACACCCCTAACGGTCTCGGTTATTTCCGTATAAAGTTGTAAGAGATCGGTATTGTTCGTACGCTTGACGGTCATTTCCGGCGAAAATATGAAGAACGTATGCCGAAACCTTCCGACTTCAAACGGTAATCACCGATTCAATATATAGGTAACAGATACCGACGTCATATCGAAATCTCAAGGCCATAAGGAGTGTTCTATGTTTACTAGGGATGGCAACGATTAATCGGTTACCCGGTTAACCGTACGTTTTCTGATTAATCGGTTAGTAATTTCGGTAACCGAGTATTCGGAAGAAAAGATAAAATATATACACAGTTGTGTTTGACCTTTTGTTCTTTTCAATTTTTCACACGTATCTAACATGAGAGGTTAATTATTCACACCTCGATCGGCCAGTGTTTACATTACTGCGATAACACTCGATTTTATTGATGATCGTTTGTTTGTGTTATTGTCAATTAAAGGACTCTTTGTTTCTTTTTAAAAAAGTTTGATGTCTAATAAAGGCAGAAATTATAAGATAATGACTTATTAATTATATTCGGCGTTTGTTTTGATAATACAGCTAATTGGAGTGAGTGTGATACATTTGAATTGTTGTTTTTGTAAATTATTATTTATCAACACGATTGGAAGAGTAATTTGAAGTTTGTAACACATTTTCCCCTGAGTTGGTATTTAAAGATATGCAGCTATGTACCTTTTCCATTCGACATATATAAAAAATCTACAGAATATATACCATAATGCCGCCTGCTACATCCTTTGTATGGAAGTATTTCGAACGCTTTGCTGATGATAAAAAAGTCAGGTGCAGTTTTTGTGGTAAAGAACTGTCTTTGACTGATTGATTCAGTAACATGCGCAACCATATTCGACTTAAACAGTGGATATTTATTGTCTATGAATATATACGGTTAACCGGGTAACCGGTTACAAAATTGTACGAGTAACCGGTTAGTAATATCGGTAACCGTTGCCATCCCTAATGTTTACACAATCTTTACTTTTGGGTTTACTATTAATTTAAAGTTAATTTGTTAGCGTTGTAGATAAGTATTTTTCTCACAGCTGACAAATATGTCAAGAGTGTCTCATTTTTCAGTGGCGGATCGCTCAGTAGAAATATTATGAATTGTTTCCCTCGATACAAATGACCATACATGCAAAATTAACGAGAATAAATTTTACTACTTCATTAATAACACTAACAAGTATGTCAATTCACATCTAGTTTTGATCATTCATATGTTACGAAACAAATGGCTGATAAACAAATACATATGTAATCTTCTATTGAAAACTTGCCTGATCATGATGAGACCGTGTCCATGCTACATGTATGTTATCTTCCCCTTTAGTTTCAATGAGGAATAAATAGTTTGGAAAGTTCATACAGTGTTCTATCCAAGGGTCATCAGAAGGACGTTGTAAACCTCCATCACATGAAAAGCACCGTACAGCGTCCCGGGTACCTGAAGTATGTAACATAGATACATTCGTAAAACATCGTACAACGTCACGAGTACCTGAAGTATGTAACATAGATACATTCGTAAAACATCGTACAACGTCACGAGTACCTGAAGTATGTAACATAGATACATTCGTAAAACATCGTACAACGTCACGAGTACCTGAAGTATGTAACATAGATACATTCGTAAAACATCGTACAACGTCACGAGTACCTGAAGTATGTAACATAGATACATTCGTAAAACATCGTACAACGTCACGAGTACCTGAAGTATGTAACATAGATATATTCGTAAAACATCGTACAACGTCACGGGTACCTGAAGTATATAACATAGATATATTCGTAAAACATCGTACAACGTCACGAGTACCTGAAGTATGTAACATAGATACATTCGTAAAACATCGTACAACGTCACGAGTACCTGAAGTATGTAACATAGATATATTCGTAAAACATCGTACAACGTCACGAGTACCTGAAGTATGTAACATAGATACATTCGTAAAACATCGTACAACGTCACGAGTACCTGAAGTATGTAACATAGATACATTCGTAAAACATCGTACAACGTCACGGGTACCTGAAGTATATAACATAGATATATTCATAAAACATCGTACAACGTCACGAGTACCTGAAGTATGTAACATAGATACATTCGTAAAACATCGTACAACGTCACGAGTACCTGAAGTATGTAACATAGATACATTCGTAAAACATCGTACAACGTCACGAGTACCTGAAGGATATAACATAGATATATAAGTAAAAACATCGTCATGGTTACCTGTAGTATTTAACATATAGATACTAGTTAAATACACCTTATTATCAATTTCTTAAGTTTGCAGCTTTTATCTTAACGTTCGTTTAGTCTATTACACGCCTTTCACTACGAATATTGAAGCGGCACTTTGCGAAAGTCAACCGTTAGGTACAGATAAGCGCAGTCTGATCTAGATCTGCACAATTCGCATATTAATCGTAGAAGGCGTAGCAGGCTGTATCGGTATCCACATATCGAACCCACGACCTCCCTCAATCGAGGCGGACGCCCTACCATTAAACTACCGAGGCGGTAAAGAAATTGAAATATCTTTATTCTTGTTTTATGGTAATTCATTTTGAGGTGTTTACATATATAGCCATATATCGCCTTTCGTGCAAAGATCATAGTCATTACACGTGTAGAAAAAACTTGCTTCGACGCTAATGGCTTCTGTATTAATACTAGTTAAACATACACGGTTACTGTTTTATTGGAGTAGGTATCTATGTTTTAGACATCGTCAAGTGCTTTATTTAGATTAAACTTCAATTTCAAAGTAATTATTGCAACAGACACGTTTAAACGAACTCCTATTCAATTAAACTCAAATAGAAGTGAATTAAATGTGCTTTGCCATAGATAAAGTACATGAATGTACTTGGCTGCAATAGGCTGTACGATGTTTTAACTAGTATATCCATTTTACATACTTCATGTACCCGTGACGTTGTACGGTGTGTTTACTTATATATATGTTAAACATACTTTAGGTACCCGTGACGTTTTACGGTGTTTTTACTAATATCTATGTTACATACCTCAGGTACCCGTGACGTTGTACGGTGTGTTTACTTATATATATGTTAAACATACTTTAGGTACCTGTGACCTTTTACGGTGTTTTTACTAATATCTATGTTACATACCTCAGGTACATGTGACATTGTACGATGTTTTTACTTATATCTATTTTACATAATTCAGGTACATTTGGCGTTGTACGATGTTTTTACAAGTTATTAACATACTTTAGGTACCCGTGACGTTTTACGGTGTTTTTACTAATTTATCTATGTTACGTACTTCAGGTACCCGTGACGTAGTACGGTGTTTTTCCTGTGACGGAGGTTTACAAAGATGGGACCCTACTGATGACCTTTGGATAGAACACTGTATCAACTTTTCACACTGTAAATTCTTCATAGAAACTAAAGGGGAAGGTTACATCACATTGGCACTGGCTCATCGCGGAAAGGTAATGTCCTTGTTTTGTCTAGGTTGGTTTCAGGGCGGGACTTGATAGTACTCTCTGCTCATTTAAATAGGACTTTTGGGGTGTGTGTGTGGGGGGGGGGGGGGGGGGGGGGGGGGGGGTTATGGTTAAGACAGTTTCACCTCAGTAATTTGATATAATCGCTCACAAAATGCCGTCAACTAGTGCAGGAATGGATAATCATCTTACCTAAATAAAAAGGTCCGTATCAATCCATGCCCTGACATGTTGAATAATCAGGCAATATATAAAGTTTTCTTTTAAATCATTTCGTTCCTTTTTTCTGTTCTGTGGTGTAATGTTTAATACATATACAGTGAAACCTGTGTAAAAAGACCACCCATGAGAAGGCAACAATCTAGTCTTTGTTAACAGGTGGTCTATTATTAAACGGTCATTTGTGCAAAAAATATAGTAATTAGGAATAACTAAAAGTGCGGTTGCTAAAGGCTATTCATATTTACTAAACGAACGACATTATTACTATTGAAAGCTTTGCTTTAATCCATTCAAATTCACTTAACTGACTAGTTTTAGTGTGGCTGTATTAAGTTATAAAGCTGTAATTGTTCGGGGCCAACACCTAACTCTGAAAAAACCCACAACATCACAAGGATCTAAAAATAGAAATCGAATCATGTTTTTTTTTTAAAAACATGGTCAACCCCGTTTGTTTATCTTACTACAACGTGCTCGATCAAAGTATAACAGGATCGACCAGCATATTCTTGAAAACAAATTCAGAATTATGTTGTTCGCTGATCGGGCTTTGCTTAATTGTTAACAAGGACCACTTTAAATTTCTATTTAGATATTTTTCAAAAGCATGAATGATTGCATCACTTCTTGACATTGATCACCGTATTTTTTAAACGCTGTGTCTAATATTTGACTCGACGATTGTACGGCAGTTGCGACCAGTGTAGAACCAGCGGAAATATATGTGAATACTTTTAAATCTGTTTCATCTTAAACATGTGAATTTCCTACGAATCTTTTTAAATGTTTTTGCTTCGATTTTGAGCGTTTATTTCACGACAAAACGCATATTTGTACGTCAACATCAGAGGATGCAAATCGTTTGATCTTATGATAGAAAGAGAAGTAGATTTTATTTTTTTGTTAAATCTAACTTTTTTTCTACATTTCGATTTCATATTCTATCGTTATCACTTTATTGGTAAGAATATACAAAGATTGCACAATATTGTGTATTCTACCATATGGTTCAAGGTCACTAGATATTACCCAATCAAAATGTAAGTATTGCGCTAAACGTCGTAGGGTGAACGTACATTCAAGACGTTTTGTCGCTGAATATGTTTGGAAATATATCGGAATATCTAAAGTTATATGTAAGTAGAATTTCTGATTAATTGTTTTGCGTGAGCTGCGTATATGTACTGATACAGTATCGGACGTCCTGGGTTCGATCCTCGCTTGTGGCGGTTATAAACATTGAACATTGTTTATTTCTCTTTTGACTTATACAGAGTACATCGTCATATAATCAAATACAAAATATACAATTCATAACATGGAAACATAAAACGAACGGAAAAACAAAGAAAAACAGGGTGTTTGATGTAATGCCCCTGGAAACGGCAATTTACCTAGCCTTATACTTGTTTGTCACATAGGGATCATGCAAATGTTGTCTGTCTCCATGATATAACTAAAAATCTGTTGAAAACGGCGTTGAATCTAATAGAACAAAACTGTAGACAGTTCCTATATTGGCTGTCTTAATATTAAAAAGATAACAAACATCCGGCCGAGTTGGGCTTATAGGCCTCTTTTAATAAGAAATAGCATCATATTATTATCAGAGGTTGAAAAGAGAACAATCGTGAAAATGTTATAAGAAAATATAAATTCGGCTGCTTCGGGTATATTAAGCAAACAATCATGAACAAATGAAAACAGCAAACATCCGACAGCATAGGGCCTATAAGTCACTTCAAAATAATAGTTCATTATTATTGTTGAGAGAAATATCGATACTATCTGTATCAATTAAATCATATGAGCCCTTCCACGAGAAAACCAACATTATGGACTATGCGTAAAGTATCGACCCGGATCAGCCTAAGCATGCCGCACAGGCTAACCCGGACAGACACTTTTCGCCTCCTGTAGATTTTCTGTTTCAGGAATCACTACTCTATACATCTTTCCCCCTTAGACGGAATGTGTCGGCCGGATCAGTCTGCGCGGACAGCGCAGGCTGATCTGGTCGATACATTACGCAGATGATATGAGCCGTCCCGCGAGAAAACCAACATTATGGACTCTACGTAATGTATCAAACCAGATCAGCCAGGCATCAACCGCCCAGGCTAATTTGGGCCGACATATTCCGTCTCAGGGGGATAGAGGTATAGATGATTCCTGAAACAGTAAATACACAGGTGGCGAAAAGTGTCTGTCCGAATTAGCATGCACGTCATGCTTGGGCTGATATGGATCGATACTTTACGCAGATTCCACAATGGGTTTTTTCCCATGGATCGGCTCATTTGATTTTTTTTTCAGGCAACATATTAACACATCTTAATTTTTGGATATACTTTACCGAATAATTATTATATTAACTGTAAACTTTAATCACTGACTAAATAAACTAAACTATATATATAGGTAAACAAGAGAAAGTTGATGCAAGGCATCAATGTCGCCGGAAAAGACTGCATTGATTTATTTATGTATTCTTGACTTTCCTTAGTCTATTCAAATATTAGGAACGTTGAAATGAAAACATTTACTTATAAATTTTATATTCACCTATATATTAGGGTATCTATAAAAAATTAACGAAATGTGTACACATTTATCTTGGCTTAAATTTAATTTTGCTGTTGTTACTTATTTAAATAATAGTATTCATTCATATAATTTCAATGTTTGTCAATCTTATTCGAATCACAAGGTAAATATCCTGGTATTGCTTTAAAGGGAGGTAATTTGAAGAAAACAAAAGTCTTCAAAAGGAGAAATATATCAGCATTACCGTCTACAGTTTAAATTATTCTATTGTTTGTGGATTTAAAAATGTTCTTTTTTTCTTATTTCTACATGTACAACGAAATATTGCGGCTTCTCTTTGACGCTTTGCGTCAAACATTCGTCTTGTACTTGTCTAAAATAAAATAATATCACTCGCTTTTTCATATCGAAATGCGCATGCGCGAAAATCGATGTTAAAGGTCACGAACCTACACAACAGAATAGGGTCTATATTTAGCTTAGAAACAGTTCCTACTTTAGATATTCATGGATTAACATTATTAAATGAATTCTACACAAATCAAGACATCTCTTTGAACATGAAAACAACATTTAGTAAGTTAAAATTGCTATTAAAAGGAGAATCCGAAATTGACCTCAATGATGACACATACGAGTCTGCATTAGGGGGTGTTGGTTCACGTCTTGAAGGGACCACTTTTGTCTTCGTAAATAAGACAAAAAACTTAAATGCGAGTGAAATAAAAAAAAACTGCAATCATTAAAAAATCGGAATATTTATTTCATTTTAGATGTGTCATTTATTAGTGTTCGTAAACAACCACAATTGTAATATGTTCAAATCATCTAGATTTGTTTCTTTCTAATAATAAGCCGCCCTCCCATGTGATTTCCGAAAAGCTATTAAAAATAGAAGTCGCGGGCTTCTGCCCGGCGACTAATAATACACTAAATAAATTTCCTTTGTTTCCGTGTAAATAAACTAGTGTCAATCCTCGATTGTCACACTTGCTTAGTGTTTCTCGGGTAGAATACCCTATATCACTGAAAGTAGCTAAAACCCGCAAAGGTTACCGTCATTTTTGGACGAAATCGGGCTGGGACGAAACTTGTATTTTCACATACATGTACTCTACTTTCTCTTCCTAACAAAGTCAAAATACTTATATTGATCAAAGCATTCACTTCCTGTGCATCCTATACACATTTACAATGAATTTAAACTCAATGTCATATATCCAATGCATTCTGGTGAAGGTATACACTCATTTTTCGCATACAAAGGTGTTTTGTATATATATTAGGGATGGGAACGAATACTGAAAACGATATTCGAATATTCGTTTTACTTATTCGAATATATTCGAATATTCGTTTTTCGAATCAAAAATCGGTACCCGATTTCAGGTTTATTCGAATGCTGGTACTCTTCCATTTCTTTTTTCAAATAATGGCGATTTTCCAAGTATAAGTGTAAGCTATTGTTTACGTATATATTGCATGTTTTCAACTGTTCTTACACTCTTTTTTTTCTCAACAGATATATTTGAATTTCAAGTTGAGGTAAATCAAGAAAAGTATCCACTCGAAACGATAAACAGAATTGCAACGTTTTCTGATCCGTATAATTATTCAAGTGTCGCTTGGTAACCGAATTTAATATTTAACCGAATCAAATAATTAACGAAGTAATGATATATTTTATTCATACAAAAAGCAAAGGAAGTTGTAAGAAAACAAAATTGCGGACGATTCAATTTGTTCGCTGATGTGAATTCGATTTTAAAGATGTAAAGAGGAAAGCTGCATACTTTTGAGACATACTGCTATGTTAAATATGATTTTGCAATTGTTGTAATAGCTGTCTATGATGTAAATCTCGACTAGGTTTTGGTTAAGCTGGGAGGTGTTTCGAAAATTGACTTTCACTTTCGTAATGATATGCAGACTGTCACCGTTTATACATGTGTGTTTGTTAAAACATATCGATCAAACCGGTCGTCAAGGTGATGTCTGGATACACATGATACGAACTCGGGTAAACGTACGCGTGACAATTATCGATTTTATAATTGATACTTTAGGTTTGACATACGGTGTAAAAAGACCACAAACGAAACATACACACTCTTTATCACTTCACCCTTAATCATGATTAATTCCAACTCGCGAACTCTGTCAGATTTGTACAAATAAGTTTTTGTCACTTTTTTTTTTTATTTCTTAAAAAAAAATCGTAAACTGAAAACGAATATTCTTATTCGAAAACAGTATTCGAATATTCGTCCTTTTTTCGAATATTCGTATATTCGGTCCCATCCCTAATATATATGTATCAGCATTTATTATATGCCTGTACATTTTCCGGTGGAAATACACACAGATTGACATGCGCAAATACACCACGACAGATTAAAATTCCGTATCTACATGCGGTGTAAATACAAGATTGTGACGTCAGACAGTGCGCGGAATACTTTCAGCGAGGTATCCCCAATAAACAATGTATTGAATCTGTATATTTAATAGTTTTTTCGCTCTTCATCGATCGTAGGTATATAATAAAAGGAATATTACGTTGCGGGAGCGATAAATGGGTACGTATTGCACGACTCGTAGCGTGCAATACAAACCCTTTTATCGCTCCCGCAACGTAATATTCCGTATATATATAAGCAAAGGTCGGAGTGGTCAGATACTATAAGGTTGTATATACCCTTAATGCAAAAGTACCATTTAGAGCTGCCTGGTTTTACGTTTTCGTTTATAGTTTGTGATTTGTCTATTTGTGACCAGTCATATGAGCACAGTGACTTCCATTCAAAATCAGCAAAATCAGCATAACCGCATATCAGTCAACATATTTGCAAACTATTATCAGATAACCTATATTGACTTATCGCCCGACTTTCAAGATTGGTTTCTATTTTCAGTTTCTAACTTTATCCTTTAATGCGGGAGTGGGGTGGGTATTTTCAGTTTCCCTTTCATTGTAATTCGAATTGATGTAGTGATTTCTTTTAACATCCAACATCGGTAGTGTAGTGGTAGAGCTCGAGTGCGGGACGTCACGGGTTCTGTCCCCGGCCGGGTCATACCAAAGGCATATTTTTTTATCGTAATGGATTTCCCTCCTTTGCACTCGATGCTGTGGGATAAGCATTACAACTGTCTCGCTTCGGTTAGGAATAATAGACAAACATAATTGTTAACTTTCCCCGGAACGCCATGATAAAACAGAACAACTGTTAAAAGTGGTGTTACCCACCATACAAAGCAAATGATCTATCTGGTCTTTTCATTGTCTGATTGTAGAATACTACAATCAGTATCACAGGCTACACATATTGTCACTCTTTTATAGTCATGAGAAAATAACAATACAGTATTAAAATATGCATTTTCTATTGTACATTGGCTTGTCCTTTGGAACAAGGTACTCATTGCATAGTTAAGCTTTGTTAACAATATAATTATGATCAAAATGAATATTGGAAACCCTAGAAAAATCGTGACTGGTAGCTAACTATTGACCGCATATTCACTTTTGGAATACCACAAATGTAATGTTGTGTTAATGATCCCCAGAATTGGTCAGAATAAAATTCAACTTTCGAATTCGAAACCGTTAGTCTTGTTTTGAACTCAGAGTATATTTCTGAGCGCTGAAAATTATCAGAGTTTTATAGTTTTCGGCTTCGCTGTTATGAAATCGATAGATCATTTTGGAATCGTTCCCAATGCAGAATACTGCATATTGACTTGAATTTATTTTCCTTGGAACAATAAGTGTGTGCTTGGTTCTACGATAAGAAATGTAAATATGTTGGTGGTTATAGGAAGGGCAGATTACGATTAGCTAAAACAAGAATATATTCATATCAACGGCCGTTTTGATTGCAGTTAAACAAGGTAAGATAGGTCTTAGATGATTATACAATTTAATTATTATTAGCATTGAAGATCGTAACCTTCTATTTGAACCATTTTCCTTTTCCCAACTACAACAAATTTATTAAAGTCTGGGCAAAAATATTGAAAATCTCTATAAATGAAAGCTTAAATATTGAATAGAGTTGAAAATATTTTGGAAAAAGCAGAAATTGCTCGTTTTCAGCAATTTCTTCTTTTGTCACAATGTTTTCAAAAAGTCGTCTGCTGCAAGGGCGTCTGTAATGAGGGAAAGGGTTTTTACGTATGGCATCACCAATGCCACGCGAAAACCACCCTTTCGATATATGTGTAAGATTTTATGACAATTACGCTAAAATGGCATATTATACTCTGGTATATTCTATATCTGAGTGGTGTTCTGCGAAAACAAACCTTAATGTAATTATAACGCGTGTGGAAAAAGACTTGCCTACGATTTGGTGTTAAAGAATCCAAATTGAAGGTACTTTACAGAAGTTTCTTTAAACCTTCTATTAATAATTGAAGAACAGTGCAGAGACATATCAGACTGCGCGGATGCGTGGGCTGATCTGGTTCTACACAGGTAGTAAATGCGTTATGGATTTTTTTTGCATATTATGTTATTGACCATAGATGTTCATCAGAGGTTTCAATTGTGCTTTTACGACTAGATGATATGTCTGATCAGACTGCAAGGTGACGCATATATCTTTATTGAAGAGCTATGAGCTAAGCGCTCTATGATCTTTCTCTGATACAATGCTTTCGGTTCCAAATTTACATTGTTTGTCAGAAGCAACTTGTGTAAGTGTTTGTATGACAGATCGGAGCATACTATGTAGATAGGCAATGCCATATTTACATTTAGTCCACCTATTATTGACCCACAGGGAATTGCTCCTCTAAAAATAGATATTACCCTATCTATATATGCATAGATATTAACAAGGGTGGACACAGTTTTCTGGGTCGCCTCGCTTCAACTAATTTTTTTCAAAGTATTCGAACAAAAATATGAATTTGAACTACGGACTCAATCAATAATGCTTTTCTCTATCGAACGATACCAAAATAACGTGAATTTGTTCGCCCTACGTATGTTAATTCCTATGAAATATTTGCGAATTGGCCAAAAGGACAACAACCTGGACCAAAAACGAAAGTACCTTCTAATCACGATTATTTTTCCAGGAAACATTTCGGAATGATTTGGGTTTTTTCGCTGCTAAATGGTCAGTGTTATTGTGACAGAAAATAATCGCAATATCACTGACAATTACCGCAACGAAAAAACCCGAAATATTCCGAAATGTCGATAGAAGGTACTTTCGTTTTTGGTCCAGGTTGTTGTCCTTTTTTCGAATTCGCGAATATTTCAAAGGAATTAACATACGCAGAGAGAACAAATTCACGTTATTTTGGTATAGTTCGACAGAGAAAAGCATTATTGATCGATTCCGTACTTCAAATTCATATATTTGTTTGAATACTTTGAAAACAATGAGTTGAAGCGAGGCGACCCAGAAAACTGTGTCCACCCTTGTTAATATCTATGCATATATAGGGTAATATCTATGTTTAGAGGAGAAAGTCCCTGTGATTGACCGTAACCTTTTCCCACATGTAGTTATAGTGTGTACGGTAGGGATTACAATTGTTTTTACCGTCGTCACAAACCTTGATTGATTAGCTATGTAACAGCCAGGCCACATCCTACACAACAACAAGTTTAATGTTAACTGAGACAATAATAGACTAACCTTTACATTGATTAGTTGAAACCAGGATATTGCAAAAAATACTTCACTCTGTCCGATTGAACCATTTAAAGTAGACTTTAATATAAAACATATATATGCGTAATTAATTCAAGTGGTAAATGAATGAATCAAAGCACTTATAGAAGAAGATCGTTGAAAACTATCAACAAGCACAGAACACCATTAACATATAAAAAAACACATTTATTTTGGAAGGAGAAAAAAGAGGCAATCTACAAACAAGAAATGTCTTTAAAAAGATAAACGTCGATCAATATGAGAAAACACTATGAAATGTAACATACGCATGTTATTTGATCTGTTATCTTACTTATTAGAATGACAGAAAACGATAACGTTAAATATGTAATATTTGGTTTATAAATGTTTTAGTTCATATATATATACTTTGGTTTTTATATGAATGAGAGAGAGAAAAAAACTTTGCCTCTGCCGGGAAGCGAACCGCATACCTTTCACTTGACAATCCAAGTCAACATCCATTCCACTAGCGCGACATGATATTGCCCCGTGCAAGGCCGAGAATATGTCACATGACTGGAGATTACGCGAGGCTCCCAAGAGGTGTACACGTTTCAATTGACGATACATAACTGAAAACTTATCATGTTTCAAATATGATTAATATTTTGCTCTTAATTATTATATTACATACATTTTCACTTATTTTTTTCATTGAAATTTATTTCTTAAGGAAAACAATTAAAGGTAAGTATGCAGAAAATTTCATTTTAAAACTTCTCTTATTAGTTCCTCTGGTAGGATCGCCAACTTAACTATGAACCAATCAAAACGTTTCATTTTCTTTATTTCTTCGACATTATTCATTAAATACAACATTTGATTGGTCTACAATCTAGATCATTTGTTTAACATCTAGGTCAAAACCCACGTTAATTAGCTAGCGCCGAAAAACGTTTAAAAACTATAACTGTCTTGTAAAACAATGTGTCATACTACATATCAGTCATAGAGTTTGTACGGATGCAATGAAGAGAATAACAAAGTATGTCCACTTTTCATAACCTAAATGTATTTGATATAATTCTCGTTTGAATGCATATTTTTAGATGATTGGACGATCAAATATATATATATATATGCAAACGGGACAAACAAATGCTATTTCCTTAGCAAGCATGTGTGTAATTGTCCTTGACTTAAGATATGAACTTTATCTCACGCGGTTTGGAGAATTATCACTTCTCTCAGACGAGTCAGGTAAAGTTCATGTCGAAATTCAAGGACGTAATATTCTATGCATCATGAATGCTAAATTATGATCAGGTACATTCATTTTAACTAGTTTTAAGAAATTACATACACAATTACAATAGCCCATTCAAAAATGCCTCCATCTAAAATATAATGACGTCACGCGTGCGCATGAATACATTGTGTACTGACGACAAAGAGTTCTGAATTTCATTCCATATTTCTCGATGTTTACTACGTTATGTGTATAATACCCGTTTACATGGCAATATTAACTCGATCATATTTTAAATAGAAATGTATGTATTGCGGATTGGCCGTCGCTTCAGTACACGCGATAGGTCAACATGTATGTCAACCGCCGTGTTTTGAAAATTCATAGGCCTAGTTATGTTGGATCTGAAATCGTAGTTTTAAGTTAGTTCAGGCTATTGAAGCTCAAATTTGTACTCAAAGTTTAAATACAGAAGACTAGATTCAAGACAATTGTAATGGTAAGGCGTCGTTTAGATTGGAAATATACATTTTTGGAAAAGGATACCGTCACTGTTGTGGGTAAACATGTCGAAGACACGTTACGAAACTTTTAGTTTTAAGAATGATCATAAACACTTCCTGTTCGTAAATGATAAAGTTACATAACAAGAAGAAACATTTTCTGTCAGAGCTGCTGTATGAAAGATAAAAGAGAGAATAGTTGTATTGGATCAGAAAGTCGTTGTTTTAAGTTGGTTTAGGCTATGGAAGTTCAAGTAGCAATCAAAAGTGAAATAGAAAAGAATATATTCAAACAAATTATGATGCTTAGTAGTCATTAAGATCGGAAATATTCATTTTTGGAAAAGGATACCGTCACTGGTGTGGGTAGACATTTCGAAGACACGTTACGAAACTTTTAGTTTTAATAATGATCATAAACACTTCCTGTTCGTTACTGTACGTTAATGTTAAAGTTATATAACCAAAAGAAACATTTTCTGGATATCTAGATGTAACGCATAATTATAATATGTCGGAACTGGCAGGCTACTGTATGAAAGAGGAATCCATTGGTAGACCAGGTTGTTCGTGAACCCTTTCTCGTGGTTGAAAACAGACTGACGATATAACTTCAACATGTGTCGTTAATCGTGGATGCATTTAAGTGTAAAAATACTTGTGGAAACATAGATAACTATGCTTCTCATTGTAGGACAGAACTCGGTTTAGATTGTATTTAAACAAGGTTACCTATGAATTGACCATGAGATAATAAACAGGTCATTCAACGAAGAAAGACAGTTAATGTAGAAGGACTGAACACAACGATTCCGTGTGATTTATATAACGATATTCTTTTTGATTTGTATTTGCATTGTTATAATATGTTGACATGTAATTAAAACCATTACTTTTATTTCTGCCCTTCATTTGTGTGTGTTCATTGCTGTGACAGCCGTACTATCAACATGTATCATGAGCCGTTACACGAGAAAACCAACATTATGGACTCTGCCTAATGAGTCTGGGCAGTCTACGAAGGCTAATCCGGGCTGACACATACTGTCGTAGGGGATCGAGGTATCGAGTTATGTTTCCTGAAACAGAAAATCCACAGGAGGCGTAAACTGTCTGTCCGGGTTAGCCTGCGCGGCATGCTTCGGCTGATCTGGGTCGATACTTTACGCAGATTCAACACTTTTGGTTTTCTGGTGTATCGGCTCATTAATATTTTAGGAATGTAGTTCCGGCGATTACGTCATTTCTAAAAATAAGTAGACATGTAAACACAAAGTTTATCATACCAGTGTAATGGCGCTGTCACACTATTGCGCATCGTATTATGCCCCAGCGTATGTAAAATATCACTCATACGCTGTTATACGCTGACATACGCTAGGGGTTAGGCATAGGTTTTAAACGTTTCAAACATACGCTGGCATACGGCCAGGCAGAATTTGTATTTAAGCATGCCTAAAAAGTGTGCGCATATTCGGACGTATGGTTTATTCGCAAAACAGACGCAGGGCATACGCTGAAAACGCTCGAATTACGCTAAAGATACGTTATTCATAGGTCGAGTACGCTGGTCATACGCTGAAATACGCTAGCATGAAGGTGTATCGTACAGCTAGCGTATTGATGGCGCATGAGTAACGTACTTCTAACGTATGTCTGACGTATCTGCAACGTATATAGACATCTTGGCGTATGCCTGACGATTTAGTAACGTTTACATTCGAGTTTCACTAATGGGATATGTCTATGTGGACAATCCGTGATATGACTGAACAATTGTTGAAAACGGCGTTAAACCTCAATCAATCAATCTAAATTCTAGTATATTATGTAATATTGACGATAATGTTCAATACATCATTCAACCATGTAAGCCTATTCTTTCTCATTCAAAAAGTTATATTTGAGACAGACAAAAAAAAAAATCTCCCATAAAACGAACAGAGTAGCATTTTAAAAAGGTAATAACATAAAATGTACTTCTTGGATTCGAAGTCGTTACCACTTGAAACAGCCTGTTTTGAATTAAAATGTTGTACTGTCGATGGTTTATCATTCGATAGTTCAACTCAATTTTGAAAAATCGGTTTCCCACGATGAGCATTTTCTCCTTTTGTCACAATGTTTTAAAGTAATCTAATTCGAGTTCCCGGTAACATCCGAATAGTCCTGATAGCAGTATCACTTCACCCTTCCCCACATACAGTATGCAGCTGACGAATTCGAGAACATCTTGAAATTTTCGAAAAATTCAATGGGAACAGACGGTTAAAGAGAGATAACTATGTTTTGGTAGATTTGATTTTGGTGAGGATTTATCTTTCTTATCGCTTCGTATTAAACGTTCAAAAAATAGAACGCGAGGTTCAAGAGATTTCATCAGAATTCCAAAATGGTCTAGACTAATAAGTAAAAACGAATATAAACCGACTGTTTTGTCGGAAATAATGTTTACTTGACTCCTTTTGATAGTGAGAATCATACCAAATGAAACACAGATGTATAGTAAGAGTTCAACAGACATCGGCAATCGCGGCATGTTTAGGTTGATCCGGGTCGATACTTTACACAGCGTAAAATAACCCGATCCTGCTCTTGTACCAACATAGTTTCCATGTATATATATATATATACGTGCATTCAATGTAAAATGACATTGCTAATTTTCGTGATAAAAGAGATGTTCTGAAAATTGTACTAGAAAGAAATGACAATGCATAATCATCGTCCTTATCATTATCATTATTCCAGAATATTCTTTTTAGAACTATAACAATATATATTTAGAAAGTGCCCTTCAAAATGATTAGAAGTGTTTTAAATTGTGCTAGTGAAAAAGGTATATTTCTTTTATTATTAACAGTAGTATTATCATCATCATAATTGGTGGAATTAGTAAATTGTGTAGTAGTAGTAGTAGTAGTAGTAGTAGTAGTAGTAGTAGTAGTAGTTTCTCCTTTTGTCACCTTGTTTTCAAATATCGTCTACTGCAGATGCAAAGCCATAAATGTACGAATGCATTTTCGCGTTCGGTAAACACGGTTTTACATAAAATCACATAAAATCGATACAATACAATCTACTTTAATTGTAATCAAAAAGCCTCCGAGTCTAATTACGCTTTACAAGAACAAAAGTTGTCTACTGCAGTATGGTCGAGTGGTTAGCGTTGGGGATTTGAAACCGGGTGTCCCGGGTTCGATCCCCAGTCGCGGCAAGGCACATGTTCTAGCCTAGTACTGGTTTGTTTACCCAGGGATCATGAATACGTGAACTGTCGCCGTGATATAACTGAACTAATGTTGAAAGCGGCGTAAAACCCCAATCAAACTAAACAAATCTACAGTATGTATCGGAAATGGTTACCTGAATGAACAGAAGAGTTCATTTGTTATCCAGGTCAATCTTAAGTTTATTAATAGATCCACGATACCCCGAGTTATGTTTTTTTAACCGCATTCTTCTGGATTATGCAAAATGTTGTCGATAATTAAAGAACGCTATGTAAAGGATCTGTGTAAAAGTATTTTGTCGTTTTCGTTTAACCAGTCTATAACAACAGACAGCTCTGCTAAAATATAAAAAACAATCACGTTTAAGACGGTGGTGCATCTCATTCCCACGCAATACAGGATCTTTTAACTGGAATTAACCTAAATCAGGTACATTTAACAAGATATTTCGATACAAGTAACGCCAAGAAACATGTTGCCGCTTAATGTGTATAGCTTTGTATGGCACATGTTTTTGAAATCATCTGAATATAAAAGTTTAGCTTTAGAATAGAGTTAAAAATAGTGTGGCAAAAGGAGAAATTGCTCATCATTAGCAATTTCTCCTTTTGTCACAATGTTTTCATTGGTTGTCAGCTGTAGAAACGTCTATACGCGTCTACATGTGGGAAAGAGATATGAGCCGTGCCATTGGAGTTGGAGTCTTATTGCATCTACACCTCGATGGCACTTGATGCATTTGGGTTGTATGCAGCAGCCTTTTATTTTGTTTACCCTCGCCGTTCATACTTAACTCATGCTGTATGCTCAATTGAGATACGTTTATGATTGTTGGGCTTTGGTTTTGTCACACTCTTATTCATTTGTTAATTACAATACATAGTTTCAAGAACTGCATTAATTATCTCCACAGTCGCCTATTTCGACAGGCAAATATGATACGCATTAATTAATGGGGTCAGAACGTAGTTAAGTTATACGTCCCTTAGCTCAGCAGGTAGCGACGTTGTCTGTCAATCAAGGGGTTGTGAGTTTGAACCCTGCTCGGACAACTTTCTTTCCGACGTTTGATGCGACAAGGGCCATTCGTCTTCCACCAATGGGCTAACAGTCGATGAGGAAAGGCAGCTAGTTGCGTGGAAAGATTGTTGTTTGGAGTCCTGGTTTTAGAAAACTAGGAACACACGTCCATTAACGAGTACATTTAAACAATATCTAGGTCAGACTACGTTTATAAATAGATCAAGGTAAAACAACGAGTTTTGCAACCATAATTGAGCCGTCAAGCGAGAAAACCAACATTGTGGACTCTGCGTAAAGTATCGACCCGGAACAGCCTTAGTTGCCGCGTAGGCTAGCTTTTTTGTTTGTTTGGAGTTTAACGCCGCTTTCAACAGCTTTGGTCATATCACGGCGGTCAGCATCCTAGGAACCCAGGCTATTCATAACATATATGATACCCTGGGCAAATTGGCTAGCGAAACTTCGTAAAGCGTGCTCCTCGATTTTCTCCGTAATTACGAGGTGTGTTCGGAAAGTTTCGGGACAAGTGCCGTAACATTCTTTTTTTTTAAATATGTGTACACAATTCTTTCAACATACATAGCTCTATATAACTAGCGTCTTATTTTTAATTTTGTAATTGTAATTGCTTTTGAAAATGAATAAATGGTATATAAAGCTATGTATGTTTAAAGAATTGTGTACAATTATTAAAAAATAAGAATGTTAAGGCACTTGTCCCGATACTTTCCGAACACCCCTCGTACACTGTTATTACTGTACATCGCGTAAAATTTGTAGCATGCAACCAATCAAGCGGCTGGATTTCACCTCATGAATTATTCATGACTACGAAGTTTCGCTAGCCAATTTGCCCAGGGTATCATATATGTTATGAATAGCCTGGGTACCGAGGATGGGCGGTCAGTGCACCTACCCATGTTTTCCTGGCTTTCCTACACCAGTACTTACACAACATTCTTTCGAAGCCACTGACTACTTTCTCACATAGATCAGAGGTGAGAGGCGATGGAAAAATCGCCTGTAAGAATGTCGCCGCAATCGGGTATCGAACCCGTGACCTCCAGATCACGAGTCAGATACGCTACCAATTGAGCTACCCGGCCGGGCGTAGGCTAGCACGGACAGATATCTTTCGCCTCCTGTGGATTTTCTGTTTCAGGAATCATTTTTCTACACCCCATTCCTCTCAGACGGAATGTGTCGGCCCGGATTAGCCTGCACGGACTGCGCAGGGTGATATGGGTCAGTACATTACGCAGAGGCCATTATGTCGGAACAGCTCATATTTTGTTGAAGATTTTGTTTTATCTGATTGTAGCAGCTTCTTGATTTAATCAGGTACACTTTATATGTGTAATATATAGTGTCCCTTATTTAATTATTTTTGTACACGAAGTTGTTTAATTATATTTTGTTTGATTTTTCTCTTTTCAATTTATAAGACATTTGCCTAACAAAATGGTCGTCAGAGGAAGTACATTTAACTATTGGAATTCTTGGAACTATTTACTAGAATCACGACCAAGACTGTGATGTTTGTTTTATGTATTGTTTTATTAGTTTTACGCCATTTTCAACATTATTTCTGTTATATCACAGCCATAGTTCACTTATTCATGATCCCTGGGTAAAGAAACCAATACTATGCTAGGTAATGCAGAGGGGCCTGGCACACTTTTAAACAATGTTTATTCTAATAACTTCCTTGTCAGCCTGATTTGACCCGTGTTTGCATTTTGGTCCCTTACAAAATGAATCAAAGCACTGAAAGTATTAGTGGGACGGTTGTGTTGGTATTCGTTAATTAAGGTCAGACAGTCGGTTGCAAGAGGTCACTGGAACAAATCAAATCAAAACTGTGTTATCGGTCTAGAGTCACACATGTTATGTATATCCATAATATGTAAATATGTTCATATGTATACAAATAACGGTGACTTATAGGCCCAAAGGGCCGAGTGTGGTTATTTCTTTTGTTTTATATCATATTGTTAACTAAAATGTGTTTCACTCGAGTCACGTTAATAAACAATTTCTTATCGTTTCTTATCTTTTACTTCCCAATAATCTTAAATTTGGTCAGAGTGTTTGTGTGGATCACTTAAGATTACAAACAACGCTACCAGATCGGTTTCATGGAAACCCCTGGCCCAATAATATTGATACTTTAGTAGTCACATTGTATAGCAAATAAATAATCATTTAAATAAATCTTCATCTGCCATTTGAGCCATTGGCTAAAAGTGGCTCAGAAAAAAATACATGTGGTTAATTTCACTCCAACATTTCACTGTTAAACCTCTGTGCTTAAGTAATCAGAACTAGTTCTTTGTTTAGAATCAGCCATTAATGGCAGTTTATTACACAGATCTTGCTAGATAACACGCAACACCTTCAGGATGAGCGTAGCAGGGATTAGAGGTTCACTTATCATAATTAAATCTTAGAGATTATTACAATTAGAAAAATGTAAATTTGATCAGTTATACTGCTTTGAAAGTTATCAGGAGCTTGATTTCCTTATATGTGCATGGACAACTATATGAGTTATGTTACACTGGTGAGCGAAATAGGACTATAATGGACCTCGTGTTTATTGATAAGTTCAAATAAAACTACATACAGTGTCTTCTTCTACCTTTAATGTCCATCAATTATGTTACATCCTGCAGGATCTCACTTTATCTCTTTTGTACATACACCTGCAACCGGTTTTCTGACCTTAATTAACGAATACCAACACAAACGTCCCACCAGTACTTTCAGTGGTTCGACCCACCAGTACTTTCAGTGGTTCGACCCACCAGTACTTTCAGTGCTTTGATCACATCATCTGTTTGGCATGAAAATTACCCCGCTTAGAACTTGTTTCGGCGGAGGTGCCTGTGTTATCAGGGACGTAGTAATTCCGAAAACTCGTTTATTAATTGTGTAGTGTGTTGACTCTGGAAGAATGTCTGTCGATAACGGCTCCAAAAACGACGATCGAATAAAGCGCTATGCGACAGCATGTAGCCACTTACATGTATCTACCCCAACATACTGGTCACAACGATTTTATTCGCAAACGATCGGTTTACGAACACCAGACTTAAAATCAAGAAACTAACGGTGCAATGTGACAGGTCGGTCACTTATTTATAAATGAATACGTATTTAGCATAGCTTTCGAATGGGTATCAGGATTTCCTAGTATAATTGCAGGTTGCCTCCACCCTTTGCGGCATTGTATGTAAAACAATGCATAGGGTTGCAACCAACGTGGTTATTTTTCAAGTTTTGTTGTTGTTTTTGTTGTTTTTGTGGATAATGACGTACAGTTATTGATCTGATATAAGTGTTGACGTTTCAGACTTCCTTTTACTTGTCTATTGACTGTTTTAATAATAGCATATTTTAGAGTCTTCTGGTTTGAAAACGTCCGATAAAAAAATGTTGAAACCATTGCGGGAAAAAGTAGTATATTGTGTTTATTTGTATTGTTTGTATTATAAAATGAAATCTTCTGTATAGGAGGAAATAAAGACTGATAATTACTGTTTTGGAGCAATTAATCCATTTATAACACTGTTTTCAAAAGTTGTCTTCTGTATAAAGCGTCACAAGTCGTCTGTATCAGTTAAATGTTTAACTAAACTTATATATAATTTACAGTGACCAGATCAAATAAGGAAATCATCTTTGCAGTGTATCTTAAAAGGGGTAAGATATTGATACAAACTGTTTTACTTTATATAGATATATAAGAATGCGGGTTCGATTCCCAACAAGGTCATATTAAAGACTTTAAAAATGGTAATAATGGCTGCCCTCCTTGGCGTTCAGGATTGTTGGGTTAGCACTAAGACTGACTTCCTGATGTCAGGATAAATGGACCAGTAGTACTGGTAACTTACCAAGGATTCGACGTTATAAAACTTAAAGAGTCTCGAAACGACGACGTTAAAGACCAACCTATCAATCAAACAATCGATAAATACGGAAGACAAAAAGTCAAAACGAGGCAATATATGTCATTGATAAATTTATTATTGCCATTGTTGTCATCATTACTTGTATAATAAATGTATTGTTTTAGCTCATGCATATCGATGAATAGTCGATATTTAAATACTGTCTCCGCCACCAGCCACACCGAGAATGCCTTCACAAATGGATTGAATCCTCCACAAGCCAGGCATCCAGACTACAGTGATAGAAGCCAACGACTGTTTTCCTATGCAAGGTGGTCGTTTTCACGTATACAAGATCCTACGAAACTTGCAAATTACGGCTTCTTTTACACAGGTATTGATTCTGTTTTTTAAACGGTGCGTAACCTTACAGGAAAGTCCATTTAACAAAATCTCGAATAAATATTTCAATATCATAACAAAAACTCGGAATAAATATATAAATATTATAACAAAAACAAAAGAAATATTAATTATATTTCTTTAATCATTTCATCTTTTGTATTACATCCCTGTAATTAAAGGATTGTAATCACTGTTCTTACATTCCTGTAACGTCACGGACCCTTTATTATTATTTAAAGGGATTTTGATGGGAATGGCTTTGCATAAAGATGAGCATGTTTTAGCCATGTCGCTGGTGAGTGGTGAAAACATTGTGGCAAATGTGGAGATATTCCTTATATAGCTATTTTTTCCTTTTGACACATTGTTTTCAAATCTCGTCTGCTGCAGATGGGTAAAAATGCGTCTGCCCGTTGGAAACATTTAAAAGGATCTTCAGAATCATAAAAGCTTTAGATGACTTTCTGTCAAACACGGAAAACAACAACATCCACTTACATGATCCACGATGTCATGTCATATTCTCGTGATCTTTCCTGTTAGGCTACGTGTTGTATAATTACACCAACTTTACTTAGCGTTAAGTAATACCTAAATACTTAAACGCATCAAACATCATTCGTGTTTCCATAATAAAAAATACCTAAATATTTCATTTCTTTAAAAGAATTGTTAGTCAGCAAGATAAATATTTATGTCAACTTAGTCATATACATGTACTTAAATTCATTCCACCAGTCATGTTTTATAAAATATTAGGTAAACAAATGATGAAATATGCTTTTAAGTATTTAAGTATTACTTAGCGCTAAGTAATGTTGTGGAATTGGAGCCCGGTTGTACAAACATTTGAGAATGTTTGTGACTAAAAAAGTATGTTGTGCACAATGCGATTTGAAAGTTACTTTGTATGGAACGCCTTTACTGTCTTAGTATGTTGTATTGTATTATACGCAGTACATTTTCACGTATATGATGAAAATCTTTTATTTGACGTGGTACATTATTCATGATATGCAGTGCCTTTTCTATTATGTGTAGTGATTATTGAATAATATACAGTGCAAAATAGTGTTTAAACAGTAGAATAACAATTATACGTTGTACAAAAAACGTTATGTGCAATACAAACTATATACTATGCAGTACAAATGACATTATATGTGGTGTATTTGTTTGTGTATGCAGTAGTTTTACATGTATACGTTGTATGTTGGTTAATAGATACGGTGTATGTTTTAATATATGAAGTGCCTGCACGTATCTTTATACCTGGTGAATTATTATGTATGTGTTCATAAACAATCATAGTACGCTATGCATTTGGCAATATGTTCGGTCCATACTAATTTATACATGGTGTAAACAGCTTTATATGCGGTGCATTTTTCATTAGGATGATCATACTTTACGGCATTCTCCGTTATTATTTATCCGGAAAATACCGAGTCAGGCAGATAGATATTAACATTTACACCGTTTACTCAATTTCAAAAAAAGCGCTTGAATAATTTATAAATAGATGTGTACACATGTTCTGAATACACGAGTGGCAGAATGTCGTCGTCTGCACTGAAATCCGCTCTAGACGAAATTGGTCTGTTCACTCGGCATGATTTGCAGTCTGATCAAAATCTAAAATCTAAAGTCTGAATATTACTAGTCCAATAATATATGACCTCTCACAAGCTCGAGTGCTTGTCAACGGAGTCTTATGTTATAGCACTAGAATATTACATGTCCTTACATATGCTTATTAGAAGCTTCAGTCAACTTGTGAGGATTATGATAAGACAGAGCAAATATGCAAGCTTCCTACTCTTGATTTCATTTCTCAATTCTTTTTTACTACGATTCTTTTTAAAACATCGTGGCAAAAGGAGAAATTAATCATGAGTACAATCTTTCAATTCAGAAGAGGGAGATCTTGTTCGCTGCTATTACTGTAGTCTTGGATTAAAAGACTTCATCCAGAGTGACGATCCTTTACTAGAACACGTGCGGTATTCGGGAGAAAAGTGTGGATTCTTAATACAACTTCTTGGACCAACCAGACTCAGCGAGATAAAGGTAATTAATCTAAGTTAATTGATTGATTAACAACGTTTTCAACATATTTTCGTTTACACCGCGTGGTCAATTGACATAACCATGTGTTTATCGGCTCTCTCTCACCAGATCTTCACTAAACATTCTTTACTAGCAACAGGCTACGTTCATAAGTAGACACTATTTCGTTCATTGGTGGAATACGAATAACGCGAATTACAATGACATAGGAAATAATTAATGGCCGGGCATGAATTAGCACTCACGATCCCTTTATTGATATCGGTTTTCATGGTACCCTGCTCTTCAAATTTTACAGAAAAGTATTGCAACTGGAACCACACAGACACAGGGAAACACTACTGTGAATTATACGCAACTCCATACTGTAACCGGGGAAACAACAGGTAAGACAAATTCTTCCGTGTTAATTTTGTTTTCGCATTGGCCTCGTCACACAATAAACGACCTTCAACCAGCGAATATTGTAAAGGCGCAAGGGAACGTCTAACCCAACGTTCAGACTGGACATGTATTGCATATTGGTCGCATTTACATGCACGTCGAAACTGAAAAGACATTACATATACATATTTCATTGCAGAAGATAATAATTGAATGCAATTAAATTATTCATCAAGTTTTACCTCTTTGGTATCTAATGGTAATCATCTGTGTTAGGTATCCAATGATAATCATCTGTGTTAGGTATCTAATGGTAATCATCTGTGTTAGGTATCTAGTGGTAATCATCTGTGTTAGGTATCTAATGGTAATCATCTTTGATAGATATCTAGTGGTAATCATCTGTGTTAGGTATCTAGTGGTTATCATCTGTGTTAGGTATCTACTGGTAATCATCTGTGTTAAGTATCTAATGGTAATCATCTGTGTTAGGTATATAATGGTAATCATCTTTGTTAGGTATCTAAAGGTAATCATCTGTGTTAGGTATCTAGTGGTAATCATCTGTGTTAGGTATCTACTGGTAATCATCTGTGTTAGGTATCTATTAATTATCATCTGTGTTAGGTATCTAATGGTTATCATCTGTGTTAGGTATCTAATGGTTATCATCTGTGTTAGGTATCTAATGGTAATCATCTGTGTTAGGTATCTAGTGGGAATCATCTGTGTTAGGTATCTAGTGGTAATCATATGTTTTCGGTATCTACTGGTAATCATCTGTGTTAAGTATCTAATGGTAATCATCTGTGTTAGGTATCTAATGGTAATCATCTTTGTTAGGTATCTTATGGTAATCATCTTTGTTAGGTATCTAGTGGTAATCATCTTTGTTAGGTATCTAATAGTAATCATCTGTGTTAGGTATCTAATGGTTATCACCTTTGTTAGGTATCTAATGGTATTCATATGTGTTAGGTATCTTGTGGTAATCATCTTTGTTAGGTATCTAATGGTAATCATCTTTGATAGGTATCTATTGGTAATCATCTGTGTTAGGTATCTAGTGGTAATCATCTTTGTTAGGTATCTAGTGGTAATGATCTGTGTTAGGTATCTAATGGTAATCATCTTTGTTAGGTATCTAGTGGTAATCATCTGTGTTAGGTATCTAGTGGTAATAATCTTTTTTAGGTATCTAGTGGTAATCATCTTTGTTAGGTATCTAGTGGTAATCATCTTTGATAAGTATCTAGTGGTAATCATCTGTGTTAGGTATCTAACTGTAATCATCTTTGTTAGGTATCTAGTGGTAATCATAGTTGTTAGGTATCTAATGGTAATCATCTGTGTTAGGTATCTAATGGTAATCATCTGTGTTAGGTATCTAGTGGTAATCATCTTTGTTAGGTATATATTGATTATCATCTGTGTTAGGTATCTAATGATAATCATCTGTGTTAGGTATATAATGGTAATCATCTTTGTTAGGTATCTAATGGTAATCATCTGTGTTAGGTATCTAGTGGTAATCATCTTTGTTATGTATCTAATGGTTATCATCTGTGTTAGGTATCTAGTGGTAATCATCTTTGTTAGGTATATAATGGTTATCATCTGTGTTAGGTATCTAATGGTAATCATCTGTGTTAGGTATCTAGTGGTAATCATCTCTGTTAGGTATCTAGTGGTAATCATCTGTGTTAGGTATCTAGTCTTACAAATATCCGCCAATACTCTGGAGAATGGTTATAATCAATGCCAAAAGATATACATGTATGCAATTTGATGTTCTTTGCCATTTATTAAAAAATATCTGCTTATTCGTTCTTCTGTTGTGAGAACCATAGACATGTTACTGAGCAACCACAGTGACAGAGTGCTAATTGAACAATTGATACAAAAGACGGTATGTTAGTCCCAAACAAAGATAACCTGATCCTCTTACACTTGTGTACAAAGACATATTAGCTTTTTTGTTTCCCATTGTTATCATATAATGTATTCACCACTAATGAATACTTGTTCAAGTATATTATGAAGCTTTATGTATCCGTAATTTTGCAAATAAGATATGAATTACAAACACAAAGGACACGCCTTTGTCAATAGCAATACAATGTACATTGAAATATCCATTTGTGGATGTATCCCGAAAAGAGACCACCTGGCAAAACCGCCTCGGTGTGTGTGTGTGTCTGTCTCTGTCTCTGTCTCTGTCTCTGTCTCTGTCTCTCTTGGTCTCTCTCTGTCTCTCTCTGTCTCTCTCTGTGTCTCTCTCTATCTCTCTATGTCTCTCTCTATCTCTCTTTTTTTTGCGAGGGGGTTGGGGGCGGGTGATAACAAAACTACATATTTTACGTCCTGGCTTCTTTGTTCAATAATGAAAATGTGTATATCTTCCTGATAAATAAATAAAATATTACCGTACATAGTTTGCATTGTTTCCTCGTAGCTTTTGTTAGTTTGGTTATGCAAACTGTTACAATATTTCGACCGACATGCGACGCCATGTATATTTAACTGATATGTGATACTCTCTGCAGACTATGCTGACTGTTTTGCACACTGTCAGTGTGAATTTAGAGGAGACGTAGAGGACGAAGTCTAGCTATTTTTAAAACGAAATAGCATGTACTACTAATACGCGTATTTGTAGGCCCTGGAAAAAGTATACAAAAAACACCAAAACTTGATAACGCTAATTGATATGATAATAATTGATTTTGTTCCAGTTTCTCTTGGTATTCACTGGTCATACAATATTGAAGCTCGGTTCGTCCCTTGTGGCACCCCATTTAACAAATTTATTTCCTTTAAAGGACATGCTACACCACAAACTGTCACACCATCCCCACCAAAAGTAGTCTCAACACACCGACATCCGGATTACATTTCGTATTCTGTCCGACTATCGTCATACAGCGGTTGGCCGACCAATCTGGTACAGACTCCACAGAAACTTGCTGCAGCAGGATTTTATTACACAAGTAAATGCTTATATGTTATGTTCAGTGTACCTAATAAAGACTTAAGGGAAATAATTTCCGAAACAGTTTGCATTTTGTCCGCGTTGGTAAATACATTGGTTGGTCGTAGTTGCAGACTGAACCGATTCACATCAGGGGCCGGTCGTTCAAAACATGGATTACTTTTAGCCATTGGATAATATTTATGGAGGGTTTAAGTTATCAATTGAAAGTCTGGAGACATGTATAAAATGGGCCAAAGCAGCACTCAAGTGCAAACAAAAGCTATCAAACGGCATTGCAGCTTGGGATATCTACATATATTAGAGTCGCGTCTAGCGATTAACGGTCTTAATATCTCTACGTAACGGGATCATATGAGCCGAATTACGAGAAAACCAACATGAAGGCTATGGTGAGACTGTGTCTTCATTGAACGCAGATTCATTAAAACCCAAAATTCTTAGAAGCGACTCTTTTTATTTTAATTCGTAGTGTATGCGTTAACATACCAAAAGCAAATTTAAGGAAGATAAATTTGACATTGAGAACGTGAAGATTGTAATCTTCCTTATTATTAGTCACGACACCACGAATCTTTAGCGATATGAAAGGATGTTTATAAAACAGTTTCAGAGCCAGATGACTCATATCATTTACATAACGTATCAATTTTATTATTTAAAGGGAGACCAACATACTTCGGTGTGCGTATATTGGATCTGACCGACCGCATAAAAGGTCGTCTCGAATTGACTCTAAATATTCATAAGTAGATGGTCGTTTGTTTTGTTCAAAGGAAATACAATCAACGCTCGGTGGTTACTATACATGTACAAACGAAACACTCATCACCGCTTCAATATCTCGTTAATTGGTATTGGTTATCTCCCCTGTTGATATATAACGATGTTGTAGGCGACAATTTGATTGGCTGATGCAAATGTTAACCAGACTCGACATGTTATAGACACGTGACAGTGAGTGTTTGGTATTGCAGCGACGTTTATGTATGTTTTAAGTGAGATATGGACAGTTTATGTTTGTTCTTCCATATGTCTGGTACCCGTGACGTTGTACGATGTTTTCACTAGTATATCTGTTTAACATACTTCCGGTACATGTGACGTTGTACGATGTTTTAAACAGTTATTAACATACTTCAGGTACCCTTGATTGTGTACGATGTTTTCTCACAAGTTTTTAACATACTTTAGGTACCCGTGACGTTGTACGGTGTTTTTCCTGTGACGGAGGTTTACAACGGTGGGACCCTACTGACGACCCATGCATAGAACACTGTATCAACTTTCCACACTGTAAATTCCTCATAGAGACTAAAGGGGAAGATTATATCGCATTGGCAATATCTCATCATAGTCAGGCAAGTGTTAAAATAGAACAATAAGTACAGATTTAGTTAGTTGTCTTCCAATTGATTTCTTACTACTTCATACGGAAATCAGCGAGTTCGTTAGGGGGTGTTCCACCTTGATTTGACTTCAAACGATGTGGTTGTTACAACCAATATTTGAATTAATGAACGTCCCTCTATATTATTATGACTTATTTATCTCGATGGTACACGATGTGTGGTGTGAGGAATTACGATATATAGATCACGTTACACCAATTAAATTCCTTCTTTTTGTCCATGTAAATCAACCAGTTCTAACCCTCAATTGTCACACTTTCTTAACGTTTTATAGGTAAAACACCCTATATCATTTGAAAAGAGTTACCTCTAAGCTTTAAACTAATCCTAAGAAAATTGGGGTCATGTATTGTGCAAGAAAAGTTCACCCCGTGAATAAGGTCACCGTCATTTTGAAAGAATCGGGATGTACCTGGTTTTTCACCTACTCTACTTACATGTAACATGGTCAGAATCAAACAGTTCCATTGCATCCTATACATATTTACAATTAATTTATAGTCATTGTCTTATATCCAATGTATACTGGTGAAGGTATACACTCGTTTATACGCAAATAATATTTTTTAGGGACTATAAAGCATGATCAGCATGGCCACGGATATATTTGGCGTAACTTGACTGGTTATGGTACTGACATTGTTATGTGATTAATTATTTGGTTTAACATAGGTCCAATGGTATCACTTTTCTTTTCATTCAACATTGATGAATTGTGTGGCTGGCCTACGTTGACACATTTGGATCACAACTCCGTCATATGTCTCTCACGAATTCAATTACATACATATTGCCAGATGACGTGATGTGTTTCTGTGAACAGTCTTGTATTAATGTAAAACATTGACTATTTCAGCTCAAGACTATCGTCGTTCAAGCTGCGTCCAATCCACACAATATTTCCAGACAAATTCGTAATCTACAGATAAGTGAGGTACCAAGCCAGGGATCACACACAGAACACTGTGCGGTGATAGAAACATTATATGAACTGGGTTACAACCATGCAGAGATAGAACCAGCAATACAGGCACTTAGTAAAAGTAAGATAAGGTTTATACTACTAAGTCTGCTATGCCACCTAAACTGAATAAAATCAAGATAAAAATATATTAAATGTATAGTGCTAGAATTATAAACAGTTTGGTGACATCATTATACCGAGTATGTATACTAACATCCATGGTTTAAGGTCGCATAAAGTCAGATAGTTTACACCCCTGTCTCTAAGTAGATATAAGATAACCTCTTTAGTACTATAGCCACTTTATAACATCTACTTGAGATGGGTTACGATTTCTTAAAGTTGGGAAAAGTAAATTTATGTTTAAACTGTCAGCTCTGGTACACCATCTTTAAGTGGACCCAAGATTTGTCTAGCTATAGCCGATGTATTACATATGCTTAAGTTGTCATACAATTTCATTATGAAAGTAAGTTTTAAGTAAACTGTCAGCGCTTGTACTCCGTGTGTTAGTCGAAGTAAGAAATCATTTGTAATGCTATGTCCGCTTTTGAATTACCTGCATCAGTTGTTGTATACTTTCTTAGTAAAATAAAAGTGTAAGTTTATACTGTCAGCTCTGACATGTTAAGTCGTATATCGTTTATACTGTTATTGATGCTTTGCAATTAGTAAATTAAAGATAAAACTCATACTGAAAGATCTGCTGTATCGTATATATATTGTATATCTTTTGATCCACACAATTGCAAAACAATTGGCTCTTTTCTAATTAATTGTATTATTCTTGTGAACGATACATCCATGTTTATACGTTCACTAAATGAGTACTTTTAAATACTTCTTTTAGATAAGAGAGAAATATCAGTTGATATAACTATTGACGAAATCGAACAAAATCGAAGTCAAGTGGCTGAAACGCAAACACGCAAATCAAAAGGTAAATATTCCACAGCGTCAATATGTACGAGATACACAATATAATTGAGTAGTGTTCCTCGAAAGCAAAACTCATCTGGATCTACGCTCTTCGCTAAAAACAAAATGCGTTCACAAAGTCTCTGGCATACAAGGCACAGTCAGATCACATAGTATGGATATGTAAATAAATCGTTTCCAACAAAGGTCACAATGTTGGTCGTCTTAGAGCATCGCTTATAATTAATAGGAACACATGCCATGAAAACCGATCTTTAAGACAACGCGATTTTGAAAACGGTTTTTAATTTTCCCTTCATGTGAAATGGTTTGGTATGTAAATGTATCCAAACTGCCATTTGTTTTTTAAAAAAAAAACGCAGATCGGGGTTTTCGTAACATGGCTCGATGATGGCCTTTCCTATGAGCATGATATCGCCGAGCCTAGCATATCATTGGATATTGGCAGAAGTTTTCATTATTGGTCACAATGGTGCCACGAGTTCGAATCATGATTTGGTTCATACTTTCTCAGAGCTCTGCACACGTTAATGTTTCTATCAATTGTGAGTTATTGACGCCGCGTGGAAGCGCGGCGTCAGTATGGGATAGGTTTTAATTTTGTACCATGGGGTGACGTAATCGAAAAGGGAGCAACCAACAAATATTATTGTAAAGAAAAACTCTGTAATATGTTTGAAAAAACAACCTTTATGATTGAATAAATTGTATTAACTGATTTGAGAAACAACAAGATACAAAATATGTACATCTTTTACCGTTTACAAAACTTTAGACACATTTAAATTGTTTTTAATAACTGTTCCCCAACTAACTCGATTCATCAAAGCTCAGAAAAAAGATTCGGGTGATGTTTTTTCCTATTTATTTCTGTTGTATTACTAAACTTAAAACGTTCCTTCCCATACAATTGTTCATTCAGACCATTGTATTCTTGCTATATGTTGACTATACATCAGAACTTTTTCTTTTAATTTCATAAATGCTTAATTTTGATATTAAATATCTTTAAAACTTGTTAGAATTAGTTGTATTTTTTGTTTATATACTCTCGTTTTTTGTTATCATACTTCTGCTCAACTGGAAGGAGAATAGACTTCCCTCTCTCCTTCCAAAGCTTGTGTCATACTTAACTTATAACTAGAGGCATTAAACACTTAAGTTAATATCTGTTAATATTTCAGTATCTATGTTTTTTGTTTATCTAATTGATCTAGTTAGAGCAGATTTAAAATTAAGAAACTTCAGCTTGTATGACACTTTATTGTTGCAGTCAATGTTAAGCAAACAGTAAACCAAATGGTTTGAAGACTTAACTCGTCATTTCACGACTAAACTTTACATGCTGAATATCAAATAGATCGTAGCATATAAAGTGTATAATTCTTACGTCAAAATGGACCCTTTTTGATCTTGATAACATTTTATTATAGACTATGGTATCCAGGTGAGCAATAAAGGAACATATTGGCCTTCTTGTTTAAGATAAAGGTTAAATTTGGCCTCTGTCGGGAAGCGAACCACAGACCTTTCACCTGACAATCCAAGTCAACATCCATAACACTAGCGCGACATGACTTAAATTTCGTTCAAGGCCGAGAATTTATCACATGACTGGGGATTACGCGAGGCTCCAAAGAGGTGTATTATGTAACACAGTATAAGTTACAATTGACGATAAATATCTGAAAACTTATCATGTTTCAAAAGTAATTAATATTTTGCTCTTAAATATTATATTTCATACGTTTTGTTCACTGAAATGTATTTCTTAAGGAAAACAATTAAAGGTTGTATGCAGAACATTTCATTTTAAAACTTCACCTTATTGGTGCCTCTCGTAGGACCGCCAACTTAACTATGAACCAATCAAAACGTTTCATTTCCTTTATTTCTTCGACATTATTAATACAACATTTGATTTGTCTACATTGTAGATCATTTGTTTAACATCTAGGTCAAAACCCACGTTAATCAGCTATCGCCGAAAAAGTATTTTTGCTTTCGTTCGTTTTCATATGATGTCGTTAGAAATCGAACGGATATCACAGGTCTTAATTGAGCTAACGATTCTGTCCGTGTACTTCCGCTTTAGCTTCGATGACTTAACTGTATGTTATTGTAGAACAGTATTATTGCATTCGGTCGTTTCCATATGATCATATCCAACAATCTGTCTTCTCCGGTTTCACTCAATAACTTTTATCGATATTTCACCTAATCGATTGCCGGAGTTTCTTATCTTTCGGCAGTTTACGAAGATAACCGACGCAATTCGTAGGGGTCATAAATCATAAATCATCAGGGTAATTCAAACGGATTTAGCAGTTTTAATCTTGGTAGGTTAACGGTTTTATTATAGGGATATGCTATATTTAAACGAGCATAGCAAAATTTGTGTTTTACGTTTTAATATAAAATCAAGTTTAAAATTGATTTTTCATAAACAAATAACCATTAATTTAATTAAAAAAAAGCCGAATCATGAATTTATAATAAAGTGTTTAATTAAAAAGTATAATCCGAGCAGTTATACTTTGGTCATTAAAAAACAAAGAGATTCACTTAGGGCTGACTTCAACCACCAATATAAAACTGAAAGTCGCTATATATATATATAAAAAAAAAAAAAAAAAAATGATAATGTAAGATTTTTAACTTCTCAGCTTAATATGCAGATTTTAGCTATTTTGTATACGAAGATCAGAACCCATACTTCATAAGTTTGAAAATAAATTCAATCCAACCTGTATCAAAATAAACAATACAGAAAATCCATTATTCAGAAATGATATTAAATATTTTCATGAAGCTGATAACAATAATAATAAATATTATGTCGTAACTTTTAATTTAACACAAGTACATCTATTTTAAGTCACGCTGATAATAACAAATGGCAGAAAATGTCAATCCTGGTTTTTATGACCCAATTAACTTATAAAACGCCCGAGGCAGTGTCTATTAGAGCATTACAGATTAACCTGAATACACACATTTGACACTTATAATAATACATTAAAATTGAGATGATGTTTTGAAAAACAGCATTAAAAATAAAAACGGTATCCATTGAGAGTTCTCATAAACAGTATTAAAAAAAAAGAAAATACATTTTGTAGTTTTAATTAACTTGGGTAGAAATAATAGTGTGTTAATAACAAAAGGGTTATCTTAATAACACAAATTGTGTTTCCTTAATTCTTTTCACATTTTATATAAAAATTACAAGAACCTGGCATATTTTTATTGCAAAAAGGTAGCAATTAAAATGTTTTTATTTGTATATTATGAAAACAGTTTTTATAATATCAGGAATAGTGTATACTGCATTTCCGTTTGCACAGAAATATTGTCAACATACATTAACACTTTGTGAACAATAAAGTGTATTAATCTAAGATGATTTTAGTAAAGTTAATAACATTTGTGTAGATTACATGATTTTTTGTTTTTGTTTTTTATTACGCATCAAACGTATGTATTTAACAGTTTTTGGTCAGTATTATTTCCATAACCAACATCGGATAATCAATCCTAGTGAGATTGACAACGTATCATGTATACTTATTTTTCGCTGATACTCAAAATGAATTATTATTCCTATTCTTTTAACACATTTAAATATGACAAATACATAATTGGCCTTAATTTATAGGTAATATTTATGTCAACGGCGGGCTATTATTTAATAATATTCCTATTGTTATTGCGCGAGGATAAAAACTATTTGATTAAACTCTTAATTCAATCCTTAATTATCCAGATATTTAAAACCTGCCCTGAAGGAGTAAGATTTTATTGCCCTGCAATAAAACATCGAAGTCATAAAACCAGTAGCGGTGAAATCCGATTAACTTCGTAAGTTTCCGCTACTGTTTGACGGACTCCACCGAACACAAAAAATATTTACATGTTGTTTGACAAAAGCATTAATTCCCCCGCCTAAATTTTTCTTAATTTCATAAAAAATGATATCCTTCTTTAAACAAATGAATATACTTTACGAATGTGAATGCGAACTTATGAAAAGTTTAAAGGAAAACAAGTTATAACTAATTAACCAACGAAATTTGATGGCAATTTCTGTGTAATTATCAAAAATCATATGTAATTCAATAGGAATATAGGGTCACCTAATGTTTATATAAATTCCCCCACCTAAATTTTATTTCTAATTAAAACAAATTACATATTTGAAATCGAGAGATTTTGTTCTTCCCAAATATGAATGCGAACTTAAAATATAATAAACATTAAGAAAGTTATGCCCACATTTGTTACACTGCCCTTCTTATTTCTATATAGCCGATTATTGATTTTTGACTGATCGGTAGAAGACAAATTGTTGCATATGTGTCGTTAGAAATATAACGGAAATCACAGGTATTAATTGAGCTAACGATTCTGTCCGAATACTTCCGCTTTAGCTTCCATGACTTTAACTGTATGTTATTGTAGAACTTCGTTCGTTTCCGTACAATGTCGTTAGAAATCGAAAGGAAATCACAGGTCTTAATTTAGCTAACGATTCTGCCCGTATACTTCCGATTTAGCTTCCATGACTTTATCTTTATGCTATTGTAAAAAATAATTATTGCATTCGGTCGTTTCCATATGACGTCGTAAGAAATCGAACGGAAACCATTGTTAATAAATAACATCCCCCTATGAAAAATCGCCGAGCCTTTAAGGTGTGTTCTACCTTAATGATATGTGTGCATTTTATTTGTAGATGTCCTAGAAGAACACGAACAGTTACGACTACAGCTTTTCTGTATGAACTGTAAAACAGCCGACATCAACACCCTGTTTCTCCCGTGCCAGCATCACAGATTATGTACGACCTGTGCAGACGACTTAACAATATGTCCAGTGTGTGGCAGAGGCATTGCCCATAAAATAAAAACTTACAGACCG
>JASEVX010000460.1:0-75000 GCA_031761405.1 Serripes groenlandicus | reverse complement strand
GTAAAGAAATGTTAATCAAGTGTGCATCTGATCTGAGTCTACATAATTAACTCATCACCTCAAAAAATATTTTGGATTCTTCTTCTTCAAAAAAGAATGGAAACATTTGGAAAAGAAGCCATTTCTCCAAATGAACGCATTTTTAGCAATAGCTTCTTTTTCCATAATAGTTTGTAACTTGTGTTTGTTTAACAGGACAAAAACTTGATACATATACAATAACATTTGAAAGACTACTATATGAGTATTTTTTAAAATATTTTCCTCCATAAACACTGATGTTTAACAAGTGTTAAGCAGAATACTAACTTTGAAAACATTCTGGAAAAAGGATGTATTGCTTGTAATGAGCAATATTCCCCTTTTCTACCACTTATTTTACTGTTACATATCACAGTTTCGATCTTCATTATATAAAAAAATAATCATGCTTTATTCGGGACATCCAATTAGCAAGAATTAATCTTAAATGTCATTTCGGGGAAAGGGTTACAAAACGCACTGGAATAAATATGACTGTGAGAAAAATGTTTAAAGCATACAAATGATATCCTTTGAAAATCACAATAACATGTTTTAATTGAATTTGGGGCGAATTAATAAATGTTAAGGCCACAGTTAGTTTAAGTTTTAATACTTGTACATCTCCAAAGCAAAAAAAGGCGAAAAAGGTGAAAAAGGGTTATCTCTTTCAAACCCGTATTTGTTTAAGATCCCCTTTTGGAACCACTTGGATCTTAATCTGTTTGGATAGTTCATATAATAAACTACTCGTATGCAAGTTTCTGTGCTTTCTTCCGGATGTGAGCATCTTGGCCAATATTTGGCTCTTAACCTATTCACTATATACCATGTAGCCTAGTAAGATGCAATTGTACAGTGCGGTGTATATGAACCGTTCCGCGAGAAAACCAACATTGTGGATTCTGCGTAAATTATCGACACGGATCAGCCTAAGATGCCGCACAGGCTTAGCCGGACAGACAGTTTTCACCTCCTGTAGATGTTCTGTTTCATGACTCGTTACTCTATACCTCTATCCCTCTGAGACGGAATGTTTTGGCCCCGATCAGTCAGCGCACTGATCTTGATCAGTACATTACGCAGAGTCCATGATGTAAGTGTTCACATTTTTACCTAGCCTAGTGGTTTACGGTAGATGCTTAACCCGCAACCTTAAGCGCCTAGAAAGGTAGCCACTACTTCAATTTTTAAAGTCTTTGGTATGACCTGTCAGGGAATCGAACCCGCGAACTCCCGCTCCCGAGGCGCACACTCTAACACTACACCACCGAGACGGTCATATACACTTGAAGAGCATTTACCCACACAATATTGCAGGAAATATTTATATAATAAAAAACAAAGAAGAAAAACACACGGCCGCGTGGGGTCTATATTTAATTTGTAGTTCATGTAGTAGTAGAGACCAGATAAGTCGAAACTGATAAGCATTCTGCTTTTAACAGGTCCATTAGGTTTTGTTTTCCCTCTTTGTGATGTGGTTAGTGATTTCGATTAGTTTTTCACCGTTGGGTACACTTTCTTTAAATGACCTATCTAACTATTATGCTCTCATATTTGATCATTCGGTTCAAACGATTTACAGTCCTGGCACATATCACTTGGTTAGACTTTTACTAACGTTTCTTTTCTTTTATCATTTTAATTCCGAATGAGTAATTACTGGTATCGGGATTTTCCCATTTTAAAATGCCATATTGACATATTTACAACATTTACATTTCTTTGGAAATGACGTTTTGACACAATACGTATCACTTATTAAGGCATATAACATCTAGCATTGAATTTGTTAGGATAAACCCAATACTTACTTAGTCTGGATTTAAAGCTAAATGTATTAAGGGTAGGTGCTTCAACTACTATGTTGAGGGTAAGTTATTACAGTCATTTATTACCCTAATATTATAATTCTTTTTTCTTTTTTCGGTTCTAACTCTGGTCTTGTAAAGCTTAAATCTATGACCCCTAGTATGTGTAGCAACATCCCTCATGTTCTAACAAATATAGCATTATCATAGTTTCAACTCAACTGAATTAGAGAAAACAATCATAAAAAAGGTTGTATAAACTAAAACAAACATCTAGTCTAAAATTCAATCAATCACTTACTTATGACTCGCTAGAACAAATCCCATAATAATGAAAAATAAATTCTTATATATGAGCAAAGGTCGGCCTGGTCAAATTATGTAAGGTGACATGTACCCTTATTGCAAAAAGACCCTTTGAGTTGCCTGGTTTTACGTTTTCGTTTATAGTTTGCGATTTGTCTATTTGTGACCAGTCATATGAGCACAGTGACTTCCATTCAAAATCAGCAAAATTAGCATAACCGCATATCAGTCAGCATATCTGAAAACTATTATCAGATAACATATATTGATTTATCACATAACTTGCACTCCAGGAGTGACATAAAGCAGTGACATAAATATCATATGTAATTAGTTACATAAATAGCCGACTCACAGCACGGACGTGACGTCACTCCAGTGTGACGTCACTTTAAATGATAGCATATTGTTTACAATTGTTCTGAATTTCGGCATTTATTAAAAATATTGTTTAAAGAGAATAAATCTCGATAAATGAAATGTTATAAGTGCCTTGTTGCTAATTTTGTATAAAATCAAAAGGTTATTGATAGGGATTATTTTTTACAGTGGAAGTATGCATTAGAACTTCGGGGTGAACTTCGGTCACTTTTTATATGAGGGCGAAGAAAGATAGATTTAAAGATTGAAAACAATTTTTATGGTGTTATGTGATAAATAGAATCTTACATTCGTGCTTATTTGATATTGTTTTTATGATGTCAAAGCAGAGTGTCGTTGAGACCGCGAATGATGTCAAAGCATTCATCTAGCTGTAGATGTTCTGTTTCATGACTCGTTACTCTATACCTCTATCCCCCTGAGACGGAATGTTTTGGTCCCGATCAGTCTGCGCGAACTGATCTTAATCGATACATTACGCAGAGTCCATGATGTAATTGTTCACATTTTTACCTAGCCTAGTGGTTTACGGTAGATGCTTAACCCGCAAAACCATTATATGTATTATATATATAATAAAAGCCTCGCGTCATATTATTTTAGTCGACTCGTTTCATAAAAACAATAAAAAATAAGCACTCATGTAAGATCCTCTATTTATCGCCCGACTTTCAAGAATGGTTTCTATTTTTAGTTTCTAACTTTATCCTTTAATGCGGGAGTGGGGTAGGTATTTTTAGTTTCCCTTTCATTGTATATCGAATTGCTGAAGTGATTTCTTCTAACATCCAACATCGTGGTAGTGTAGTGGTAGAGCTCGGGTGCGTCACGGGTTCTGTCCCCGGCCGGGTCATACTAAAGACTTAAAAACAGTGATAGTAGATAGATAGATAGATAAAAACAGTGATAGTAGATAGATAGATAGATAAAAACAGTGATAGTAGATAGATAGATAGATAAAAACAGTGATAGTAGATAGATAGATAAAAACAGTGATAGTAGATAGATAGATAGATAAAAACAGTGATAGTAGATAGATAGATAGATAAAAACAGTGATAGTAGATAGATAGATAGATAAAAACAGTGATAGTAGATAGATAGATAGATAAAAACAGTGATAGTAGATAGATAGATAGATAAAAACAGTGATAGTAGATAGATAGATAAAAACAGTGATAGTAGATAGATAGATAGATAAAAACAGTGATAGTAGATAGATAGATAAAAACAGTGATAGTAGATAGATAGATAAAAACAGTGATAGTAATGGATTTCCCTCCTTGGCACTCGATGATGTAGGATAAGTGGCGTAAACCACCATACAAGCAAATAATCTATTTGGTCTTGTCATTGTCTGATGAAAAGAATACAACACTCAGTATCACAGGCTGCACATATTGTCACACTATTAAAGTGATAGTAATGGATTTCCCTCCTTGGCACTCGATGCTGTAGGATAAGCATTACAACTGACTCGGTTATAATTAATAAACAAATAGAACTGGTAACTTTCCCCCCGAAACGCCATGATAAACTAGAACAACTGTTGAAAGAGGCGTAATCCACCATACAAGCAAATCATCTATCTGGTCTTGTCATTGTCTGATTGAAAGAATACTATACTCAGTATCACATATTGTCACACTATAATACAATTACAATACAGTATTAACATATGTATTTTCTATTGTACATTGGTATGTTCTTTGCAATATAGATGTCAGTGCATAGTTAGGCTTTGTTTTGAATACAATTATAATGAAAATGAAATAATTTCCACTAAAACGGTTGAACGTTTTCCGAAAATGAATATTGGAAACCCTAGATAAAATGGTGTCTGATAGCTAAGTATTGATTAGTATTGACCGCAGACCACCTGTGGAATACCTCGAATGTAGTGTTGTAAATTTAAATATCCTCAGGATTGGTCAGAATCAAATTGATTGCAGTCTACACAAGGTAAGATAAGTCTTATACAATTTAATTAGCATTGAATATTCTTACCTTCTTTTGTCGTAAATCTTACAAATATTTCGAAGGGTGGTTTTCGCGTGGTATATGTGTTGCCATACGTAATTACCCTTTCCCACAAACAACATATCTGCAGCGGACGACTTTTAAATGATAAGGGTAAAAGTATGGAACAATTTCTATAAAAGAAAGTTTAAATTTTGAATAGAGTTGAAAATATTGTGGAAAAATGAGAAATTGCTCATTTTGAGCAATTTCTTCTTTTGTTACAATGTTTTCAATAAGTCGACTGCTGCAGAGGCGTCAAAAAGCGTCTGTTATGAGGGAAAGGGTTATTACCTATGGCATCACCTATGCCACGCGAAAAACACCCTTCGATATATGTGTAAGATTTTACGAAAATTACGCTAAAATGGCATACTCGGGTATATAACCTATATTCTATATCTGAGAGGTGTTCTCCGAAATCCAACCTAAATGTAAGTATAACGCGTGTGGAAAAAGGCTCACCTGTGCTTTGATGTTAAAGAATCCAAATTGATTGTACTTTACAGAAGTTCCCTTCTATGACTAATTGAAGAACAGTGGAGAGACATATCAGACTGCGCGGATTCGTGGGCTGATCTAGTTCTACACAGGTAATAAATGCGTTATGGATGGTGTTTTGCATATTATGTTATTGACCATAGATGTTCATCAGAGGTTTCAATGATGCTTTTACGATTATAGTATATGGCAAATACGGTAGAACCTGATCAGCCTGCAAGGAGTGTGGTTATTTCTTTGTGTTATATCATATTGTTAACCAAAATGTGTTTCACACGTGTCACGTTAATAAACAATTTCTTATCTTATCTTATCTTTCACTATCCAATCGTCATGAAAATTGGTCAGAGTGTGTGTTTGTGGATCACTTGAGATTACAAACAAGGTTAATAGATCGGTTCCAAGGAACCCCCTGGCCCAATAATATTGATACTTTAGAAGTCACATTGTATAGCAAATAAATATTCATTTGAATACGTCTTCATTTGCCATTTGAGCCATTGGCTAAAAGTGGCTCAGAAAAACATACACAATTTCACTGTAAAAAAACTCAAGCTTAAGTTATAAGAACTAGGTCATTGTTTAGAATCAGCCATTAATGACCGTTGATTACACAGAACTTGCTAGGTAAGATTTACACCTTCATGTTGAGTATAACAGGGATTAGAGGTTCGCAAAATGTGTTTGGTAGTGTTGCAAAGTATATTGCATTAGAGGGGGGGCAAAATACAAAAACAGTTTAAATCAAAGAATTGACATAAGGTGATTTTTGAAAACTGTTAAAAAGTAAAGAATGCCTTGTAAACCACTGTTTCATAAGATAACTCGAACAGGTGATAATTCGAATAAATCGTTAAACTCGAACCAATATGATTATGTTATGTAAACTAGAATATATATGAAAATATTGTGACAAAAGTATGAATTGCTCATCATTTTAAAAGCTATGTGTTCACATACCGTCAGCTGTGGCTACGTCAAAATGCGTTTGGTTGTTGGGAAGTGTTAAACTAATACAGAGACATATAAATACATATTTCAATGTCTCTGACTAATACTGTTACTGTTTAATATTTCAGTACATCATTTGATAGTTTACATTTTCTTTCAAGCCCATGTCTTTTGTGCACCTGCAACAGATCAGTGTAGTTGAATGAAAAATATTCAGACAAAAACATTACGTCATTATGGGTACCTTTTCCTATTCAACGCTATTCAATACTCATACTTTCTGTTGGTTCTGTTATAGATTTGAGCCGTTCCACGAGAAACCAACATTATGGACTATGCGTAATATATCGAACCAGATCAGCTTGCGCACTCCGCGCAGGCTAATCCGGGCCGACACATACCGTCTCAGGGGGATAGTGGTATAGAAAATTCGCATGAGGCGAAGAGTGTCTTCCCGTGTTCGCCTGTGTGGCATGCTTAAGCTACGTTTTGTAGTAGACGTAGTAGTAGTAGTAGTAGTAGTCGTAGATGTAGAATTAGTGGCAGTTGTAGTAATAAAAGTGGTAAGTGTAGTAATAGTTGTAGTACAAGTAGTACATAGTAGTCGTAGTAGTTGTAGTAGTAGTAGTAGTAAAAGTAGTCGTAGTCGTAGTAGTAGTAGTAGTAGTAGTAGTAGTTGTAGTAGTAGTAGTAGTAGTAGTTGTAGTAGTCGTAGTAGTAGTAGTAAATGTAGTCGTAGTCGTAGTAGTAGTATAAGTAGTAGTAGTAGTAGTAGTAATAGTAGTTGTAGTAGTAGTAGTAGTACAAGTAGTCGTAGTCGTAGTAGTAGTAGTAGTAGTAGTAGTAATAGTAGTAGTAGTAGTACAAGTAGTCGTAGTCGTAGTCGTAGTAGTAGTAGTAGTAGTAGTAGTAGTAGTAATAGTAGTAGTAGTAGTAGTAGTAGTAGTTGTAGTAGTAGTAGTAGTAAAAGAAGTAGTAGTAGTAGTAGTAGTAGTAGTAGTAGTAGTATTTGTAGTAGTAGTAGTAGTAGTAGTAGTAGTGGTAGTAGTAGTAGTAGTAATAGTAGTAGTAATAGTATAAGTAGATGTATTAATAAAAATATAATTATTCTATGGAGTTGAAAATATTGTGGGAAAAGGCTTATAATGAGCAATTTCACCTTTTGATACCTTGTTTTCAAATGTCGTCTGCTGCAGATGCGAAGCCATAAATGTACGAATGCATTTGGAGTTAGGTTAAAACGGTATTACATAAAATCACATAAAATCGATACAATACAATCTACTTTAATTGTAATCAAAAGCCTCCGAGCTTAATTACCGAATACATTTTACTAGAGCATGGCAATTTGATGTTGACAAAAGTTGTCTGCTGCAGTATGTATCGAAAAGGGTTAACTTAATGAAATGGAACAGTTCATTTGTGTATCTAGGTCAATCGTAAGTTTATTAATAGATCCAGGGAAAAACCTCGAGTTGTTGACATAATAATATGTTGATATAACCGCATTTTTCTCGATCAATGCACAATGTTGTTGATAGTTCATGTTTTGATGCACGTTTATCAAGTGTGTGTTATAAATACTTTGTTTAAAGAACACTATATAAAGGATCTGTATATAAGGTGATTTTTTATATAGATTTATCGTTTTCGTTTAACCAGTCAATAATAACAGACATATAAGTTAACTCTGCTTATATATAGTCAACAATCAAGTTTAAGAAAGGGTTAACTTATTAAAAAAGAAGATTTAATTTGTTTATCCAGGTCAATGGTAAGTTTATTAATAGATCCAGGAAACCTCAATTTTCGCGGTCAGAGCAATATTCTTTATACGAAAAAACCCCATGAATGGGTTTTTTCGCTTATAGTTAACGGGCGTGAGAATTTTTTTTTTTTTTTTTTCAATACCCATGAAGGTTTCTGAAATGAAACTGGAAAAAATCAATGGGGGCCGCCATTGTTGTTGTTGTTGTTGTTATTCGTTCCGTCCGTAGTAGGACAACCTCCGAAGAGTAGGTTTATAGTATCGGGCAATAAATCCACCACCAGTACGAATAATTACAGCTGCTACACGCGATATGCGATAGTAAACACTTTCACCACTATACTGAAATTATTTGTTTCAAATTTATTTATTTATTAGCCTTATCGTGTGTCACGTCCCCTTCGTTTTCTCCTAACAGGTATTTTTTCGAGCATTTTATATCTAGCACAGTGTAAAAAGTAGCACAGTCTGTGTGTATGAAATTCAAGCTGGGTAAGGTCTACATTGCGACTAATGTCTACAAGCATGCTAAGCGAGGTGCTGTCTAGTATTATTTTAAGCTTTGTTAAGTTGCTAATGCTTTCTAGCTGTACACCGCAAATCTCACGCAAGCATTCATCAATATCACTCAGTACCGACTCCCTCACTGATTCCAGTGCACTGCATTGAAGTATAAAGTGTTCGACGTCTTCTTCTTGTTCTCTGCACAGTTTACAGGTTGGATCCGTTTCTAAATGGTTGAATGCCGCTTTATTGCTTTGTAGGCTGTAGGTTCCAGAAACTAATTTCAGTTTGATTGGTAAACGAGAAACTTCTACTTTTGAAGAGCTTCGGGTATGTATTATTGGATGTACTTTACCGACGGTGTAGACGTCTACGTTCAGGAGTCGGAGTGTTGAATATAGTTTTGAGTTATTGATTAGTTTCTGTTCCCAATATTTGTTTATTGCCGAGTGTAGTTTCGTTTTCCATTCCTCTTTTGAGAAAGAGTTGTTTAAGAGATGTGTTGCATCAGGAAGTTTGTATTTACACAAAAGTTTGTCTATTTCAACAAACCAGCTGCTACTGTCCATACTTTTCACTGTTAGCTGTCGTGTAGCTATTTGCTTTTCTATACTCTCGTCGGTCTGTTTGCAGACGTTGTGGTACAGTGTTAATGCTTTTATATGTATTTGGGCTTCAACAGGTAGTATTCCAGATATAATGAATGCTGCAGGATCAGCTGTGTTTGTTGGCATCGACAGAATTTGTTTTAGTAGTTTTCTGAGGAAAGCTTCCAGATTTTGCAGGTTTTTGCCTTTCGGTAGTATTAGTTCGAGTCCGTAGGTAAGTATCGGTAATACGTAAATTCTGAGTAGATGTATAGATGTTTCAGGATCTAGACCGTTTTCTCCATGGAGACCGGCTGACATGAGACTGTATGTCGTCCTTCGTGCTTTGTTTATGTTCTGTTGAACCGTTTCTTTAGCTGTATTGTCAATCGAAGTTGATCTGATGATACCTAAATGCGAGGCTTTTTCTGTGACGTCCATATCTTTACCATTCATCTTCCACTGTACTTCATTGTTGCATTTGGTTCTGCAGTTTGGTTTTACTATGAGGGCGTGACTCTTTGTAGGTTGCAGTTGATATCTTTCCATCTTGCTATACTGTACAGCAATGTTTATTAGAATTTGTAGCTCTTCCGGATCATTGCTTAGTAATGCGACGTCATCTGCACATGTTGGAGCACAGCAGCTTATGTTGCCGATAGATCCACCGATATGTATATTTTGCAGCTTTTGAAGCAACGTGTTGATATGAACTTTGTACAGATCCGCACTCAGTATACCTCCCTGTCTGACACCAAGGTTGATTGGAAATGTTTCAGAGTTATGTCCCCCCCATTTAATTGACGAAGATGCGTTACGGTGTAGATTGTTTATTATTTTCCAGAGTTCATTCTCCACCCCCATATGATATAATTTTCGCATGAGATGGTCATGATTCACTACATCAAAAGCAGATTTGGCATCCAGTAATGCAATATAGGCTATTTGCTTACAGTCTTTACTTTCTCGTACAAATTCCTCCACTATTAGCGAACAGTTCATTGGTGAAGTATTTTTCGTAAATCCACGTTGAAGGACGCTTTGTTGAGGATCAATCACTGGTCTCATTTTTTCAAGAACAACATATTCCAGTATTTTCAATAAAACGGGTAGAACTGTTATTCCCCTGTAATTTTTTACTTCATGTTTATCCCCTTTCTTCTTAAATATTGGAGAGACTAGTCCAGTTTTCAGAAAGTCTGGTATTTCACCACTGAGCACCATATCATTCAGTACGTAATGCAAGATGGGTATGATCACATCGCCTGCATGCAAGAAGTTCTCAATACAGAGCCCGAATACATCTGGAGATTTGCGACGGTTAATTGATTGTACAGCTTTTTTGATTTCGTGATTACTAATATCAATACCAGTCTTTTCAGATGTGAGTTCTTTTATCCACGGAATTTCTTCTTCTATATTTTCATGGTATTTTACGTCATATAACGTGTTGCTACTATTTTCAGCTAGTTGTTCAAAATGTTGTTTAAAGCCAAGAATAATATCCTCTCCCGAGTATGTTTTGTCATCTACGTTTAGATCCTCTATGAGTTGGAGTGAAGTTTTTCTCTGTTTGTTCACCAGTTTATGGAATAGTTTAGCGTCTGTAAATTTTGCATTGATAATTTCATCCCTATCTCTTAGGCGCCTTCTTGCCGTCTCCACTCTCACTGCATTTCTGAATTCTTGTCTTGTATATTTCTTTTTCATTACGTATATATTTGTTTCACACATTGGTCGTCCGTTACTTTTCCAATTTCTGAGAGCTGTCTTATTTGCATCCAGTTTACTTTTAATATCCTCATTCCATACTTGTAGTTTTGGGTATCCTTTTCTTGGTTTCTTTTTCGTTGTGCACGCGATTGCGGATTCATTCAGTATGTCACAGACTAGTTCAATAGTTCGAGAGGTTTGTTGTGTTGAGATGTTAGTCTGTAAAGCCAACATTTTCCGTTCAACTATGGTTCTATAACAATCTTTATCCACTTTATCCCAGTTAATCTTCATGCTGGCAGCTTCTAGATTATCTTTCAATTTCGGAGTTAAGTTGCATTCAATTTCCAATTGAATTGGGTAGTGGTCTGAAGCGTTTGTAGACAAATTATCCAACTTCACTGTTTTGGACGCCGCAATATTTTGGATATGTTTAAAATGCGGCCGGTCCGACGTATAAAACACAGTTTGAAAACTATTGTCGTCTAGTCAATCATTATTAATTCTAAATCGATGTTTAAGCTAATAAAAGAACTGCGTAATTTCGTGTGAACAGACAATTTTAAGAAAAGCGAAAAATGCGTGGAACTGAGAATGAAATATTTTGTTCCAGTTTGTCAAAATAGCCGACTAGTACCGTACTAATCAAGGTGATCTAGACGTACGCCATTTATAGCAGCGCTTTACAGACTCAACGAAAAATTGCCGTTTGAAATCTTAAATTTTACTGTATCTCGAATAATGACGACTTAAGACGTATCTGGTGAAATATTTAAATAGAAACAACTCCAATGTATCGTCTAAAGTTTTGGTAAGTAGGCCTAACATTATATTGTAGAGATGTCGGCAGTTTTCGCGAAAATCTTCAATCATGACTGTCGGACAACAAATTCTTCGAACTGACAAATATTCAAACACATTCTCATTTTCAACCATCTGATTACTTTTACAACCTGGACTACACTACATTTACATTACAGTTGGGAATTATGCAATAAGATATAGTGAAAGACAGTGGGATACATTTTAATTTTAATGGTACTGTGGCAAATATACAGTGTAGCGAATCCGACTTGTTATAGTTATCCAAAGTTGTGTCCCTTTGTTTAATTAGATCCATTTGTATAAACAACAAAAAGGAAAAATTAATTCTGGTTAGTACGGGTTTAAAAATCCTATAAACTAAAGCCTTGAGATTTTTTAGAATCAGATACATGCATATATGGTCATTGCTCACAATGCATACCCAGCCTGTTGTTTCTTTTCTTTATAATTTACCCTTTCCCACATACAATAAAGATGCAGCAGCTGACTTTGAAGTTATCAAGTCCGAAAGATCTAGATTCAGCTAACCAAGTGTTCAAAATAGCTAAATTAGCTATCGCTTGAGTCTACAGCAGTACAAAAACCAAATGAAAAGTATTTGTAGACAAAGACCATGGCTGTATTCATATTAAACTAACTAACCGAACACTAGGTCATGTGCTATTAAAAGCTATTATTAAACTGGTTGATCCAGTTAACAAAATCCTAGTGTAAATACTGGTGTATTGCTATTGCGATAGAGAGGGAGACCCGTGTTATCGTCAAGCTTTTTTATAAATTGTCTATTAGTAATATATCTATTTACATTTGAAACTTATTTTCAACAATTGAGTATATATGATGGGTAAATCAACAATTTCTCTCATGTCACATTATTTATGTATTAAAATCCATCAAGGGGCTTGTGAATTGTTCCCAACTTCACATGTAATCACATGAGTGTGGTATTTCAATGGTTAGATATTAATATTTTTCTGATTATGTAAGATATGATTCAACATTGTGTAATCGCACAGGAAACTTGTTATACTTGTGCTAAAATGACAAACATTTGTTTCTAGCTATGTTTTTAATTATATTTCAGGTATATTCAGGCCACTTAATTTGTGTTCGACCAAGCAAGAAAAACCAATTTCCTGTCACTGATATGGGTTATTTTAAATAGTAGACAACACCAGCAAGAAGACCTCTTGTAAGACGGCCAATTGAACTCAATGTCCCTGTACAGCTCGATACAGAAAAAGATAAAGGCTTTAATTCCCATCATGGAATGCGATACTGAGTCAAACCTGTCCTACACAGGCTACATTGGACCTCGTTTAGTGACCACTTATATACACATTACTAAAATTTCAGAAATTTCTAAATTAGTTTTTGCTGGGTGATAAAATCATGGCTGTGAGAGGTTTTACTATAGCCGGTGATTTTTGTGCTAACATTCTAGATTTCTTGAAGGGAAGGAAACAACTTTCATAAGCAGAGACAATAGAAACTTGATGGATCTGACAGCTACTGTCGGAGCATATTCATGTAGTGCTGGCAAATTTGTGATTAAAAAACTCTGAAAACAGAGCTTGGCATAATAGTCATTGGAAAGAATAAATACTATTCTTTTAAGGACAGCAGTATTCAGAGAATCAATGATTGAAGAGGACACTTTAGATCAGATAATTCTGATTAACACTGAAAGTGTTTCGTTTGTTATTCATGGACTCGTAATCATATGAAATAAATCCAATCATAGCTGTTATCATTTAACGCATGAAGCAAATAAACAGAAAAATAAGCAAATTCTTAAAAAAATTGTAGCATATATCTATTAGCGTTTTCTCACATAAATCAGACTACAGCAGACCTATTTGAAAACAACTCTGCAAAAACCTGTGCAACATCTATCAAAGGCCATGTAATAATTGTATACAATAGAAAACATTATGACAAAAAGAGAAATTACTTGTCAGGATTTTCTGATTTTACAATAATGTTATTTAAAGTTATAACTTCATCATTTTAAGTCATCTGCATGTGGGACAGGGTTAAACACTTATACATGCTTGAACATATAGCTTTGGGGAAAAACATTTTATATTGTGACAAATGATAAATATAATTTGATGTTATTCCTGAAAAGAAAATATTTTTGGAAAGGAAGAAATTCATCATTATCAGCATGTTCTCCTTTTCCAACAATTTTCGAGAAAAAATTGGAATGCATCTCCTAATATAATATCTGTCCATAGAAAACTTTTAAAGGATGGAAGAATTTTTTCTAATAGGAGAAATTTCTCCTTCCCTACAATTATTCAAGAAGTTGTCTGCTACTCTTCCACAGCCAAGCATTACAAGTTTTGAGCATTTTAATTTAACCTGTTACTTTAACCCTTTCCCTCATATAGACGCTTTCTGACGCCTCTGCAGCAGACGGCTTTTTGAAAACATAGTGACAAAAGAAGAAATTGCACAAAACGTGCAATTTCTCCTTTTGCCACAATGTTTTCCACAATGTTTTCCACTTTTTGTCATAGGTTATCCATTCAATTATGAAGATTTTCCACGTTTTGACAAAATACTTTCGATGTCGTCTGCTGTAGAATTGTCGTATGAGGAAAAGGGTTAAAGTAAATTGTGTACATGTAAATTATTTTTAGATTCTTTCTTAGTTACCCTTTCCCACATACAGACGCTACATCAGAAGTAGTCTGTTAGTAGTAAAGGGTTAAACATTTTCTACATTTAGATGCTTTCTGACGCCTCTGCAGCAGACACATTTTAAAAACATTTTTGCAAATGGAGAAATTGCTTCAAATTGGCAATTTCTCCTTTTGCCACAATGTTTTCATCTCTATTAAATTAATTGAGATTTTCAGTATTTTTAGCCCACCTATGCATGAAGTGCAAGGTGAGCTTTTGTGATCGCTCACCGTCCGTTTTCCTACAAATGACTTCTCCTCCTAAACCAATTAACCAAATTCAAAATAATTTTACAGGAATGTTCCTTTGGTGGACCTCTTTCAAACTTGTTCAAATAATTCTATTCCATGCAGAACTTTGGTTGCCACGGCAACAAAAAAGGGAAAATTAACCAAAACTTAAAAAAAATTCTTGTCTGAAAGTAGAAGGCCGATGCCTTTGATATTTGGTATGTAGTATCATCTAGTGAACCTCTACCAAGATTGTTCAAATTATAACCCAGGGGTCACTTGTTTTTCATAGACTCATATAGGGAAAGAACTTTAAAAATCTTCTTGTCTAAGAATAGAGGGCCCAGGCCTTTAATATTTGGTATGTAGCATCATCTGGTTGACCTCTACTAAGATTATTCAAATTATAGCCCTGGGGTAAAAAATGACCCCATCCCGGGGGTCACTTGTTTTGTATAGACTCATAAAGGGGAAAAACTTAAAAAATCTTCTTGTCTAAAAGTAGAGGGCCCAGGCCTTTGATATTGGGTATGTAGCATCATCTAGTGGACCTCTATCAAGATTGTTCAAATTATAGTCCTGGGGTCAAAATGACCCCTCCCCTGGGGTCTATTGTTTTACATAGACTCATATAGAGAAACAACTTAAAAAATCTTCTTGTCTAAAAGTAGAGGCCCCAGGTATTTGATACTTGGTATGTAGCATCATCTAGTAGACCTCTACCAAGATTGTTCAAATAATAGCCCTGGGGTAAAAAATTAGCCCTCCCCGGGGGTCACTTGTTTGACATAGATAGGGGAAAAACTTTAAAAATCTTCTTGTCTCAAACTAGAAGGCCTAGGCTTTTGATATTTGGTATGTAGTAGTGTTGGGACGATGATCGATTATAATCAAAAGTTGATCGAATATGCATCACGTTAGCGATAATCGATTGCAATTTACCACAATCGATTATCAATCGGTTCACCTTTTTTGCTTCATTTATGTTTGATTAATATTCGCTTCCACAAGGGAGATTACTCTCGTGGGCTAGCATGTAAATACAACAACTTGAAATCGAAACAAAGTGTTTTTTTGGCAATAAAATGATACAACCTAGTTAAGACAAGACATTAAGCCGGTATATTTTTTATCAAACATAAATAATAAGAAGCATTACGAACATTAAGGCTTGTTAAATACAATACTGTATGAACCGATTATATAATCGATGTCTAATCGAATGAGGCAAAGTGATTGTAACCGATAATCGATTGTAAAAATGGAACCGATGGCCCAACACTAGTATGTAGCATCATTACATATAGTGGACCTCTACCTAGATTGTTTAAATTATAGCCCTTGGGTCAAAATTTACCCCTCCCCAGGGGTCACTTGTTTTACATAGACTCATATAGGGAAAATACTTAAAAAGCCCTCTTGTCTAAAAGATATTTGGTATGTAGCATCATCTAGTGAACCTCTACCAAGCTTGTTCAAATAATAGCCCTGGGGTCAAAAATGATCTCTCTCCGGGGGTCACTTGTTTTACATAGACTCATTTAGGGGAAAAACTTCTTTTCTAAAAGTAGAGGGCCCTGGCCTTTGATATTTGGTATGTAGCATAATCTAGTGGACCTCTACCAAGATTGTTCAAATTATAGCCATGGGGTAAAAAATGACCCCTCCCTCTGGTCACTTGTTTTACATAGATAGGGAAAAAACTTTAAAAATCTTCTTGTCTAAAAGATATATGGTCATACCGTATGTAGCATCATCTAGTGCACCTCTACCAAGATTGTTCAAATTATAGCACTGGGGTCAAAAATGAGCCCTCCCCGGGAGTCACTTGTTTTTCATAGACTCATATAGGGGAAAAAACACTGAAAACTTTTTAAGTTTGATTAAATCAGGTGAGCAATATAGGACCATTATGGTCCTCTTGTTAATTATACATGTACATACATACCATATAGTACTTTCTCTTTACTTAACCCTTTCCAACCTGGAACAAATCTGCAGCAAACCACTTTGAAAACATTTTGGTTTTATTTTGGAAAATGTATTAATAGGAAAGTGTAATTATTTGATAGAGTAAACAAATTGTGACAAAGGGGGAAATTGTTCATCATGAACAATGTGTCCTTTTGTCACAATGTTTTTCAAAAATGTTCTTATGCAGAGGTGGCAGAATGCATCTACATGTCGAAAAGGATTAATCCTTAACCACTTACAGACTACTTCTGATGTATCCAATGAAATGAACACATAAATTTCTCATGATGAATATTTTTTATTTTCCAACTAAGATTTGAATTAAATCTCAGAATTGCAATTTCTTATATTAAGATTTATCATGCTTTACTCAAGACTATGATCATTTTTAAGTAATCGCCTTCAAATTCCTTGTATGTGAAAATGGGTTAATAAATGCTTCTCTTATGCCATTTTGTGTGTAAAATATTTTCTTTCACAATATCTACAACAATTGAAGTTAAGATTTGAGCTTTAATGTTACACTTTTACTTTTCAGCTCACTTGTGCACGAAGTGCTCAATGTGAGCAATTGTGATCACATTTTGTCCTGCGCCTGCCCGTCGTCAACAATTGCCTTGTTAACACTCTACAGGCTACGTTTTGCATCAGATCTTCATGAAAGTATATTAGAACATTTATCTCTATCAGATCTTTGACAAGTTAGAATATGGGTCACATTGGGTCAGAAACTAGGTCGCTAGGCCAAATTGAAAGGAAATCGTGTTAACACTTTGGATGCTGCATTTTTAACTTGAGCATGTTCAAACCTTTTCAGATGATTGTCTTGATGATATGTAGTCCTTTTTTCAAATATTGGTCATGTCTTTTTAAAAACTAGGTCACTAGGACAAATTGAAGGAACATTGAATTAACACTGTAGAAGCCGAACTTTTGATTCAGCATCTCCAAATTTTGTCAGAATGTTTCTCAGAATAATATCTAGGTCAAGGTCGAAAATGAGTCGTGCCTGATCAAAAACTAGGTCACTAGGCCAAATTGAAGGAAAAAGTTGTTAAAACATTGGAGGCCGCATTTCTACTATGAGCAAATTGAAACTTTTTCAAAAGGATTGTCTTGATGATATCTAGTCCATGTTCGAATATGGGTCATATCAGGTAAAACAAAAAATAGGTCACTAGGCCAAATACAGGAACATCTTGTTAACACTGGAGGTTGCATTTTAAATATTTGTCAGAATAATTGTCTTGATGTGTTTTGCATTAGAAATCATTCAGGTGAGCGATCTAGGGCCATAATGGCCCTCTTGTTTAAAGATCAATTTCAAACCAAAGGCTCAATGTGTTCCATTGTTATCACTCACTGTACGGCGTACGTCAAACGGTCAAATATTCTCTGAAACTGCTGATGCGATATTAACCAAACTTGACATGAATGTTACTTTGGTGAACCTCGTTAAGAATTTTTATACAATTTATATTCTACCTATAAATTGGTTTGCTGCGATTTCAGAATGAGGTGGAAATTGCAAAACTTTAAAAATTGTTCTCCTGTGAATCCGCTTCTTCGAATTCCAAGATGTTCTATGGGTGACCCTCTACAAAATGGTTCAAGACATATTGATTGGGTGAAAAGGGTAGTCTCCAAGTGGCATCAGAAAAGGGCCGGAATAATCGTCTGTTTTAGGGATAGAATTAAGCAGAAATGTTACCCCCTACAATATTTGATCCAGGCTTTCAGACCGGTTTTAAAAGGTAGTCGCCAGGTGACATCAGAAAAGGGCTGAAAAGAAGAAATTACCCAACGACCCCCGTCTAGTCAAATACTTTTAAAAATCAACTGTAATTGCCAAATTATGCTGTTTAATTTTAAGTGTTTTTTTCGTAAATAGGTAGCACCTATAGATATATTAGGTTATGTGTTGAATGATGCAGGTTTGATCAAGTGTGTCAACATTATAAATACTGTATTAAAAAAACGCTATATAAAGGATCTGTATATGTGTAGCTTTTAGAGATTTATAGTTTTCGTTTAACCAGTCAATAATAACCGACTTATAAATAGACTGCTAAAACATAGTAAACAATCAAGTTTAAGACGGTGGTGCATCCCATTCCCACGCAATACAGGATATCTATAAACTGGAATTAACTTATATCAGGTACATATACCAAGATATTTCGATCCAATGAACGCCAGAAAACATGTTGCCGCTTAATTTATAGTCGGGTATGCCCTTTCTCACATACACAAATTCTGCTGCACAAGATTTTGAAATCATCTGAATATAAAAGTTAAGCTTTAGAATAGAGTTGAAAATAAATATTGTGGCAAAAGGAGCAATTTCTCCTTTTGTCGCAATGTTTTCAAAGTTCGTCAGCTGTAGAGACTTCAGAAAGCGTCTACATGTGGAAAAGAGATATGAACCGTTTCATTGGAGTTGGAGTCTTATTGCATCTACTCCTCGATGGCACTTGGTGCATTAATGTTGTATGCATCAGCCTTTTATTTTGTTTACCCTCACTGTGCATAATTTACTAATGCTGTATGCTCAATTGAGATACGCTTATGGCTGTTGGGCTTTGTTTTGTCACAATATTATCCATTTGTAAATTACAATACATTGTTCCAAGAACTGCATTAATTATCTCCACTTTCACCTATTTCAACAGGCAAATATGATACGCATTAATTAATGGGGTCAGAACGTAGTTAAGTTATACGTCCCTTAGCTCAGCAGGTAGCGACGTTGTCTGTCAATCAAGGGGTTGTGAGTTTGAACCCCTGCTCGGACAACTTTCTTTCCGACGTTTGATGCGACAAGGGCCATTCGTCTTCCACCAATGGGCTAAAAGTCTTTTAGAAAAAACAGCCAGTTATTTCGGTTATATCAAAGCCATAGTTCATGATCCCTGGGTAAAGAAACCAGTACTATGCTAGGTAATGCATAGGGGCCTGGCACACTTTTAAACAATGTTTATTCTAATAACTTCCTTGTCAGCCTGATTTGACCCGTGTTTTTCATTTTGGTCCGTTACAAAATAAATCAAAGCACTGAAAGTATTTGTGGGACGGTTGTGTTGGTATTCGTTAATTAAGGTCAGACAGTCGGTTGCAAGACGTCACTGGAACAAATCAAATCAAAACTTTGTTATCGGTCACACATGTTATGTTGTTATGTATAGCCATTATATGTAAATATGTATATATGTATACAAATAGCGGTGACTTATGGGCCCAACGGGCCGAGTGTGGTTATTTCTTTGTGTTATATCATATTGTTAACCAAAATGTGTTTCACACGTGTCACGTTAATAAACAATTTCTTATCTTATCTTATCTTTCACTATCCAATCGTCATGCAAATTGGTCTGAGTGTGTGTTTGTGGATCACTTGAGATTACAAACAAGGTTAATAGATCGGTTCCAAGGAAACCCCTGGGCCAATAATATTGATACTTTAGAAGTCACATTGTATAGCAAATATATAAATACTCATTTGAATACGTCTTCATTTGCCATTTGAGCCATTGGCTAAAAGTGGCTCAGAAAAACATACACAATTTCACTGTAAACAAACTCTGTGCTTAAGTTATAAGAACTAGGTCATTGTTTAGAATCAGCCATTAATGACCGTTGATTACACAGAACTTGCTAGGTAAGATTTACACCTTCATGTTGAGTATAACAGGGATTAGAGGTTCGCTTATCAGAATTGAATCTTAGGGATTATTAAAAGTAGAAAAATGTAAATTTGATCAGTTATACTGCTTTGAAAGTTACCAGGGGCTTGATGTTCTTGTATGTGCATGGAAAACTATCTGAGGTATGTTACACAGGTGAGCGAAATAGGACCATACTGGACCTCGTGTTTATTAATAAGTTCAAATAACACTACATACATTGTCTTATTCTACCTTTAATGACCGGCAATTATGTTATATCCTGCAGGATTTCACATTTCTTTTGTACAAACACATGCAACCGGTTTTCGGACCTTAATTGATGAATACCATCACAAACGTCCCACTAGTACTTTCAGTGCTTTGATCACATTATCATCCGAAAATTACCCCGCTTAGAACTTTTTGTTTCGGTGGAGGTGCCTGTGTTATCAGGAACGTAGTAATTCCGAAAACTCGTTATATAATTGTGTAGTGTGTTGACTGGAAGAATGTCTGTCGACAACCGTCCCCAAAAACGACGATCGAATAAAGCTCTATGCGCCAGCATGTAGCCACATATCTACCCCAAAATACTGGTCACATAGATGTTATTCTCAAACGATCGGTTAACGAAAACCAGAAATAAAATCAAGACGCTAACGGTGCAATGTGACAGGTCGGTCAAGTATAAACGAATACGTATTTAGCAAAACCTTCGAATGGGTATCAAGAATCCTTAGTAGAATTGCAGGTTGCCTGCAACCTTTGCGGCATTGCATGAAAAACAATGCATAGGGTTTCAACCGATGTTGTTATTGTTGTTGTTGTTGTTTTTGTGGATACATTAAACTTCCCAGTGATCGTTCTGTGCGTATATACGTATTCTATATTGACTTAAGATGAATACAAGTTTTGGCGATTTTAAACTGGATTAAAACGATTTAAATGTAAACAGCAGTCTCTTTACCGTCTGCCTATTTCCATAATATCTATCAGCTAAATGAGGAGAGACAACAAGGGAATATATAACTCTTTACTAACTACATGTTCTAGGAAGCCTCGTCGGCTGAGGGTTAGAGTCGGTGATTTGGAACAGGGTGTCCCGGGTTCGATCCCCAATCGCGGCGGTTATGGCGGAGTGCCATTCAGCAAGGCACATTACCTAGCCTAGTAATGGTTTGTTTTCCTAGGGATCATGAAAAGGTGAACTGTCCCCGTGATATACTTGAAATAATGTTGAAACGGTGTAAAATCCCAATAAAACTAACAACGTGTGCTCCCTTCGAGTACAACACGAATTCGCTAACGTAAACATTATCGGAAATTCCATTATAGTGGTGTAGGTCCGATAGATTATAAGTCAATGAATTCATTTTACCTGTGTCAGGCTTCGTTTTTTCACATTATCGAAAATGAGTTATACCCAAAGCAAAACATATACGTGTTATCTTGTTGAATATATGTAATTGACTTTCTATTTAATCATTCCCCATATACAGGTGGATTTGAGGCATATGCAACAGACAACTTTTGAAAACATTGATGCAAACTATAAACTGCTTATCATGAGCAATTTCTGACATGCTATAATGTTTTAACTCTATTATATTTTTTTCTACATTTTAGTCCATATATATTCAATATCGTCAGCTGCAGGTTTGGTGTTTGTTGAAAATGTTAATAGACTAATATTCTGTTCATGATAAGAACATATTTATCACCGGAAAGTTATGCAATTCGTGGGAGTTGAAATATCTTGTGAATCATGTTTGCAAACGATACATCAGTTAACTATTGAGCAAACCATGAGAAATACATAAGACAGAAATTTTACGTAAATTAACGTTGATTGATTGGTTGGGGTTTAACGCCGGTTTCAACAATTGTCCGGTCATATTACGGCGGCCAGTTCACCTATTCATATGTGTCCTGGTTTTCTCATACCAGTACTCCACACAACATACTTTCCAAGCAACTGGAAAATGAAATTAAGGACTTTTGCAAATAATGCAGATTCGGTAACGAGCTGTCTCTCCTGAAATCTGCATTGTTTGCCACTTTGACATTGAATTTTACCATAATTTATGTTGGACCAAACATGGAGTGGTGCATTTTTCAGCATAGAATAGTCGACTGTATGAAAGAGGAGAAAAACAAGAAACATCAAATATCCAATACCGGCATTTCTGTTTCACACAAGAAGATTTTTAAAGTGTTTCCTTCCATTTGATGTTTCATCAAAATTGGCCAAGCAGTTGTAGCGGAAATATGTTGTTTGAAGCAATTGTTTACGGACGACGGATAGATCGTGCCACAATAGCCTACATAGAGCACCTCGTGCTCATGTGAGCTAAAAACACGAAATCGTACTGGAAAGGCTGCAGTCTATTGGGCTTGATGACCCTTTTCTTCATCTTTCGTTATCAGCGGTTTAAAAAAACCACTTGGCAACATAAGGGAATATTATCTCAAAATAGATTGATAACCATAAACACACGCCTATTTGATTATAGGCGTGTGTCACACAATTGGGTTTTCCCCCATTATCTTGTTTTAGATACAGTTGATATATCGTTATGGTGTGAGTGTTTATGGGAATAGTACGATCACGCTTTTTAAAATTGAAAAAATATTTACTTATTGCAAATGATTATGTTCAAGTATATAATAAACATAAATGCCGGAACAGAATTATTTAGTTGTGCTTGTGAACGGCTGTATCGCAATAGGGTGAAGGAATTGTTAAGTCAGAAGTAAGTCAATTTGAATCATACTTAAGAAAAGAATATCTCACATTCGGAATACATATTATTACTATGATTAAGATAATGATAAACATACTTTTGATAATAATGATAATGACAAAAATTTGTGAAAATTATTGTACTATATTTACAAAAATATTTTAATGACTTTTGTTTATAAATATAGAAGTTCTTGTTAAAGAAAATGCAGCAAATTTCTAAATGAGTCTCTGAAGGTATATATGTATATGTATCAAAGAATAAGGTGTTTTTTTCAAGTAACATTAGCACAACATTAGTACAAAGATCGATCGTTCCAACCTTTCCCACATGCAGACGCATTTGCACGCATCTGCAGCAGACGACTTTAAAAACTGTGGCAAATGAGAATAATGAGAAATTTATCCTTTTGTAACAATGTTTTCAATTTCAACTGTATTAAAAGAAATACATTTGCTTGTACAGAGTTTTCCCATTTTCTAATCAGATTAGTGTTTTTCATGCTCTAAAATCCTTTATTTGACCGCCAAAATCTGTGTGCTAAGACAGATTTCAAATATGAAATACCCATTTACTCCTCCTTATCTAGTCCTTTGCAGATATGTTTAAAGTAGTCTGCTGCAAACATGTTGTATGTGGAAAAGGGTTAAATATCATATATGAAAACATTGTGACAAAAGACGAATTGCAAATAATGAGTAAATTCTCATTTGGCAATGATGTTTTCAGTTCCATTCAATAATGTAACTTTCATTTATAGAAATGTTCTATAATTTGCTGTGCCTGTTTTCAATGTCGTCTGCTACAGAAAGGGTTAAACGTTAATCAAACTAGGCTAAACTGATTCTGGTCGGGTTATATACATTGTTTGAAATAGGACACGTCACACACAAATAAAATAAAGATAACAGCTGGTCACGAAATAGTTCTGCCATTGAAGCCCCAGTCCCACCGACTGTCCCGGAGCGTCCGGAACGGAAATTTGGCCGATCCAGGGTCAGATCCGTGTTGGATCCGCGTTGGGTCCGGGCTTATCCGGGATAGTAGGGGACAGTCATGGACAGTCCGGGATGATCCTGGATGGTCCGTCATGGTCAGGGAAACCAGCCCGGCAATTTTGAAATGTTTAAAATTGCCGGGGACATCCGGGACCATCCGGGAGGATTTTTCAATCCGGGGTAGTCCGGGATGGTTCGTGTAGAGACCGTATTGGCTCCGGAAAGGTCCGTAATGGCACCGTGTTGATCCTGGATGATACTAGGCGATCCGGCATGTCTTGTTGGGTCCGGTAGAGTCCGTAGCTGATCCGGGATGGTCCAGGTCATTCCAGGTCGGTCCGTAGGGCTGCCGTGGTGGTACCGGGGTCAGATCCGTGTTGGCTCCGTGTTAGCTCCGTGTTGATCAGTGCTCATCCGCTGGGGTGCCGTGTTGGGTTCGAGCTGGTCCGGGGTGACGCTGTTTTGCGAATCAAGCTCACCAAGAATCCGGCTTCGGTGTGACTGTAGAAAAACGAACACACATTTATAGTTGCCACACCCTTCTTAATATCCATACCGGTATTACTTCGATCTTCATACCAAAGACATTTTAAAATCAATGTTAATAATGACATTCCTTCCTAGGCCCTCTCAAATGGAATATGGAATGTGGGGTTAGTAGTACGACTGACTCGCTGGTGTCAGGATAAATAAACCAGACGTACTGGTAATTTACCCAGAAAATAAACCAGACGTACTGGTAATTTACCCAGAAAACGCCGTGATATAAATAAACAACTGTTGATAGCGGTACATGTATAAAACTCAACACAAACAAACATGTATCTATCCAATCTTTAAACAAAGTATCACGAGCTCCATGAGAAATTGATGACTGATAAACAACTGTTCGCTATCATGGGGCATTCGGGTGTAAGTGATATATGACGACCTCTTGATATATTTGTTCCAATAAAACTATGACAGCATGGGGCATTCGGGTGGGTGTAAGTGATATATGACGAACTCTTTATACATTTGTTCCAATAAAGCTATGACAGCATGGGGCATTCGGGTGGGTGTAAGTGATATATGACGAACTCTTTATATATTTGTTCCAATAAAGCTATGACAGCATGGGGCATTCGGGTGGGTGTTAGTGATATATGACGAACTATTTAAATAAAAGTCCCCTTGCTAGGTAAAATGTCCTAAATAGGAAACGTATTTGGCCGCTTTCCATGCCACAGTCATCAAAATGAATCATTACAAGTGTGTATGTTTTCTCATCCGTTTAAAGTGCAGAGGGCAGTTTTGATGTCATATGAATGTAAAATGACACAAGCCTATCCTATATAATATAATCTAAATCTTGACCATGTTCATAAAATAAATGGGACATATCGAACATTAGCAGGTTATCCGGTTATAATTATTTAACCATTAGAAATATTTTCATTGATTTTAAATGTCTCTTTAAATTCATTGTATACTCTGTATACTATTAAATTGCATTTTTATTTTTTATTTTTTATTTCATATGAAAAATTACAAATTCTCAGTTGTAAAAACATATTTGTTGTATATGTTTATGTAAAGCGATGTTTAACACAGGGAATGGAGGTACAATTGTGGACTGTTTAATTTTATGAATTTAATTTTCGAACATAACTAGAAACGGTACCTTTATTAACGTTCGTATAGAGTGTTCGGCGAGTGCTAGTCAAAAGCTGTAATGGGATTGGTTGATACGACTAGCCACTGCCCAAGTGCTAGATGTGTGTATTGAATATGCCCCTTATGTGGTCGCAGTCGAAACCCGCTAGCTCAGTCGGTAGCGACGCGGATGTCAGTCCAGGTATTGTGAGTTCGAACATCTGCTCGGCAAACATTTCGTCCAACGTTTGACAAATGTCAATGTGACAAGCGTCATTCGTCTTCCACCAATCGGCTATCAGTCTATGTGGAAATGCAGCCAGTTGAATGGTAAGATTCAGAAAACCAGGAAACACGTGAAATGACTAAAAAAGGGTTGAACATGGCGTTAAACCCCACTTAATAAATGTCGTGATCGCAAGTATAAACTGATATAGAATACACACACTGACACAATAACAAAACCCTATTTGAATTAGTTTACAAGCTTGAGATACACATAAGATTAACGCATTATGTATTTAAGGGTACATGCTATAACGATTGTGTTGATGCAGACGATAGTTTAAGCCGGCCGCTGTAGCATACGACATTTGAAACGTTACGAGAAAGGAATTGAATACAATTGTTACAATACTGTTTTAATCTCAAATTGTTCGATGTTCAGGATGAAATTCAACACGTAAATGTAAAACAAAACTTTGTAAAAAAAAGACACCTATTTATAGGTCATGCAACGTGTACATTACTTTTAACGATAATAGCATAATCGTTACAATTGAGTTATTTCGCCACATGTCGCAACGTGTATCATAACGAGTTTTTATCCTTTTTAGGAACTTTTTAATGGAAGCAAACCTTAAAAGGCAACGGAAATGTATAATTCAGTGTCCATATCGACGTGAAAAGTATTTGGATACATAAGAATAAACAACCCGTGAGGTAAGTGTATACAAATATTCGTTTGTATTCAAAAGCTTGTGTATGTACTTTCTAAATGTACTGAAATAGGAAACGATTCCACCAATCAAATAACAGCTTTTTTACTTCTGATACGAACCGTTTCAAGCTTTAAATTCATTGGTTGATTCAAATTCCATGACTATCTGAATAATTCCAAGATTCTTATTTTACTTTGAAGTAGTAATTTCTTAGGACTGACAAATTGGACAAGGACTACGTGCACTGAGGTGTACTGAGTGTAGTTGCATAAATAATATTTCGCCTTTTGGTCGGGAGCAAAAGATTCGATCCCCAAGCGGACGATACAAATGACTTTACAAATGATAGTAATGGCGATCCTATGCTTTGCACTCAGGGTTGCGGGGATAGACTTACGACTGTCTCGCTGGTGTCAGGTGCAAAGGGCCAGTAATACTAGATACTTACCTAGGACACGTGATATAACTGAAATATTATTGAAATCTGCCGAAAATATCTTTTAAACAAATAAAGCAAGCCTAATCAGAAAGTCCAATTTTTATTTGATATGTTATCATATCGAGTACCTGTCAACTCTTTACACCACCTATTTATGTGATTAGAATACACCTGCATAAATTAGATAAATAGTTACCCCATACTCATTCAACTGTTGCATCCTTAACCGCACTGAATTAAATATGAAACGGTAGACGGACGTTTGGACATGTTCAATAGGACCATTACATATTAACGTTCTCTGTTATGTATGGGAAAGCTAAGGGTTTGCAACCGGTTTGTGTAACGCTTAAGTAGTAAAATTCAAAACCGCACACACTGGTTTATAGACTGACATTTAACTACATATGTACGATAAAAACTGACGAAAATGTGTAACGGTCGTATTGGAGCATTTAAATCAAACACATTACGAGCGAGCGAAGTTAAGGTCTGCTTTTAATGTGATTGGACAATTTCGAACAGCCGTCAACCGTTGTAGATTGAAAACAGTAAAACAAGTAAGATTATTTTTGAAATTGTTCAGCTTTAAAAAAGAATCTCACAAGGAAGTTATGTTTTGCTTAGTTTAATGTTTAGATAAAATTGCTGATTCAAAAAGTATGTTTCGTTTGAATATTATGATTCAGATGAACGACTTCGCTTCAGTTTTTCTTTGTTTTATGGAGGGTTTTAGAATTCAACATTATTTCAAATTTATCAAGACAACAGTTCATTTATTCATGATCCCTTGCTAAACAAATAGGTACTTTGTTATGAGAAGATCTTACCTAAGGTCACTCAACCAACCACCGCCGCGAGCGGGGATCGTACCACGTCAACCGGTCGGCCACGGCAAAATCCTGTCAGTTATTGTAAAGCACTGTAACGTAGGATACTGCTTCATATACCGCCTCGGTGGTGTAAAAGTAGAGCGTCCACCTCGATGGTATAGAACTAGAGCGTCCGCCTCGGTGGTATAGTAGTACAGCGTCCGCCTCGGTTGCTTAAGGTCGCGGGTTTGATCCCCGACATGGCCATACCAAAGACTATGACAGTGTAAGTGATGGCTGCACTCCTTAGCGCTCTGGTTAAAAGCGTTTAGCATTACGCCTGACTCGCTAGTGTGAGGATTAAACGTACCAAGAAAACGCATTGATGTAACTGAAAACATTGTTGAAAGCGGCGTTAAACACCACACAATCAATCAATCAAATTAAAATTAAACACATGACTTAAAAAAATGAAATTGCTGATACCAATAAATATATTTCTGAGATAGAGAAGATAACATTCTGAGAAAAACTGAAATCGCTCATCATCTATTGATACATTTTTGTTTGATAAAACATAAAAATGTAATAGAAACGGATTAATTGTTATGTTTTTAGGAAGAAGACAATCGATGCGAGTTTAATGTTTCAAGTACATATAGATGAAATCGACTTATAATGGAGACTACCATTACACTTATGGAGTCCAACAAAATCACCAAGGAAACCAACGGAATGAGTATCGAGGTCAAGGACTTAAAACAACGTCAACATCTCAAGGTCAACAAGCACGCCATCCTGACTTTGCAGATATAGCCAGGCGATTGATTTCATATACTCAATGGCGATATTCACACATACAAGATCCTACAAAACTAGCCAATTTTGGCTTTTTCTATACAGGTACTTTTATAGTTCTTCTTCTTCTTCTTCTTCTTCTTCTTCTTCTTCTTCTTCTTTTTCTTTACGTCTTCATCTTACTCTACGTCTTTCTTGAGCAAAATTAAGGCAATATGCTATGTCATCTGGTCACAGATTTGAGCAAGTTATTTAAATTTATTATGTTCTTAGTATACTATCAAATTTGACCTAAAAACCTTGAATGACACGATTGTGTTTGCTTTTAAATGTTTTGGGTAGTAGTTTCAGCTCAGAACTATATTCTTTTCTCATTCTCATAATGATCTTGCCTACTTCAAGTTATTGTGAATGTTTGAAGTGTATATATTGACCTGAACTGGCTGTTTATATTTCTTACAAGCTCTTTACAGTCTCAAAGAAATAATCTAGTAGATTGTGTAGATGTATACTCACCTCCTACACCAACAAATCAAACATTTTGTAATCATTCTAGTGATGCCTGTCAGTTAATTACCTTCGTAATCCTTTAAAATCTGAATTGGTCTATAATTAATCTTTCCGTTGTGTAGTGATTATTAAAACACCAACCTTCTTAGCGGGAGAATTGATTCTATCTCCGCTCGGCCATACAAAATATTTAAAACATGGTAGTAATGGCTTCCTTTTTGGCGCTAGGGTGTTCAGAAATATCGATTTCAGGATGAATGATACCGTGAGAACTGGTAAATTACCAAGGAAAAACCGTAATATAACTGAAATACTATTGAGACCGGTGTAAAACATCGTTAAATAATATAATGCTAAAATATCACTGTTTTCTAAAATATATTCTGAAACCCCGTGTATCTAGTATAAGTAACGTTAGAGTCTTCAGAAAAAGTTCTAATTTCAAGTGACCATCTTCTTGCTGGCAGCAATTCGGCCAAATATCTGTCACTACGTGCAGTGCTTTAAGACCTTTCTATCTTTGAAAAAATAACTAGTGACAATCAATATCAATTTTATATTGTTAATTTTATTTCTGACGAGGGTGATCTTGTGCGCTGCTTTTCCTGCAGCCTCGGCTTGAAGGACTTCATATCAACCGATGACCCTCTAGTAGAACACGTCCGATATTCCGCTGAACAATGTGAATTCTTGATCCAGTTACTGAGTCCCAGTCGACTCAGAGAGATAAAGGTATCCATTTAAAGTCGATTACCAGTTAGAGCTTGAGATAATGAGCGATTTTCTTGCCTCTTTATTCATTCTCTTGCCACCAAAATAACTTCCAATTCAAACAAAGTATAATGTATAGTATACATCTAAGTGTACATTAATTGAGTTTACTTAAGGCCAGCTACGGTCAATATAATCACTGTTCACATATGAGAAAACCATTAGTATGGATTAAAGTAATGTATCCACACTCATCACCCTACACAATCTGCACAGGCTAATCCGGATTGATACATTCCGTCTCAGGGGGATAGAGATATAGAGTAATGATTCCTGAAGCAGAAAATCCACGTGAAGCGAAAAGCGTCTGTTAGAGCAATGTTTTCTTTTTTCGTGGAAAGGCTTTTATTACATGTACTCACATTAGCTTGTTAGAAGCTTCTGTCAATTTGTTAAGACATCTAGATATTGATAAGACGACGAAACAGATATACACGGTGATCTAAAGCTACAGTGTTCATATATGCTAATATTTTAGCATAAACATGCTCTAGCATACTCATAGTTTATAGATAATTGCGCCATCATGTTTACACTGTTAAGATACATGTATGCTAATTCTTTAGCATAAACATGCTCTATCATGCTCATAGTTTATAGAAAATTGTGCCATCATGTTTACACTGTTAAGATATGATAATTCTTTAGCATAAACCTGCTCTATCATACTCATAGTTTATAGAGAATTGTGCCATCATGTTTACACTGTTAAGATATGCTAATTCTTTAGCATAAACATGCTCTATCATACTCATAGTTTATGGAGAATTGCGCCATCATGTTTACACTGTTAAGATATGCTAATTTTTTAGCATAAACATGCTCTATCATACTCATAGTTTATAGAGAATTGTGCCATCATGTTTACACTGTTAAGATATGCTAATTCTTTAGCATAAACATGCTCTATCATACCCATAGTTTATAGAGAATTGCGCCATCAGGTTTACACTGTTAAGATAAGCTAATTCTTTAGCATAAACATGCTCTATCATACTCATAGTTTATAGAGAATTGTGCCATCATGTATACTGTTAAGATATGCTAATCTTTAAGCATGAACATGCTCTATCATACTCATAGTTTATAGAATTGCGCCAACATGTTTACAAAGTCACCTGCAGCAGATTTATTGCATGTGAACAGGGATTAATTAATGTATTTGTTGGCAACCAGCGCTTGTTATGTTTTTCAGGACATTCTGAGGCTTGACAGTTCAGTCGGCCAAACTACTAGTGAGCCAAGAGAGCCTATACTTCACAGCAATGGAACTTCGAAGGGTAAGACATAAACGGCTTCAAACAAACATAATCCGCGTCTGACGATTCTGGGTCTAAGTCCCTCTTCGAGTTTGCATCATTTAAAACTTCATTGCATTCCAACTAATGGTGCTACAATGTAAGATTGTTGTCAGCTGGTGTGTTGAAAACAATGGTAAAACTGTGACAATTCACTGAACTACCGTCTCGGTGGTGTAAGAAAGGTTGTGGAACTGGGCGTCCCGGTTTCGATCCCCAGTCGGGGCAAGTCAGTCATGGTGCAGTGCCCTTGGGCAAGGCACATTTCCTAGCCTGGTACTGGTTTGTGAACCCAGGGATCATTAATTAGTAATCTTTCGCCGTTATATAACTGAAATAATGTTGAAAATGGCGTAAACCCAAATAAAACAATAATCTTCTACTACACCAATTGTACCTTTACGTGTATAATATCCAATCTCCAAATGTCCTATCCTTACCTCGCAGTTGTCTTTTATATATCAACGTATATCCAATCAATGTTAAACGAGTAAATGCTGATGTTTCATTGGTCGAACTGACTTAAGGTAGAACTTAACAATTCTTTGCACTTCGAGGTAGGGCGATTTAAATGTACATCCCGTTTTACAGACTCTCGCAAGTTAAATACACCCGAGAACAAGGTACAATGCGATGTGAAAACACACCGGCATCCAAAATACAGTTCATATTCTGTTCGTGTTTCATCCTACAGTGGTTGGCCAACACATATGTTACAGACGCCGCAGAAACTTGCTGAAGCCGGATTTTATTACACAGGTAAATAAATGTTAATACTTTTATTCTTGTTTCAACATATGTGTAGGTCATACAATATAGTAAAATGTGTATACTTTCAGCTTCGTGTTGGTGTTTCATGTGAAATTTGACAACAGTTTATGTTGCATACAATATTTGAAAGAAGGAGATTGAATAGCTGTCTCTCCTGAAATAAGGGGAATTTAATACTGATGACGTCATGATAAGAACTTTGTATAACATTGTAAATGTGATTTAATCTGCAGCAGACAAAATTGAAAACTTACTGGAAAAAATATAAAAAATCACTAACCATGAAAGAAAGATCATTTAATAAAGATGAAAACATTTTTGGCAGAAGGAATAATAGCTCATTATGGTTTCAAAAGCCGTCTACATTAGAGGCGTCAGAAAGCTTCTATATGTGGGAAAGGGTTGACGAAAAGTGTGGACTATTACATTTCAAGCCCCTGAAGATCAACCTAGATGTATTACAATATGTTATACTGTCTGTGATATGACTGAAAAGAGCTATTGTGTTAATACTAGTTAAACATACAGGGTCGTTATTTTTTTATTGCATTCGGTATTTATGTCAAAGACAGCATCAGATGCATAATTTGTTACAACTTCATTTTCTAAATGCTTATTGCAATAGACACGTTTAAATGTACTATGCTGCAATAGGCTGCACGATGATTTGTCTAGTATATATATGTTACATATGTCAAGTACCCGTGACGTTGTACGATGATTTGTCTAGTATATATATGTTACATACGTCAAGTACCCGTGACGTTGTACGATGATTTGTCTAGTATATATATATGTTACATATGTCAAGTACCCGTGACGTTGTACGATGTTTGTCTAGTATATATATGTTACATATGTCAAGTACCCGTGACGTTGTACGATGTTTGTCTAGTATATATATGTTACATATGTCAAGTACCCGTGACGTTGTACGATTTTGTCTAGTATATATATGTTACATACGTCAGGTACCCGTGACGTTGTACGATGTTTGTCTAGTATATATATGTAACATACGTCAGGTACCCGTGACGTTGTACGATGTTTGTCTAGTATATATATGTTACATACGTCGAGTACCCGTGACGTTGAACGATGATTTGTCTAGTATATATATGTTACATACGTCAGGTACCCGTGACGTTGTACGATGTTTGTCTAGTATATATATGTTACATATGTCAAGTACCCGTGACGTTGTATGATGTTTATCTAGTATATATATGTTACATATGTCAAGTACCCGTGACGTTGTACGATGATTTGTCTAGTATATATATATGTTACATACGTCAGGTACCCGTGACGTTGTACGATGTTTGTCTAGTATATATATGTTACATACGTCGAGTACCCGTGACGTTGAACGATGATTTTACTAGTATATATATGTAACATACGTCAAGTACCCGTGACGTTGTACGATGTTTGTCTAGTATATATATATATGTTACATACGTCAAGTACCCGTGACGTTGTACGATGTTTGTCTAGTATATATATGTAACATACGTCAAGTACCCGTGACGTTGTACGGTGTTTTACTGGTATATCTATGTAACATACGTCAGGTACCAGTGACGTTGAATAGTGCTTTAATTCGTACAGTGGAACCTTTGTATAAAGACCATCCATGGGAAGGCAACACTATGGACTTTGTTGTGACAGGTGGTCTTAAATGACAGGGTCATTTGTGCAGCAAATGAGAAATTTGGAAACTAAAAGAGTGGCTGCTAATGACAACGAATTGCTATTCCAAGGTTGTCTTTAGCACAGGTCTGACAATATATGTTTTTAACATACTGCAGGTACCCGTGACGTTGTACGGTGTTTTTCCTGTGACGGAGGTTTACAAAGATGGGACCCTAATGATGACCCTTGGATAGAACACTGTATCAACTTTTCACACTGTAAATTCCTCATAGATACTAAAGGGGAAGATTACATCGCATTGGCACTGGCTCATCACGGAAAGGTAATGTCTTTGGTACCCCATTTGAGTATACAAGCTAATACACAGCGGGGATTACTCAAACTTGTTGGTCACATATTACGGTTGATATTTTGTCCAGATTAGTTTCAGGGCGGGACTTTATACTAACCTCTATTCATCGAAGGGCGTTTGTGGCGGGAGAGTAAGACAGCTTCACCTCAGAAATTTGGATATATGCGTGCAGGTTCAGTAAATCTATTAACCAGTGCATTAATTTAACTGCCGCCGTATATTGTCATCTTACTTAAGGAAAACCCGAATCGAGCCATGCCCGGGTGTGTTCAGGCAACTAATCAGGCAATATATAAGGTCAACTTTTAAATAATTACGTTCCTTGTTTTTATTATATTGGGCAATATATATATTGTCTTGCTTATGGAAGAAGCCCATTAATGATGGACCCTCAGTTTTCAATGCAATTTGACTATATCTGTATTTAGGGCTACAGTCACAAACACAGTGGCGCCATCTTCTCTGAATTAATGCATTGTGGGCCCGCAATAACTCGGTTTTTACTATATCTGTATTTAGGGCAACAGCCACAAACACAGCGACGCAATCCTCTCTGAATTAATGCACGGTGGAGACGCTATATTCTATGAATTAATGCACGGTGGGATTGCAATAACTCGGCTATGATATCTTTTCATTTAGGGCTACAGTCACAAACACAGTGACGCACTCCTCTATGAATTAATGCAATGTGGGCCCCCACTAATTCGGCTTTCCTTTTTCTGTATTAAGGGCAACAGCCACAAACACAGTAACGCAATTTTCTCTGAATTAATGCACAGTATGCCCGCAATAACTCGGTTATACTATTTCCGTGTTTAGGGCTACAATCACAAACCCAGTTCTCTGAATTATTACACATTGGGCCCACAATAACGCGGCTATACTTTCTCTGCATTAATGGCTAGAGCCACAAGCACAGTGATGCAATCTTCTCTGAATTAAGGCATGGTGGGCCCGCAATAACTCGGCTATACTATATCTTCATTTAGGGCTACAATCACGATCACAATGTCGCAATCTTCTCCGAATTAATGCACGATGGGTGAACCCGCCAAAGCTCAATGTCGAAATGGACCAAATGTCAATAAATTGTCGCCTACAAAATAATAAAATATCAACAGAGGAAATAATGTAATTATACTGGATGCTCATTCACTGATCCACTTACATTTGTTTAGGATATCTTTAGTAACAACGTCCGAGATAGATGCTCATTCACTGATCCACTTATCATACAATTGTTTAAGATATCTTTAGTAACAACGTCCGAGGTCTTAGTCGAGTTGTAATGGTAGTACTGACTTTCCCTCCTTGACACCAAGGGCTGTTGGGTTAGCATTACGACTAACTCGCTGGTGTCAGGATAAATGGACCAGTAGTACTGGTAACTTCCCAGTAAACGCTGTGATATAACTGAAAAGTTGTTGAAAGTGATGTAATCCATTTTACAAAGTAATCCTACTATCTAGTCGAACAGTATTCATTTTTAATTTATTTTCATAGCCTAATGGATTCAGTCCTAAGAAGGAAGAACCTAAGAAGGAAGACCTGATCCAAAGAGTCAAGAATCTTCGAATACTTGACCAAGACAAAAATGAAAAGGAAGAAAAACAACATCAGACCGTTACAATTCAAGTCGTCAGCATGGGCTATCTAAAAGACGAAGTGATAAACGCCATCGAAACTTTGATTAAAGGTTAGTTATTTTGTAAATGATTTAACGCTCCTCCCTTGTCCAGAAGACTTTTGACGTGTTTACTACAAACGACATTTCGAAAATTGTGTGAAAAGTAGTCATTATCAATTGACCATTTTAACTTGATCTGTAATCAAATTGTTAAACACCATTTCCAACAATTCCGCAAACATATACAAATTATCATACAGGGATACATGTGTTAGTATTGCAATTAGGTTGTTTTTTCTGGATCATCGCTCATTTACACGTGTAATAATTACGTGACTTTCGTTTTCAATGAGCACCGCTCATATACACGTATACTAATTACGATAACGTTGCTTTTCATTGAGCACCGCTCATATACACGTGTAATAATTACGTTAATGTTAGTTTTCATTGAGCACCGCTCATAAACACGTGTAATAATTATGTTACGTTAGTTTTCATTGAGCACCGCTCATAAACACGTGTAATAATTATTATTACTTGGAAATAACTTTTGATGATCTACTTTATCAAGCGTGTTTAACATTTTGAAAGTTTCTACCATGTAGGCTCTGCATCGTCTGTATTGTAGGGTAGGTAGTTCAAGTTGTTTTAGTCTTTCTTGGTATGTTAGGATCTTTAGTATAGGAATTATTTGTCTGGCACGTGTAATAATTATGCTATGGTTGTTTTTTCAAGAGCACCGCTCACATACACGTGTACTAATTTAGTTAATGTCGGCTTTCACGTGTAATAATTACGTTACGGTTGTTTTACCTGGAGCATCGCTAAAATCACGTGTAATAATGACGTTACGGGTGTTTTTTTCAGGAGTATCGCTCATATAAAATTGTAATAATTAAGTTAGTGTTGCTTTTTGCAGGAGGACCGCTCATAAACACATGTAATAATTACGTTAACGTTGGTTTTAAATGAGCACCGCTCAAACTCACATGTAATAATTACGTTAATGTTTGCTCATAATCACTTGTAAAATATTTGGCTTTTTATGAATACCGCACATATAAAAGTTTAATAATTACGTTTCCGTTGGTAGTCAATGAACGCTTCTCATACACACGTGAAACAATTACGGTTACGTTAGTTTTCAATGAGCACCACTCATTTGCACGTGTAATGATTATGTTAACGTTGGTATTCATTGTGCACCGCTAAAATACAGGTGTAATAATTACTTTAACGTTGGTTTTCAATGAGCACCGCCCATACATACGTGGAACAATTACGGTTAAGAAAGTTTTCAATGAGCAGTGAGCACCAATCATATACATGTGTAAATTATGTTAACGTTGGTTTTTATTGTGCACCGCTAAAATACACGTGTAATAATTACTTTAACGTTGGTTTTCAATGAGCACCGCCTATATACACGTATAATTATTACGTTTATGTTGGGTTTCAATTAGCACTGCTAACATACACGTGTAATAACTACGTTATGGTTGTATATTCAGGAGCATGGCTTGTATTTAGAGTTTAACAATAAACACATTACGACAAACGTTAAGGTTAATGCTGGCAATAAATATGACTGAGCCGGATCTAGAGATATTCGGTCTTAATGACATCCTGCTTTGACACCATTTAAAGATATATTTGCAGAAAACTATTGGAGCCATATTTCCAGTCCTTTGTCAGAAGGTGCCTTTAGGTATATATGCGTACGGTGAAGACTCTTGTGATACTGTACGCAAATACGTTTAGACCTTAAGTCGCTAGACGCCGTTCAAGTAGATAACAACAAACATATCGACATGACTGAACCTTAAGCTGGGTTCAATTCCCAGTCGCGGCGCTGCGGTCATTGTGGAGTGCCCTTGGGCTAGACAAATTTCCTAGCCTAGTACCGGTTTGTTTACCCAGGGATCATAAATAAGTGAACTGTCGCCGTGATATAACTGAAATAATGTTGAAAACGGTGTAAAACTCTAACAAAATAAACAAACCTTTAGCTGATTTGAATTGTTGAGTGAGAACACCCAGAAATATGGACGGGTCATGTCACAACGTAACTGTTTATGTTATTAAATTCATTCCAAGTCTGTCATTCTTTTTGTATTATTTGTAAATTTCAATGTATATGGGCCAGAGGCCTTAGTATTTGAATTTAATTGATTGTATGTAAGTAATTGACAAGTAATTAATTTGCGAATTGTTTGATAATGAGAAAGTTTAAATGTCTTTCAGAAGGCAAAGAAGTCACGATTGAAGAAGTACTCGACGAAATTAAAAAGAAAAGAAATGGTGGACAGCTGAATCCAAAAGGTACGTTTAGATCTACCTTTGGGATTTGTCCACGCAAACTGCACTGGTCCTATTTATGTCTGCAGGAAGCAGACATTGAGTGGGATATATATAATAGTACGAAATAGTTAAGATATAATAAAGCAGCGCTCTGCGACAACCAACCGTAAGGCATATGCGACCAGTGCAGACCAGATCAGCAAGCCCATCCGCGCAGTGTAATCAGGTTATGCCTGTGTTCACCAATTAGCCATAAAGGGTTTCAATCAACTACTTTAGAGCAATATCCATTTGGAACCTTACTATGTATGTGCACGCAAGTCTATTTCCATAATGTGTAATAATTACGGTATGGTTGATATTCGTGGAGAACCGCTCAACTATATTGTTTCATTATGTTGATATTCTTCGTGAACTATCTATGTCTGGTCTCGCCCGCCTCAGCAAGTTGACATCTAGGGGTCATTTTGAGGTCGTACGTCTAATGGTCCGTCTGTCACATCGTTACCTCATTGGTTATAGGTATTGGTTATTAACCTGGGTAAATATTCCTAAAATTTATTGATTGATTGGTTTATTGGGGTTTAACGACTTTTTAAAACATAGTTTGGGTCATATTTAAGCATGCTCTGGGAAAAACAAACCAAAGGGTATAATATGAAATGTGTATATACAGATGTGCATGTGAATTCATGTAATCTGATATCGATGCTAGTAGTATAGGGGTCGGTTGGGCCCCAAACAGAGATGACGTAATCGGCGGCCATTTTGTTGACCTAGTTACTATTTATAGTATCTCATTTGCATATAAGGATTGACACGAGTAAGGACGCCATTTTGTAGTTATACAATGACTGCGCATGCGTGGCGGCCATTTTGAATGTTTCTATATTTAGAATGACATCATGGGTCTATATTTAGAAAGCTTTAACAATGGAGCAAGTGTTTCAGTAGCACCCTTCGGGCGAGACCACCAACGATTTGTCTCTAGCCTTCTACCAATAGATTCTAGCGGGTATGTTGTTGGAACCCTCGAAAATAATGGCGGGGAAATTCGACCTAACCTTTGCTACATTGTTTCGGGAAACCTGACACGAGACATCCATACAACACGATATATCCCTTTAATATGTCGTATAGTCGAGCCGAAGCACGCAGTCAAACATGTATGGTAAAGCAATAAATGTAACGTCTTACCTCGAGAACGTCCAGAGTTCAAATGACAGATGCGCATGTCCTGACACCACGATCTATTTTTAGACGCGTTATTTCACAATCAGAAACACACCAGGTGTCCGAACAATAGACCATTGAAATGTTAATCTCCTTTAAAGGCGCCATACTGTCTGCGTCTATTTATTTAAGGCCGGAAACATGAACAATGCCCAATTGAAATGTCAAAGTTAATCTCCTTTAAAGGCGCCATACTGTCTGCGTCTATTTATTTAAGGTCGGAAACATGAACAATGCCCCATTGACATGTCAAAGTTAATCTCCTTTAAAGGCGCCGTACTGTCTGCGTCTATTTATTTTAGACAGGAAACGTTTACAAAGGACTGATATTTAAAGCTGGTCATTTTCAATGTCCGTTTATTCTGCGCTTTACTTTTAACATGTTCAGACTGTCTAGCCACGTGATAGAAAAACATTTAAGTAACCGTAACTCGGACGCTTCTTTGTTTTTTAGCAAAGATAGTATGATGAGTTGCATAAAGCAATGTTTGGCGGCTCCAGACAAAGCCTGCGCTAAACCAAATAAACTTATTCTTGAAAAGGAGATGAGTGAAGACATTGGTATGTTAGGTTTTGCCCAAACTTATACACAGAAATTGAGAGTCATTTGCAATCCAAGCAAAGACTTTGTGATTTCGGCCTATCCCATTAAGTAAGCAGTCAGACACTTCCCTTTTCAGGGAAACCGTTCCTTTTTAGGGACATTAATATATCTCAGTGCACTCTAGATAGAAAAAATATCGCGCACGTTCGAACTTGAATTTCTATAAATAGATTATGTGTCATTTTCTATAAATAGATTATATGTCATTTACTATAAATAGATATTTCTAACTAACCAATCAGAGTTTACAGAGAGAACAACTCAAAGGTATAAAAAGACTGCGAAACATCTATAGCAGTCACAAGAGCCTTAAAACTCAACCTGACAACATGACGAACGTTAGATGTAAACTGGATTTGGGGAATGATCGTTACGTTCAAGTGAGTGAATGGAAAGAAGAGTTACGGGTTGACTTAAGAGAATGGAACGGTAATGTTCCTACGAAAAAAGGAATTAGCTTGACATTGATGCGATATAAAAATTTCGTAGAAGTGACAGAGACCGTCGACAAAGCTCTCCTAGACAAAGAGTCCTACGAAAGACATCTTGGTGGAAACGTGTACTGTACAGTTAAAGGGTCATGCGTAGACATTAGACAATATTGGAAGCCTGAGGAAGAAGTGGTGCCTACCAAGAAAGGACTCTGTCTAAGACCACTCGAGTACAAACGCTTAAAGGAACTGATAACGGAAGTGGGACAGACATTACCTGAATTGGACACGGTTGTACCTTGTTACCTACAAGGTGACCATATGAACCAATTGGGGATGTTAAGCTGTACCGAATGTAATCCAAATGATTGTCACAACTGGTAACTTGTATGAACCCGTCATTTTATAAATAGAATTCACGGGACATAAAACTGTATATAAGAAATATTATTGTGACATTCTGGTATCAACCATCGAAAACATGTACCGTACAGACTTCAGGGGCGACAGAGGAATGGAATATTATGATAGAAGACTCGAGACCTTTAACACCTATCCAAAACAGTTGGTTCCATCCAAATATGAATTAGCCCAAGCCGGTTTGTATTATACTGGACAATCAGATAAAGTAATTTGTTTCCGATGCGGCGTTAACTTGAAAGACTGGAAAAGGGGCGATAATGCCATGGACGAACATCAAAAATGGTCGCCTCACTGCGAGTATATAAAGATGGTAGGAGGTATCTTTTCAAATAGTGGTATAGATGTGATTGGCTAAAAGCTGAACATGACCCATCAGAAGATATATATATATATAAAGACTGATCTAAACGTGCATACGTTCATTATGATAGGTGTCGTGGTCGTGGTATGTTGGTTAACTGATAAGTTTGGCTGGTGGCTGTTAATACGAAAACTAAGAAGAGAAGCCAGGGAAGCGACAGATCAATTATCGCGGATATTGGATCTACATTTGGGACTACTCCGAGGTGGATAATGATTAATAATATCGTCGTGTGTACGGATCTACAGTGTGATATAAATTTAAGACAACTAACAATACAATGCTCCAGTATCATTTATAACCCTAAAACATTTCCAAGCGTTCAATGGAAACACTCAAAGATTGGTGGCCATTGTATGGTATTTCGTAATGGGAAAATGATTGTCAACGGAAAGGCCAAGTCTGTCAAGGAAGCTAAGAGACGCCTGAGACAGTACGCGCGTCTATTACAAACATTAGGATGGAATGTTCAGTTAAGACGAATCAACGTCAGGACGATATCCGCCTCTTACAAAGTCGAAGGACCTGTAGACGTGTCACACATCGTCAGATACTATCGAGGAAGTTACGAACCAGAGCGATTTCCAGCCGCCATGTTTTATAAAGACTGTATCCATTTCACTTGTTTTCATTCCGGTACAGTGCTCATGACGGGCATCAAGGATGAAAATCAATTACTCACTATATGTATGCCAGTATTGATCGAATTACCATTATTGTAATATGTGCCCTGGGGGACCGCCCTAATCCCCAGGCGTACTGTATTGAGCGGGGTCAATAAAGAAATATGTAAACTGTACTTCATGTGTTGTTGTTCATTGCGTGGGATATAAGAAAAAAGAAACGAATAGTTACACTTTTTACAATTTTATTATACACATGTCTTAAGAATCAATTCACATCATAATTTAGTTTACACAGTAATTACGCGACTCAAGAGTCGTTCATTATAGTCCAAGTTCACAGGATTAAACTGTTTGATAATACGTCTCATACTCCATCCACGACATCTATGAATAGCGTAAAACAAGCAAAACTGTCCGCAGGTTTGTGTTCCATATTGTTGGAGTCGTTTTTCGTTATACATATAAGGTTGTCCATTGGTCAGCAACGCTCGTTTAAAGTGTATGTGGTAATAGTCCGGTGGGTGTCCCGCGGAATCGAAAAACTCGGCTGGTCCTCTCAATGGAAAGTAAAAGGCGACCCAGTGTTGACCCGGTTGATGACTCTTGTCCGTATTGACGATGTACACTTTAGGTCTCCATTTGATACTACGCGGTAACTTGTCAGCAGGCACAACACCTCCAAATTGTTTTACACGCCTCATTCTGTATGTCAACTGGGATGAATTCATGACTCTAATACAACGTTTCGACTCGCGTCAATCTTCATAAGCGATGGAAATTTGGCATACACAATGACTGTACACGTTTCGGGTAAGGCTTCTGAGAATTTGAGTTCCAAACGGGTATGAGCTCTCCGAGCAAATCGATCATTTAAGTCTCCTTCCGGATTGAACACGTACAAGCAGCATCCCCTTTTAAAATCTTGTCGTGTCAAATGAATAGCGCTTTCAACTCTAGACGTATACAGTCTCTGGTAGGCTTCGACGTAGTTGTCACTCTTATAGCTGGGTTGTAAAGGTGACGAGGGTGTAGACTGACTATCCACGAAAAATCCCGCGTAATTACAGTCGAAATGTTGAAAGTTCAAAGGGTTCTTCGTAAATTTTCCGTGAACGCCCGAAGACGATACCAATCCCACAATCAATTGTCTGGGAACATCGCCTTGAAATAGGTCATCCGTGATGAACGAGTACTGTCCACTAGGCACGGCGTAAGACTTAACGACGGATCTTGTATAGGGATAGAGAGCCTCTGAGTTTTTAAGTGTTTTTGACTGTCCGATAAACAGTTCGGGGTCAACTTTCACCATAGCCACTTTTAAGGCAGCTTCTTTAATGACTAATTTGTAGGCATTATCGTCAGTAGCAGTGGCTAACCGGAACGGATCTTTACTCTGCCACAGTTTGATGTTGACAGGTACTCCATTCAGTAGTAATCTGTCTTGTTGACACAGGTCGACTTGAAGACGTCCTATAACATCGTACGTTTTACTTTCAGCTGTCCAATAAGATCTTATGTAAAGCCCATTGTTTCTTCCCGCAGGGTCCGTGTCTTCCGGATGATCACTATCGTCTTTATAAAATCCTATACCGTTTAGATCGTGTTGGGTTGGATTACCCAACAGCAAATCCAAGTACGCCTTATAGGCATAATTATTTCCCACTTCGCTAGTCGGGTGTTGTTGGATATTTAAATCAATCTGTGAGAACATCGAGTGTAAGATGTTGTTGGTCACACCCACGTGGTCTGTCTTTTCCAAACTGGTCCCATCAGTTTTAACAATGTTGAAATTAACGTGAAGTAACGTGTTGGTCAAATCGATATAAGCGCTGGATGTCCCCGGTATATTAAACTCAATGGCGGCGCCTTCAGTCAGTTGATTGATTGGTCGAAATGTAAGCCATTCCGTTTTCTGTGAACCTGTGTGAACTTTTGGAGCTTGAAATAAGGACAAACTGTCACCGTGTATTTCTTCCATTACGACAGTTGATCTATGTTAGAAGGCTTTTTTCTCTTGGTATCCTTTTTGGATTGGTTGGTTTTTCTTTTGACTGTAGATTTCTGTTGTTTTCTTGCTACGTCATTACCCTTATAAACTTCCTTCAACTCTGATTTGGCTAGTTCAACAGCTTGAGCCACGGGTGTCACAAAGTTAATGGTGGGTTCTTTCATCGTCCCACCCATCTGAATTTTTTCCACGACGTATTGTCCTTTATGATTAGGTTTCAACTTCCCTTCGGCCATCCGTTGAAAATGACGTGTCCACATTTCTACTCTATCCATCGTCGACGTAAGTGAAGTACACAGCGGGTAATAGTTTTATCTTTGGCTATTAGCTGTAACTTTCCTCCCCTTATAAAGATTCGGATTCGATCGATATGAGTCTTCTTTACCGGAACGTAATAGAGAACAGGAAATTCAAATGGTTTCTTTCCTTTCTTAATATTACGTAATCGTCGTAATACGGGAATCATCGTGTTTTCAGCGTAAGACTCTTGACATAGGTCAGCGCACACATAAAGTGTGTCCGTATTTACATTAGGTTCGATTTCGGCCAAGGCGCATTCCCATTGACCTTCTAACGTGTACACTCGAGGTAATTCTATCGTAAATTCTGTAGACATATTATCAGGGTATTCATCTTTAGAGTCGTTACTGGACAGGAACAGATAGTGGTTGTTCATCTTGTTGATGAATGTCGATGTCCGATTCTCTCTTATAAGTTTTGAGAGTTCTCCAGTAGTTTCGAGCTTCCGAAATGGCCTCGTCTATGAGTGGCGTTAACTGTTTTAAAGTGAGCCATTGATGAAGTTCCAATTGTATTCCTATAGGGGTCGCCGTTCCGTTGAGAAAACGCCGAATATCCAGAAATATTAGGCCATTTTGGTTACACAGTGTCCCGTAAACATTCCCCTGAAGATGGTATTGTTTGACGTATAGGCAAGCCGTATGATTAAGATCGATGGGTTGGATTTCGTAGTCTACCGGACGACGATGTGTGACGGACACGCTGATCATGACAATACCTGGTAAGGCACAAAACAAGGCTATGAAGACAACGCCTATCAACTTTACGACCCTGAAATGACCCTTCGACTGATCTTCTCCCTCCAAACATTCCTGAATGAGAGCGTGACTCGTCATAGTTAGTTGATCACGGTGAAGAACATCCCCCCTTATAAACTATAACGCGAGACGTCTTTTTCTGGGATCCAGGTATCGTATTTCTTAGGCCAATGTAGCCAACGGACAAGCACTTCCTTTTGTCTTTGACGTGTTCTTTTCCTCAGTACCTTTTCAATGTGATACTCGGTTGTTTCATCTACATTTACCGCTTGTAACTCGGGTTCATAAAAGGTCCCCTCTATGGTCTCACCATCCCAGCCTTCCAGAGTATACACGTTCACATCTTCTCTTCTGTAGCGGGATTTGACTTTGAAGAGTTCACCCGTCCATTTTTGGGAATATTCTCGATCGAACACGCTTCTGATGTGTGATATACGCACGGTCTGGCCAATTTTAAACTTATATCTTTTCTTCTTTTTTAACTCGTTCTTCGACTCTCTCTTTATTGTCGGCTTCTTCTGACCTTTCTGTCTCAATAAATATTGTTGTAGCCTACTTTCACTTTCGTTAGACTTATTCACAGATATTGGTGTATCGCCTAGGCTTCGATGAACGGTATGATTGTAGCTGTTGACCATGTCCTGTAACTTGTCTATATATTTCTTTGTTCTCGTTTTCAGCATACGTCTAAATATCTTGTGTTTGATGGTTTTAATGACACGTTCAGCGTAGTTGGCTTTTGTTTCGTTTTGTGCCAACCTATGATGAATACCGTGACCTTTCAAAAACTTGGATACGTCTTTGTTTTTAAACTCTCTTCCTTTATCGGATCGTATGGTCTTTGGGGTTCTCTGACCTAAAATCGAGCTAAGGGCGTTCACCACCTCGACCCCCGTTTTGGACTTGAGCGGTTGACACCATGTATATCTGGAAAATACGTCAATGACCACTAGTATGTACTTGAAACCATCATTATCTTTGGCCAGTGACATCATATCCATTAAGTCTATGTCCCACATACTGTCTACGCCATTGACAATCACCCGTGATCTTTTAAAATGTCTCCTGGCTCCCCGAGTGAGAGAATAAGCATCCTGGTCTTGGAGCCATTTCCGAATTCTATATCGACCAATTTTGAATTTGTCCTCCGATTTCACTACATCGTAAAGTTTGTCTGGTCCCGCAAAACTAGCAGGATGTTTCGGATTGAAATAGATGGACACCAAGTACTCCTTCCAGTTCATTATAAGTGGATCCACTTTTTTCTTTGTTGTTTTCTTTTCTTTTCAATGGGAAGTCCCGGTGGTCGTAATGTAACGTCACGTTTAACAATAAGCGTAGTCGGTAGATATATCTCCTCTAGACCTTTGTAAAATGTATCAGTTCCAAGAGGAGTGTAGTTCTTATGATGATATTGTGTGTCTTTCAATAAATCCACGATATGGGATCGTTGAATTGTTGTCCCCTTATAAATGAGTTCTCCTCGCTCGTTCCAAGCCAACGTACTCTTGGGGTCACGCGATATATAGGTCAGGATAGCTTCAACCCTAGATCGATATTTCTTAGGAAGCACTTCCAAAATGTCACTATTAGTCAAGTTAGTCGTCTGTTCAGGGGTTTCTCTTCCTCCATCATCGTGCGGTGTCGTGACGGAACGATCCAGTAAACGTTGATATGTATCGTAAGATAAAAGTATCGATTTCTGAACACTTTTCATTGTATATAGTCTTTGAGAGCGGGTTCCACAGATTTCAACAGGTTGGCAATTACTGCGCCTTGTTTACACAACAATTCTTTTTTCTTTTTACTACTAATCGTCGTGTCGCCCAAACGTCTGATAATATTTCTATGTCTTTTGAGCTTTGGTTTATGAGAGGGTGTAATGGGTAGTATACTTTGGAGTAAGTTGACTATCACTTCTGTCAACGCTCTTAGTTGATCGTTGGTAATGGTATCCAAAAGTTGTTTCCTTTGTTGTTTAGACGTGGTATTCATCAACAGTTGTAAATAACTCCAATGTTTTTTAATAAGTCGACTCATCGTTATTGTATAGGAACGGTACTTCCCCTTATAATCTCGTGTAAATGACAGGATCTTCTCCAGGAAACACGTTTGTTCTCATTCTATACTTGTCTTCTCCCATAGGCGTTAAGTCTAAAACTAAATACCCATATCTTTCCGTTGTAGCATTTTCGTAAGCTTCTACTAGGGTATTCGATTTACCAGGAAAAAGTTGTTGTCCCAGCGTCATAATCTGAGATGTTCCGCGTACATTTTTGAACAAAACCGTGTACCAACTATTTAAGGCGATACTTCTGGCCGATTTACCTTGTTGAAAAAGATTTTGAGATAGATAGATGACGCTTAAACGACGATGGTGGCATCCCTGTGTAAACAGTAACTGGGTCTCTTTACTTTCTACGACTTGGTGCATGAGATCGTCTATTATAATCAAACTGTGTTCTCCATTCGCAATCTCTTCCAGTTTAGTCGTTGATGGTAAGCCACTATGTAGTTCAAAACGAGGAATGGTCTGTTCAATCATGTCGTAGAGAGGTTGATATACTCCATAACACCACACAATTTTCGTTGGTGGTTCTCTGGCATACATCGTATCGAGGTTACGTAATAAACGATAAACCCACCAGGTTTTACCGGAGCCAGTGGGTCCAACTACCGTCATACTCGAACATGGTTCGAACGGAAGTAAAGGATTCTCATTCGGGTGTGACGACAGCGTTGGTGGTGGTGGTGGTGGTGGTGGATACGCATCAGTAAACACACTCGGTGGTGGTGGTGGTGGTGGTGGTGGTGGTGGTGGTGGTGGTGGTGGTGGTGGATACGCATCAGTAAACACGCTCGGTGGTGGTGGTGGTGGTGGTGGTGGTGGTGGTGGTGGTGGTGGATACGCATCAGTAAACACACTCGGTGGTGGTGGTGGTGGTGGTGGTGGGATGTATGTGTCGTTAATTTGTTCATGTATATTTCTTCTATGACGAAACATGGCGTCTCTCCGAGAAAAATGACGTTGACACACTGGACATTGATTCATGATTACTTATATTTCGTCGTGTGCACTCTTATAAACTTTTGCGAAATAAACGAGAAAACAATTATGTATGTGTATGATACAACAAAAATGATATTTACAAAAATGATATTTACAAAAATGATATTTACAAAAATGATATTTACAAAAATGATATTTACAAAAATGATATATATTTACAAAAATGATATAACAAAAGGTAATACAATGGTTATATGATACAAAGCAAGATCAAAAGATTTTATTTACATATTATTTACAACAAAGTAAACCCAAAAAAAGAATTCTGTCAAAAACCGTAAGGTTCAGTATCAAAATTGTCTAATCTTCTTCTTTTTGTATAAACCATTTGATATGTTTTCTGTTCCTCTCTATTATAGAGTTTCCTTTTTCCCTTATCCCTACATATTTTATTTGGATTTGTTATTGTTATTGTTGACTGAACTTTTGGATCAGTCACAATAGCTTTAACAGATTCAAAATTTATCATTTGGCTGTTTTTATAGTTTAGGGTAAACCCTCTCACTTTACAAGTTTCTTTGTGTGTATTGGTTTTGTACGCATAATTTTTTGGACCACCAGACACATACTCTACAATGTATTCTCCCGTTCCAAGTTCATCTGTGAGTTCACCCAGATAGTCGCCCAATGGTGGGTCATACTGTCCGGGTCTACTCACATAAATAACACTGTCTGTATCATAGTACAGAACCCGTGTGTCAACTTTTTCCAGGACACTGTAGAGTTTGAGTCTAGCCCAACACGTGGTAAACGTAGCTAAATAGATGTTCGTTTTATTATCTTCCGGTTGACAGTCCTTTTTGTAGGTCCACTCTATTTGTACCATATCATTATTTAATATATGAAAATCGGTAGGTTGTTTCATTGGATCCGAAAACAATTGAAAGAACAGATTGGCTTGACTTTCGTGAAAAAATTCAGTCTGTCTCATATTAAGTCTCTGACCAAACTTACCCCAAAAACTATTGAGGCATAATTTGGCCAAAGCTCTTAAACCAGGGTTCTTTGAAATGTTTTCCTGATCCAATGAAACTCCCTCTTTCTCAAGATAATGTTTAATATAATTATTGGCATCTGTTTTAGTTTTAATCCAGTCCGGAGAACCGCTCGCCTCTTGTTTAAACTTTAAAAATGTGTTTATATAATTGGCGAACAGTCCTCCTTCTCTAGTGTTAGAATCATATTGGGTTGATTCTTCCCAGTGGTATACTTCATATATTTTTTGAATACGATAACCTAGTCTTAGAGCCGTTTCTATTTCGGGAGTGCACCACGTACCTGTCAACTCTCTTTGTTCATCAGTACAATCACATGGGTTGGGATTCTCATTATCCGCGCAGGTCTGACACAAAGGAAATTTCAGTTTACCGTTCGACCTATACGGAAGAACTGGATGATACAGACCCCGAGGGGGTAAAATCTTGACCTTGGCAATACCAAAATAGTCCTTCATGTCACCGAAATCTTGAGTTATGATCGAGGGGTGACCTACGGGATATCGACAATACTTATTAACCCAGGGATACAAACTCGTGAAATCCACGTACTTGACTTTTTCGTTAGCCTGAACTTTATAGTAGAGTTGACTAGCATTGGTACGACCTCCGAAGAAACTTTCTCTAGGATCTAATCTATCCGATATATCTAAATTTTGAGCAAAGTGTTTCATTTCAGCGTTTGTAAGCATTTCTTTTTTGAAGTCATGGTCCCAAATACAAACATATTTCATTCCTAATTTTTTAACGTAGGCTTTCTTTTTTAGAGTTAAAGCGTACAACTCGTCTAAAGACTGACGGGTGAGTGGATGGTACGTCTCTTCGCGATTGTCAGAGAAACAAACGGGGCAACCATGAAAAATACAACCGTGAAATTCATAAGCCGTATTTGTCTCTCTACAATAACCGTCCAATTTGTAACGACTTCCAGGTAATTTGTTCTCACCTCCATTCAGAGCATGCTGAATGTGGACATTATCGAGACGCGCTCTCCACTCTAACCACTGAATTGACACTTTACTATACTGGTCGTTGTAACCACTGGGAGGAATCTTCGCAATAGCAGTACTCACAAATTCTCTTTCACACACTGTTTCCCCAACGAGTTTAGATTCGTAGATCCATTCATTTCCTTTCTGTACATATAACTTCTCGTCAACGACTTTTGACTGTACCCATTCATCGTTTCCGGTCAATTTGACTCTCCATTTCTCTTCCAAAAATTTTGTTCTGAACACATTCATACATACAGACGCTATCGTGACGGAATCAAATGGATCTACGGCACCAAACCATCGTTTTTCTTTCTTACCTTTCTTATTTACAACCTCTCTTTCTTCACCCGTCGCTCTCATTAACAAATCTCTAAATTTTAAACATGATTGTCTTAAAATATCGACGTCACTCCTACAATACTCTAACATTTCATTCCTAAAATTAAACACACACTCCTTTTTCTCATTCAACCATACTAATAACTCATCCCTCTCTTTCTCACTCATGAAATCTTGTCCAAAATAGTGGGGTTCGGGAAAACATCCTATATAATTTTGATGTTCTCTCGTATTAAAAAAATGGGGGAACCACCCTTTTTTCAATTCGTTTAAACCAAAGGCTTTCGGTAATTGGGACAATTTCATTGGCAAAAAATTAAGACTGTCAATCACTTTGATATGTAAATCGCGCTCAACAGCCATATACATTATTTTTGAACCGCTGTAGATTATTTTGTCTGGCCTCATGGATTGATCAATCAAATATTCCAAAAGAAAATAACCATCGTATCCTTTCATGTTGTGCGCAATGGCTTTGAAATATTTATGTTGGTCCGTAAATAACCACTGACCAAACTTTTCCGCGGTATCCGTTCCTTCGAAAGTGACTTCCCTGAATCCACATTTACCTGGACAAGGACCTTCGTCCTCATTCTCGTGTGAATCAGTGTTGTCACATTCGTCGCACCGGGTACCGCAGCTGGGACATACTGACTCTGGTGTTAACGTTTGATCAATACATTTCGGACAAACGGTATGAGCTACAACGAAATTTGGACGATGTGTAGCTTTTCCGCACCATGAAGATTTACAATGTTGGCATTTAGAGCAAGATGTACATACCTGCGATTGACAGTCTCGACAATTTGGGTTTTTCAAGGGTAAATATCCTTCATTACAAAACAATTTCTCATCCTGAGAGCACTCAAAATCAAAAAAGATAAACTTGGGTATGTAATGTTCTTTGGCTTGAGTGGCTCTCAGGAAGCATAAATGATCATCCTGCACATATTTATGGCAGCTAGAGCACTGGTACTCTCCGCACTCGTGCTCCTCTTTCTTCCGCTTGTCCGTCCTCAGTACTTTGTAACATTGTGGACACTTCCACCATTTTTCGCACTGGGAAGGTCCACTCTGTTTTCCTTTTTCTTTTCCTTTCTGATGTACAGGGGCTTGTTTATGATTTGTGAAGCAGTCTTCAGATCGGCATGTCATATTACAAATGTCGCAATCGATAGGATGGTCCGTTGTTGGGCAGTGATCCCTTTTACACACGATACATTTGATCTCACATTGATGATATTCTCTGTTACTATAATGTTTGAGGCATTTCGAACAGAAGTACGAATCGCTGAAGAACCCCGTAATACTCGTTATGGCGTGAAAGTGGTCATCGTCCACCAAGTACAGATATATACATGGCCGTTGGTCTGTACTGGGACTGGTTAAAAACTTATTACCCAGTCTAGCACTAACTACCATAACGCGTACACCCAGAAGCTCTTCAAACGCCTCTATATCATTAAGACTGGCTGGACGATCCAGGGGTACACCAGCCAACTGACTGATGGCGACCGCTAACTGTTTCTGTTGTTTCAGATTTTTGTTTCTCAAATCTCTGTAATAACTATCTGATACTTTTTTATGTTCCATGACCAATTCCAGATTAGATTTCTTGGCTCTGGTTTTGGTCACCTCTTTCCATTCTTCGGGGGAGCATCTGTTTAATTTGGCCCAGCTGACCCCGATCGCTCTGGCCATACATAGTTGATCATCATTGTTAATGGTCACGATGGACGTTTTCAGCTGGAGAGAATTTTTATCCCCTTTTATTTTCGTTATTCTACGCCTTGGACCACCGGCTCCTTTCGGTAAATCAATGGTACCAACAGTAATGTAGAAACTCTCGTCAATTGAGAGATCTTTATTACTGTTGAGCACTTTTTCGATCATCGCCATGACACCGTCGGCGTTCAGATGGTCCCAGTCTCGGAGAGGAACGACGATAGGATCATGAAGTCCCTGGTGGTGTATAACGACGCGACCCAGATCGTTTCCCGCCAAATCACCCCTGGCCTCGTTTAGGACATCTTGAAACATGTTATGGAGCCCCTCCCTGACATCTCGTAACTCCTGACCGTGGTACCGTTCGTCGACCTTGACCTGGTATGTTCGGTCCACGGCAGCGTTTTTCGCGTATGTACGCTCTGACTTCTTTCGCATGGTGTAGCGTAATTTATGTGAGGGGCCAGGCTGACCACTTCCTGACTGAATGACAGGCGTAGGAGGGTCCCAGACCCCATCGTCTAAACACGCAGTGGCTAGCTCGTCCATTTGATCATCGAAGAGGATCGCTTTCATACTTTCGTCTATTTCGTTTTGGTCTCTTATGTAGTCGACAGCCAATTCCAAATCTTCCTCATTGAAATCTTCGGCGGTGTTAAGCTCTCCTCCTAAATTTTGTAAAATGGAATCTAGTTCTCCATTGACAAAGTCGTTGTCATACTCCAGGTTTCGTAACTGAAACAAACGAAACCTCACTGAAGACGATTCCTGTATTCCCATCGTCGCCGCAAAATTCATTAACTCGTCAGCATTAGTATACGAGTTGACCATAATTTCGAACGTAGATACGATATTGTCCATGTTGACGGTTTGAGTTCTAGTGTTAGAATGCCGGTGTATGTTGAAACACACCTTTTTATACACTCGATTTCAAAACGAGGCTGGTATTTCATTGGTCAATAAATTTAGTAACTCACGTCACTTTTCTCAAATCTGATTGGTCAAAATAAATTTTCGATAGGCTTGGTTGACACAGGTGTTCATCAGACAATGTGGCGCCTTTAAAGGAGATTAATTTTTGACATGTCAATGGGGCATTGTCCACGTTTCCGGCCTTAAATCAACAAACGCTGGACACCGTGGCGACTTTAAAGGAGATTAACTTTCAATGGACTATTGTTCGCACACCTGGTGTTGAAATATCTGATGGTGCAATAACCAGTCTTAAAATAGCTCGGGGTAAGTGAGCATTACAAGGACGTTTATAACTCTGTCAATATTCAGTTCAACAACTGTCAATAAATGAGAACAGTGTACACGTTGTGATATTTCTGAAATAAACATAATCAAATTAATTAATATCGGAAATATGACCATTTTAAGAAATAATGACGTCACTTCCGGTTTGATCATCTCAATCGATAGAAAATACGAAACCCTTTTTAACGAGTCCAAACACGACTACATTCGGACAAGAAATAAAGGAGATATCGGCATTTACGCATTGAGAAGACTTTTGACGCACTTTGAAACAAATATTTAAAAAGCGATAACTAGAAAACTAATAGGTGTATGACCATAGTTTTTTTTTCATATATGAAAAGGGCGCAACGAGATCTTTCAAACGGTATATCAAACTTGAGGATCGGAGCAAGTTCATTTTGGGGGTTTAAAAATCTCTCATATTACATAACTCGAAAACGGTAAACAATTATAGCGACAAACTTTGGTTTAAATGAAAGCTTTTTGGGTCTTCTATCATTTGGTAGCATAACGAGAAAAAGTTAAAGCGTAAATAGTGATACAAATTAACAAAAACCGATTTGACAACTTTAATTGACTCCTTTTCTCTAAATATTTGACAAAATTTCAATTGACATATAACCATAATCATAATGTTGCTCTTAAACAAGATCTTGGGTGTCTTTAAAAGAGAGAAAGACATTATATGTTTCGTTAAAATGTTCACAGAAGTTTTATAACGTTAAATATATATATCTATAACTACCATAACTGGACAGCATTTAAAACTGTAACCATGGAATTCATAAAATCAAAGTAAACATTGACCAGTCCAACTATTGAAATTAATTTTTAATCCTAATCCAAGTCTATTTACACAAAATTTGTAAAAAAAGATGTTTTGCTTTCTATTCCCAATACTCAAATAGCATTGCTTGATAAAGGAACTTTACTCTCTTTGGCACGTTTGGCTTATCAAAATGGATATAATCAATTTCAGTGCATCTTTTTAAAATACAACTGTAATAAGTGTGAATATAAAAATTAAGGAAGCAGTGGATTTTCTTGCTTTTTATGGTGTAGGTAGCAACACTTTTAAAGATGTAAACGTTTATTTGGACTATTTTGTATGTAGTCAGAATGTAAGGGTTCATTTACAAGCTGACGATCTCTTCATGTACGACGGCAATGATGAATGTGATGTCACTGTTACCAAAGTCCGATTACTTTTGACGCACTTTGAAACAAACAAATATTAAAAACATGACGTCACTTCCGGTTTGATCATCTCAATTGATAGAAAATCAGAAATCCTTTTCAATGGGCCCAAACACAACTACATTCGGACAAGAAATAAAGGAGATATCGGCATTTACGCATTAAGAAGACTTTTGACGCACTTTGAAACTTAATTTAAAACGGCGATAACTAGAGAACTATTAGTTTTAGGATCATAATTTTTTCATATACGAAAAGGGCTCAACGAGATCTTTCCAACGGTATATCAAACTTGAGGATCGGGGCAAGTTCATATTTGGGGTTTAAAAATCTCTCATATTACATAACTCTAAAACGGTAAACAATTATAGCGACAAACTTTGGTTTAAATGAAAGCTTTTTGGGTCTTCTATCATTTGGTAGCATAAAGAGAAAAAGTTAAAGCGTAAATAGTGATACTAATTAACAAAAATCGATTTGACGCTTATAATGGGCTCCTTTTCCCTCTATATTTGAAATCTGATCAAATTGGTAAAGTCGTGTTTAACTACAGTGACACTTTTCAATTGCAAATTAAAACATGATAATAACTTTCATCATGTAGGGTAATCTTTTGAACAGCAGTGTAAAGGGTTATTCTCAGACAAGTGTTAACGCGTTCGTTGCAGGTGTTCAGACGCAGACAGTAAGTCGCCTTTAAAGGGGATTAATTTTCAACATGTCAATGGGCTATTGTACACGTTTCCGTCCTTAAATCAATAGACGCTGGACACTGTGTCGCCTTTAAAGGAGATTGATATTGACATGTCCATGGGGCATTGTTCATGTTTCCGGCCTTAAATCAATAGACGCTGGACACTGTGTCGCCTTTAAAGGAGATTGATATTGACATTTCAATTGGGCATTGTTCATGTTTCCGGCCTTAAATAAATAGACGCAGACAGTATGGCGCCTTTAAAGGAGATTAACATTTCAATGGTCTATTGTTCGGACACCTGGTGTGTTTCTGATTGTGAAATAACGTGTCTAAAATAGATCGTGGTGTCAGGACATGCGCATCTGTCATTTGAACTCTGGACGTTCTCGAGGTAAGACGTTACATTTATTGCTTTACCATACATGTTTGACTGCGTGCTTCGGCTCGACTATACGACATATTAAAGGGATATATCGTGTTGTATGGATGTCTCGTGTCAGGTTTCCCGAAACAATGTAGCAAAGGTTAGGTCGAATTTCCCCGCCATTATTTTCGAGGGTTCCAACAACATACCCGTTAGAATCTATTGGTAGAAGGCTAGAGACAAATCGTTGGTGGTCTCGCCCGAAGGGTGCTACTGAAACACTTGCTCCATTGTTAAAGCTTTCTAAATGTAGACCTATGATGTCATTCTAAATATAGACCTATGATTAAAAAATGGCCGCCACGCATGCGCAGTCATTATATGCAAATAACTAGGTCAACACAATGGCGTCCTCATTCGTGTCACTCCTTATATGCAAATGAGATACTATAAATAGTAACTAGGTCAACAAAATGGCCGCCGATTACGTCATCTCTGTTTACACCTAAACCGCCATACATACTACTGATGCTCATCTGTATTTTAATTTGTCTGTGACAAAATGAGGAACAGTGCAAATACAGGTCAACCTGTGTTGATTCAGAGGTTGATCTGGATCAACGCTGATCGCATGTCTTAAGGTTGGTTTCGGTAAAGAAGTGCTTAATTATTGAACTTTCTTTATTTCAGATGTATTAGAAGAGCACGCGAAATTGAAAGCTCAGCTGTACTGTATGCAGTGTAACAGTGAAGACATTAATACGTTATTCCTACCCTGTCAGCACCACAGACTTTGTTCAAATTGCTCAATAAATATAACAGTGTGTCCTGTATGTGGAAGTAATATAGATCATAAAATAAAAACTTACAGGCCTTGAAATGTTCTTTTTTTTTGTCCAATCTGTAGGACAAGGGAAGCAATTCAATTTCCTTAGACGGTCATTATAGCATCATGGGTTATGGTTATTTCTGAAGAAACCAACAATCGAGAAACTTTCTGTCAATCAAATGGCTGACCGCATGAATTACCTTTTTCGGCATATGAAAGGTTGCCCTTATCCCGCAGTGAATCTTACTTTTAATTTCTGAAAATACGAGAGGTTCTAAAAATGGTAATTTAAACGATGATATAACATAAATAAGGATATACCCATTTCAAACACTATTCCTATATGAAATAATTCTAAACGAGTACTCCCTTTGCTACTCGAGTAACTCGTGCGTCTAATTTTCCCCTAGAGTCTCTTCGATAAATTTTCATAGTGCGTCCCTCTCTATACTAAAATGTATATGTACTATACTGATTTCTGACCGGCCGTAGGAAAAAGTTAGTATGGTTTTAGATCAAGTTGCTAAACAAAATTAAAATATGTTATATATTATAAATATATTAATCTCGAAGAGGATCTTAATAAGTAGTTACTTACTCATATACACACATGTGGAGGATATATTTATGTAATAATAAAAAAAGATTTAATTTAGAACTTTTAAAGTATCAAATCAGTAGAAAATATTGGAATATATTTCTCTTTTTTTATCAGCGATGTATATATTATTTTAACAAATATTGATAATGATAATTTACTTTACCTAAAGAAGTTTTAGGAAAATTTAAATATCATAAACATTTTTTGATTTTATCTTAATGTTTTGAACATGTCTGTTTTTTAGACCTGACAACTATGGTGAACTTCTAAATATCTGAATAAAATAAACTCAGAACGTGAATTAAACCACATGGAAATAAAGGATAAACATATTGTCTTTTGCATGAAAACTTATTTGTTCATGTGCTGAAATAAAAAAAAATGTTTGAATATCACAAGGCTTTCATGAATGAATCTAGCGTAAAATCAAACACAACAACAAATAATTAAAAAATATAATATTTATATATTATCCATACATCCAACTTTCAAAATAACAATGTTAAAAACAATCCCTTGCTCAGTTTAGTACATACGTAAGCCATTACTTATTAACAGAAAGCTAGGCATCAATGAACCCTTTCCCACACACAGAACATATGCTGCAGACGAATTCAGAAACATCTAGACAACACAAGTAGAAAGGTTCAAAACGAAAATGTTATTATTTGAAACCAATGATGCAAAGAGAGATATCGATCTTTATTACAAACGTCGTCTGCTGCAGAGGCGTCAAAATGTGTGTACATGTGGGATGGGTTAATTAATACATGATACTTTCATGCTCACCAGATAAATTCAATTACCTTCTCATATGTGCACTCTGTTTATTATGTTTCTATATATATGTAATCACTCATCTTTTGAAAACTATGTACAAAGTGAATAGGGAATGATGCAGAACAATACTGACATGGTCAAATGTGCATAAGCTTCAAAGCGCTGGTATTACAGAATCACTCTACTCTTGGTTCAAAAGTTATTTATCTAACCGTAGGCAACGTGTTGTACTTCCTGGAGTCGAATCGGACTGGGCAGCTATTGATTCTGGGGTACCCCAAGGTTCGATACTTGGTCCTCTTCTGTTTTTAATCTTTATAAATGATATTACATCGGAAATAAACAGCAGTATTCGTCTTTTTGCTGATGATACTAGTCTGTATGTTATAGTACAAAATCCGCAAGTAGCAACTTCCAATCTATTGACTGATATAGTTAAAATATCCGATTGGGCTGATACATGGCTAGTTAATTTTAATCCCTCCAAATCTGAAACTCTTCTCTTCTCGCGCAAACTTAACAGAAATGCACACGATCCCTTATATATGCGTACCCAGCCAATAAAAGAAGTTAATATACATAAACATCTAGGTCTTAATTTTTCTTCTGATTGCACGTGGCACGAACATATTGATTATGTAGCGGCTAAAGCTTGGAAAAGAATCAACATAATGAGAAAATTAAAATTTGTTTTGGATAGAAACTCCCTTGAAATTATTTACTTTTCTTTCATAAGACCTATTTTGGAATATGCAGATGTTGTTTGGGATAACTGTAATCAAAACGATAAGGATAGATTAGAAAAGATACAACATGAAGGAGCGAGAATTGTTTCCGGAGCTACTAAACTTATTTCAACTTGTGATCTTTACAATGAAGTGAGGTGGGAATCTTTAGAAAATAGAAGAACTAAACACAAGTTGATTATGTTGTATAAAATGAAAAACAATCTAACTCCAGCATATTTATCTAATAAAGTCCCAACTATGGTAGGTCAAAATTCTCAATATTCCTTAAGAAACTCTGATGACTTACAAACAATCCACTCTAGAACAACACTATACTATAATTCGTTTCTTCCATCATCAATAAGAGAATGGAATACATTGTCTCCCGAAATACAAAATGCTGAATCAGTAAGATCTTTTAAACTATTATTAAATAAGGAAAATAGGAAACCACCTCTATATTATTACCTTGGGGATAGGTATTCTCAGGTATTACATACCCGATTAAGAACAAAATGTAGTGGACTCAACCATCATCTTTTTCTCAGGAATATTGTTGATTCTCCCCTTTGTGCATGTGGACAAATTGAAAATACATTACATTACCTACTTGAATGTCCCCGCTATAACGATAGGAGACATGGCATGCTAAGAGAACTTCCTCAAAACATTAGGCTTGATACGTTGTTATACGGAAATCCAAACTCACCAATCGAAGAAAATAATGCTATTTTTGAATCAGTCCAACAATTTATAATCGGAACCAAACGGTTTAGCTCACGATAATTCACCTTTTTCCTTAATTGCTTTTTTGTTAACTTGCAACTTTTTAAGTATCTTCTTATGTTATATTTTATTCGGTATGGATAATCGACATATATACATTAACTAGCCTCCCATACGCGCACCACCCTCCTTTGTCTATTTCTGCTCTCTTTACATCTATCTCTTTCTTCCTCTTTCTCCTTCCTTGCTCTCTCTCTCCACTCTCTTTTATGTATCTGTTTCTTGTATTATAAATTACAAAGCTTAAGTAAGCTGATATTTTCTGCACATGTTAAATATTCACCGTGCTTCCTGTAAATTAATCTTTATTGGAGAGGACCTTCAATAAGCTATGAGCTTTCGGTCCAATCCATTTCTCCATTGTATATTTCTTGATGTAACCTACTATGTAAAAATATATGAGAATTAAATATGTTTAAACTAAATGTGCAGCATTGTCTTGGTCAGCACACTTCCCAGCTCCAGCTTATGAATATGCAGACCATGGTATACACATATTGTCTAAGTTAACATTACTAAAAGGATTATTTTAATACTTTTCATGAAATGTATTTACTGAGTGTCGATATTGACTGATTTATTTTTATAAAAAATAAATAAAAAAAAAATACATGTAAAAATAAGGAGGCAATGATGCAGAATAAAAGTGCATGCACAAATATGCAAATCTTTCTCGGTCCGCATTTTCCCCAGATCTATAAAGTTGTCATTGGAAATATGTTGCCGCCAAACACAATGCACATCTATTGCATATAACTGCAGCTAAAAACAAGGGATAGTTACCCAATAACCTCACCATTTGTATATTTTGTTAATAAAGTTGACAATGTATGTAATGTATTATAATTAAGATATGTTCTGGAGTACTGTAGACACTGTAACAATACTGAATAAGCTGTAAAAATATGCTGCTGATACATATGCTGCTGATACATATGCTCTGAAACACTATATGATGGATGAACAAGCTAATAACTAACTTTGTCTCAGCATCTATCGCCCTATGTTTCCAGAGATATAACTATAACGTCGATGCCTATGTTGAACAAACTAAAGTCAAAACAAACGAAAACATTCTTCCAACTCCAAAACATACTTATTTAGCTAACGTTTGCTCTTTCTTTTTCAGATTATGTTTGATATCTAAAATGTAAAATGTTCTGTTTTATACAACTGTTACATCTTAAACACACTTTTACTAAGTCTAATCAGGAACGAGTAAATAAACGTAAATAGCATTGAAATAAACTTAAATACGAAGTTAATCACACACAAACTTGAAACATTGGACGTACGAATTTCTTTTCAAATGTATCACAACTAAGTGCTTTTTAAACAATCACAACCGTTGTATGTTTGAGGCATTCAGTTTATCCTAATAACAATTTGTCCTCCTTTATGAAATCTGAAACACGAATACAAAATATTGTCACCGGTTTTTACAGGCACATGGTGTTTCTAATTACAGTGAAAAAATGAGGAATCGTCCTACATGGCAATTTTTACGTTTTGAACGAAACCACTAGCAATTATATTTCTATATGGCACACATTTCCTAAAACGCCTTCAGCAAAGAGTCCTCTAATAAGTTCACGGTCTGTAGGTTTAGATTTTATGGACAATGCTTCTGCCACACACTGTACATACTGTCAAGCTGTCTGCACAAGTCGTGCAGAATCTCTGATGTTGGCACGGGAGGAACACCACGTTAATGTTAGCTGTTTTACACTTCATACACAACAGCTGTTGGATATCTGGAAAGAAATTCACCCATATGTTTACAGTAGAACGCGACGAATGGGCTCCATACTTTCCGGACGAGGTTGGTATTAATTAACAGTATATACGCCCGGAGATTTCCGCAAGATCTCTAACGACTTCATACGGAAATCGCAGAGATGTTTTAGGTATGTTTTAGCATAATATAAAGTTAACAAAAATAAAATGTATATTTAACTTAATCGGACAGTAACGTAAGCTTAATTAAAACCTCGGAATTCATTAATGAGTATATGCTAACTATTAGTAGCGAACAGGATACCGGTTATTTGATGTAGTTACAAACAAATATTAGCATTAGGGCATGGGCCCTAGTTATGTAATAGACCGTAACTTAGAAAGAAATCAATGTTCAACTCGAGTTGATTAACTCGATTGTGATTTTTCTTCAAATTAAATAAGACGATAGATTATAGCTTGCACATTAAGGATTGAAAAAATGCCAAATCTCTAAAACTGTCTGAAATTTGAAAGGTAGGTTTAGTATTTGGTATTTGCTTTAAATCTCTCACAAACGACCCAACACAGCATTGTTGAAAGCAATCTGTTTGTATTTTGATATTCTATTATATTTGTGTATAGATTAAATTATTTGCTGCATTGATTTTTGTAGAAAATATGAACCAAATTGTGATTTGAACTCGCGGTACATATTTTTGGATCCCTGAACAATATGGAATGAGATGCATTGTTCGCCGATACCATCGAAATATGAAAGGCCGTCATAGAGCCATGTCTCGTGAAGAACCGACCTGCAGATGTATTCAAACAAATTGAAATTGAAATCATTTTACATACATAACCGGTTGTTATTTCATTTGATCATAAACTTTCTCTAGCGGTTGTAGCGCAAGTCTGCGAACAGGAACGATCCTGCTAACCACATACTGATATTGGTCTTCACTGTTTGCACTGTCCGGAAAGTCGGTTTGCATGGCACATGACCTATAAGCGATTCTCAACGAAGACCGATTATAGTATTTTTGACGATTATTGGTAACGATCAATTTGCATATCTATACACTGTGAACAGTATGTCAGTGGCTTTGTAAAACTATTACTTCATTTTATTGAAGAGTGTTGACTCAGATTAGATTACGCAGATACATAAGGTGATCTAGATCTACGCTGGTCTGTGGTTAATTTTCGTGGAACACGTATGTTGTCGGTGCCTGGTATACATTGACACTGTTGAATGTTTACCTTTTGGTCTGCGTGTTTGTGGTTCAGCTTTACTACGATATTCTTCGATTTCGTCAATAACTGCTTCAAGTAAGATAAGCTCATTATCTGAAACGAATATTTAAAAGTATACTGTCAATAAAAAGATAATCATACATGTATCTTACACAAAACTAACATATAATTATTTAGAGAGACAAGCTCACTGTTATACATAATCAATGTGTACGGTTACTGTTATATTTTAAGCAAAGTATTAATGCTGTGCCCTAGTTTGACCTAAAAGACGGTGTAGCTGATCTGTTTATGTTATATTTCATTTTCAAAGTTTACCAAGAGGCGGCTATAACAGTTTACATGTTTTCTAACTTTTCAAGATTCAGTGAACCAAAGCTGACAGTATAAAGTCAATTTTATTTTTACTGTAAGGGACTGGGATGGTAACTTCTACAGCCTAGCTGTAGAAGCCGGCTTTGAAAGTGACGTTGGTAGAGTGGTTGGCCTTTTTACGGTATAGCTAATGTTCGTGCTTCTGCTTAACCAAGTACGAACCAAAAGTTGGCAGTATAAACTCAATCTTATTTTTCCTACGAAACTGTTAGACAACTCAAGCAGATTTTAAACCAGCTATAGCCCTATAACAGATAGCTTACTTATACTAACAAACGGTGTACCAGGGCTGATATACAGTTCTAGTTCTTCTGGACCGTCTGTACATACAACGAAGTTACTAGGAAGATAACATTTACAATAATGTAGCCGGTATCGAAGTTGTTTGTCGTTTCATCAACTTCAATAATCTAAGTATTATGTATTAATTAAACATCTCCCTTATGTAGACATATTTTAATGCCTCTGCAGTGGACAACGTTTGAAAGCATTGTGACAAAAGGGGAAATTGGTCATAATGAGCTATTTGTCTTTTTGCATCAATGTTTTCAAATCGTTTTAATAATAACATTTTCGTTCATGATTGTTTCTACTTTTGTTGCCTAGATGTTTGAAAAGTCGTCTGCAGCATAATTGCTGTATGTGGGAAAGCTTTTATTAGGACTTTTCCGTCGACATTGATGCATTGCATCAAGTTTCTCTTGAATTTACCTTGAGAAGGTATATGCGATCAAGCAGTTTAAATCTTAAATTTAATGCGATCAAGCAGTTTGCAATCTTAAATTTATCCGAATTTTCTTAGGGTCTGCAGTTTTATTGGTATTATGTCATCTGTTGTTTTATAAAGAGCCTGTGTAATTGTTAGCGGTATGAATTGTATCTATTTTTATCATGATTGTATTAGAAGGTGGTATAGCAGACCTTACAGGATAAACGTTATCTTACTTCTACTAAGTGCCTCTATTGCTGGTTGTATCTCTGCATATATGTAACCCATTTCAGACAATGTTTCTATCACTGCACTGATTTCTGTGGTTGATGTCTTGCTAGATACGTTATGTAACAGTAAACAACGGAGTTGTCTGTAAATAGTGTGTGGTTTTGATGCAGCGAGATCGATAACCTTTGGCTGAAATAGTCAATGGTTTTACATTAATACAAGACTTTTCGAAGGAATAGATGCGTCTCCTGCCAATAAGTCAGTAATGAAAATTGTGAGCATCACAAGACGGGATTGTGATCCCTGTATATCACACTTGTCAAAGGCAAGTCAAAGAATTGCTAAAAGTACCATGAACAATGAATGATATCATATACGAAATGAGATACTCGTATAATAACTTATCTAATGGTTTGCCAAATAAATTAATAACCCAAGCGGTACCAGTAAACGAAGATATTTAATACCTCACACCACATATCTGGTGCCATCGCGGTTAATAAGAATGTTGTCATAAAACTATATATAGAGGGACGTTCATTTAGTTATTTATTCATTCAAATATTGGTGGTAACAGTCACATGGTTTGAAATCGTAAATAGGTAGAACACCCCTAATAGTATCGGTGATTTCCGTATAAAGTCGTAAGAGATCGGTAATGTTCGTACGCTTGACGGTCATTTCCGGCGAAAATGTCTGACAAGCCAAAGAACGTATGCAGAAGCCTTCCGGCTTCAGACGTTAGTCACCGATTCAATATACAGTTAATGGATACCGAGGTCATATGGAAATCCCAAGGTCATAAGGAGTGTTCTACGTTTACACAATCTTTATTTTTTGGTTTACTATTAATTTAAAGTGAATTTGTTATTGTTGTAAATAAGTATTTTACTCACAGCCAACAACTATTAAAAGAGTGTCGCATTTATCAATGGTAGATCGCACTGTAAAATCATTTTGAATTGTTCCACTCGATAAAATTGACCATACATGAGATCAACGGATAAACAAATACAATGTACATATGTAATCTTCTATTGAAAACTTACCTGATCATGATGAGACCGTGTCAATGCTATGTTATCTTCACCTTTAGTTTCTGTGAGAAATACACAGTGTGGAAAGTTCATACAGTGTTCTATCCAAGGGTCATCAGAAGGATCCCATTCGCGTAAACCTCCGTCACAGGAAAAACACCGTACAATGTCACGGGTACCTGAAGTATGTAGCATATATATAAGTAGAAACACCGTACACTATCAAGGGTATCTGAAGTATGTAACATAGATATATAAGTAGAAACACCGTACAATATCAAGGGTATCTGAAGTATATAACATATATATATATTTAAGCAAGCACATCGTACAACGTCACGGGTACCTGAAGTATGTAACATAGATATATTAATAAAAACATCGTACAACGTCACGGGTATCTGAAGATTGTAACATAGATATATGAGCAAAAACACCGTACAACGTCACGGGTATCTGAAGAATGTAACATAGATATATAATCAAAAACACCGTACAATGTCACGGGTACCTGAAGAATGTAACATAGATATATAAGCAAAAAACATCGTACAACGTCACGGGCACCTGAAGTACATGTATGTAACAGATATATAAGTAAAAACATCGTATAATGTCACAGGTAGCTTTAGTATGAAACATAAATATATAAGAAAAAACATCGTACAACGTCACAGGTACCTGAAGTATGCAACATGGATATATTAGTAAAATCATCGATAAACGTCATGGGCATCCTTGGGTATAGCTGTCTTTAATATTTTATTTTATATATGCTTTTTTAGTATATAATGATACATTCGTATATGTGCAAATAAGTAAATAGCGAAACACTTCTTATAAAAATAAAATTAAATGTCGGGGCACGTGCTTTACCGGGCACTAATACTAGTATATTGAGGGTGATATCCAGATATCCAGAACACACTTTTCCCGTCCGTTTCCTTTGTGTGCTTCTCAAGTTTAATCCTGAATGTCAATCCTGCGTTAACCATTTCCAACAAGCAGAAAACAACTTTTGAAAATATCGTGGCAAAAGGTGAAATTGCTCATTATTTCACAATTTCTACGTTTCTCACAATGTTTTCAACTGTATTCAATAAGTATACATTGTACTTTAAATATTTAAATGTTCCGTTTTTGCCCATATATTTTGAAAGTCGTTAGCTGCAGATGTGTTGTATGTCAGGGCTGATGGCGACTACTTGCCAGCATCAGAGAGTGTCTTTACCTTTGGAAAGGATAATCATCCAGATGAAAAATGAACACAGATAGTATTGAAACTGGCCCTGCACATGGATAAAACGACTCTTAAAACATCGCGATACTGCAAAGGCCCTTGCTATGTATTTCTAAGAATAAATTGCAGAAGTGCACTTGAATGTATCCATCATAGAAACCATAGTCGACACAAATACAATCGTACACGGTGATTATGCAGAATTATAGGTTAGTCAGTGTTTCAGGCGAGCTTGTACATACGCAAAGGTTCAACACAGCCTTCGCTGTTTGTCTAATGTTACTTAATTTAATAAACTTATGACCAAAAACCTAGTAGTGTAGCCCCAGTATTTTTACGCTTGTTTACTTTCTTTTGATCCAGTGACGAAGAGTCTTTAAGAACAAACATAGGTAGACGCGATTCGAATAGCATTAGCATTACGACTGATTGCCTTGTTCCAGGATAAACATCCTTTACTGGAGCTAAAATGCAGACTTTCTGTGGTCACTGTATATAATGAAAGTTGTGTGAAGTCTACAACTATGACTGTAAGTACAAACACGTAGATAATGCAAACTATTTCGGATAGTATTGCAGTCATATGCTTTAATAGATACAATAAGAATAAAATATAAGCATTTACCAATGTAAAAAAACCCTGCTGCAGCAAGTTTCTTTGGAGTCTGTACCAGATTGGTCGGCCATCCGCTGTATGACGATAGTCTGGCAGGATACGAACAGTAGTCCGGATGTCTGTGTGTTGAGACTACTTTTGGTGGGTCTGGTGTCAAAGTTTGCGTTGGAACACGTCCTTTAAAGGAAATTGATGTATTAAATGACTTCACTTTTTCGTTAGAAGTTACAAAGTTGTATGTAAGTCTGACAAGAAGGGTTTAATTTCACATTTTCGTTAGAGGTAACAAAATTGTTTGTAAATGTAACAAGGGGGCTATAATTACATGTTTTCGTTAGAAGTTACACAGTTGTATGTAAGTGTAACAAGTGAGCTATACTTACATTGTTTCGTTAGAAGTTACCCAGTTGTATGTAAGTGTAACAAGTGGGTTATAATTACATTGTTTCGTTAGAAGTTACACAGTTGTATGTAAGTGTAACAAGTGGGCTATAATTACATTGTTTCGTTAGAAGTTACACAGTTGTATGTAAGTGTAACAAGTGGGTTATAATTACATTGTTTCGTTAGAAGTTACACAGTTGTATGTAAGTGTAACAAGTGGGCTATAATTACATTGTTTCGTTAGAAGTTACACAGTTGTATGTAAGTGTAACAAGTGGGTTATAATTACATTGTTTCATTAGAAGTTACCCAGTTGTATGTAAGTGTAACAAGTGGGTTATAATTACATTGTTTCGTTAGAAGTTACCCAGTTGTAGGTAAGTTTAACAAGTGGGCTATAATTACATTGTTTCGTTAGAAGTTACACAGTTGTAGGTAAGTTTAACAAGTGGGCTATAATTACATTGTTTCGTTAGAAGTTACACAGTTGTATGTTTACAAGTCTAACAAGTGGAGTTTAATTTCACATTTTCGTTAGAGGTAACAAAGTTGTTTGTAAGTGTACCAAGGGGGCTATAATTACATTGTTTCGTTAGAAGTTACACAGTTGTATGTAAGTCTAACAAGTGGAGTTTAATTTCACATTTTCGTTAGAGGTAACAAAGTTGTTTGTAAGTGTACCAAGGGGGCTATAATTACATTGTTTCGTTGGAAGTTACAAAGGTGTCGGTAAGTTTAACAAAGGGGCTATAATTATAATGTTTCGTTGGAAGTTACAAAGGTGTAGGTAAGTTTAACAAGGGGCTATAAGTACACTTTTTCGTTAGAAGTTGTAAAGTTGTTTGTCAGTGTGACAAAGGGAGTATATATATAATCTTTCGTTAGACGTTACATCATAAGCGTCTTCAATATCCGTTGACATACGAAACATGTATCTAGACTATTTAAAATGGCCTGAATATTGTTTCTTGTGATGAGGCCAACGTGACATCAAAATAAAACACGGAAGTATTTTTCTTACCGGGAGTTTCCCTGGTTACATTATGAAGCTGGTTACTATCAACAGTACTATTTCCTTTTGCGAATGTGGTTCCAGTTGCCATATCTTGCTAGAAAAAAAAGCAGGTTACCATGACAACGAATGCCGGACTCTTTTAAATCAATAGTAAATACAAGACAAAGTATGTCTTCCATATCGCCTGAAAAGACTGCCTTTTTTTTTTTTTTTTACCACACATACATTTGTGACAACCATTTGTCTAAATATTCACATAGTGCTTTCATTTAAGGACTAGATGCAGGATTTTTGAAATTCCACAAACAAATTTCAGCATTGTTTTATCATTAATTTGGCATGCTTGTATTTGTCAATAAATAAAAAAAAGAAAAAACAATTAGGGATTTACATGCAATTAAAAGCCATTTAACGCTTTACCTGTTTAAAGCATACTTGAAAACCATTACAGCAGTCGACGTTTGTATAATTGAGAAAAGATACATGAACTTCAATGTTGTGTGTGCAGGAATGGCGCGAGAAAACCAAGAAGTACGTGATTAGGTGAACTGGTGCCGCGATGTAGCTTAAATATCGTTGAAAACAACGTTAATCTATGAATTTTCTTAAAATGAATTACCTTTATGTTGAAGTGGTCCCGCGATTTAGCTTAAAAATCGACGAAAACGGCGTTAAACAATCAATTAACTTAAATCAATTACCTTTATCTCGATGAGTGTGGTTGATCGAAGCTGTATTAAGAATTCACATATATTTATAGGGGAATAATAAGCGAAGTTTACTGATATATACATTGAGGACGGTTTACGGTTTTACGTAGTATGTAGTAAACGGGTGTTTTTACAGCGAATATCGGAATAACCAGCCAATGTATTTATAGAGGACGGTGTATGTATGTATGTGTGTATGTGTGTGTGTGTGTGTGTGTGTGTGTGTGTGTGTGTGTGTGTGTGTGTGTGTGTGTGTGTGTGTGTGTGTGTGTGTGTGTGTGTGTGTGTGTGTGTGTGTGTGTGTGTGTGTGTGTGTGTGTGTGTGTGTGTGTGTGTGTGTGTGTGTGTGTGTGTGTGTGTGTGTGTGTGTGTGTGTGTGTGTGTGTGTGTGTGTGTGTGTGTGTGTGTGTGTGTGTGTGTGTGTGTGTGTGTGTGTGTGTGTGTGTGTGTGTGTGTGTGTGTGTGTGTGTGTGTGTGTGTGTGTGTGTGTGTGTGTGTGTGTGTGTGTGTGTGTGTGTGTGTGTGTGTGTGTGTGTGTGTGTGTGTGTGTGTGTGTGTGTGTGTGTGTGTGTGTGTGTGTGTGTGTGTGTGTGTGTGTGTGTGTGTGTGTGTGTGTGTGTGTGTGTGTGTGTGTGTGTGTGTGTGTGTGTGTGTGTGTGTGTGTGTGTGTGTGTGTGTGTGTGTGTGTGTGTGTGTGTGTGTGTGTGTGTGTGTGTGTGTGTGTGTGTGTGTGTATGTATGTATGTATGTATGTATGTATGTATGTATGTATGTATGTATGTATGTATGTATGTATGTATGTATGTATGTATGTATGTATGTATGTATGTATGTATGTATGTATGTATGTATGTATGTATGTATGTATGTATGTATGTATGTATGTATGTATGTATGTATGTATGTATGTATGTATGTATGTATGTATGTATGTATGTATGTATGTATGTATGTATGTATGTATGTATGTATGTATGTATGTATGTATGTATGTATGTATGTATGTATGTATGTATGTATGTATGTATGTATGTATGTATGTATGTATGTATGTATGTATGTATGTATGTATGTATGTATGTATGTATGTATGTATGTATGTATGTATGTATGTATGTATGTATGTATGTATGTATGTATGTATGTATGTATGTATGTATGTATGTATGTATGTATGTATGTATGTATGTATGTATGTATGTATGTATGTATGTATGTATGTATGTATGTATGTATGTATGTATGTATGTATGTATGTATGTATGTATGTATGTATGTATGTATGTATGTATGTATGTATGTATGTATGTATGTATGTATGTATGTATGTATGTATGTATGTATGTATGTATGTATGTATGTATGTATGTATGTATGTATGTATGTATGTATGTATGTATGTATGTATGTATGTATGTATGTATGTATGTATGTATGTATGTATGTATGTATGTATGTATGTATGTATGTATGTATGTATGTATGTATGTATGTATGTATGTATGTATGTATGTATGTATGTATGTATGTATGTATGTATGTATGTATGTATGTATGTATGTATGTATGTATGTATGTATGTATGTATGTATGTATGTATGTATGTATGTATGTATGTATGTATGTATGTATGTATGTATGTATGTATGTATGTATGTATGTATGTATGTATGTATGTATGTATGTATGTATGTATGTATGTATGTATGTATGTATGTATGTATGTATGTATGTATGTATGTATGTATGTATGTATGTATGTATGTATGTATGTATGTATGTATGTATGTATGTATGTATGTATGTATGTATGTATGTATGTATGTATGTATGTATGTATGTATGTATGTATGTATGTATGTATGTATGTATGTATGTATGTATGTATGTATGTATGTATGTATGTATGTATGTATGTATGTATGTATGTATGTATGTATGTATGTATGTATGTATGTATGTATGTATGTATGTATGTATGTATGTATGTATGTATGTATGTATGTATGTATGTATGTATGTATGTATGTATGTATGTATGTATGTATGTATGTATGTATGTATGTATGTATGTATGTATGTATGTATGTATGTATGTATGTATGTATGTATGTATGTATGTATGTATGTATGTATGTATGTATGTATGTATGTATGTATGTATGTATGTATGTATGTATGTATGTATGTATGTATGTATGTATGTATGTATGTATGTATGTATGTATGTATGTATGTATGTATGTATGTATGTATGTATGTATGTATGTATGTATGTATGTATGTATGTATGTATGTATGTATGTATGTATGTATGTATGTATGTATGTATGTATGTATGTATGTATGTATGTATGTATGTATGTATGTATGTATGTATGTATGTATGTATGTATGTATGTATGTATGTATGTATGTATGTATGTATGTATGTATGTATGTATGTATGTATGTATGTATGTATGTATGTATGTATGTATGTATGTATGTATGTATGTATGTATGTATGTATGTATGTATGTATGTATGTATGTATGTATGTATGTATGTATGTATGTATGTATGTATGTATGTATGTATGTATGTATGTATGTATGTATGTATGTATGTATGTATGTATGTATGTATGTATGTATGTATGTATGTATGTATGTATGTATGTATGTATGTATGTATGTATGTATGTATGTATGTATGTATGTATGTATGTATGTATGTATGTATGTATGTATGTATGTATGTATGTATGTATGTATGTATGTATGTATGTATGTATGTATGTATGTATGTATGTATGTATGTATGTATGTATGTATGTATGTATGTATGTATGTATGTATGTATGTATGTATGTATGTATGTATGTATGTATGTATGTATGTATGTATGTATGTATGTATGTATGTATGTATGTATGTATGTATGTATGTATGTATGTATGTATGTATGTATGTATGTATGTATGTATGTATGTATGTATGTATGTATGTATGTATGTATGTATGTATGTATGTATGTATGTATGTATGTATGTATGTATGTATGTATGTATGTATGTATGTATGTATGTATGTATGTATGTATGTATGTATGTATTCCGGCCGGGATAAGTTACCAATACTACTGGTCCATTCATCCTGACACCAGCCGGTCAGGCGCATTGCTAAACACGCAACCCTGAGCCCCAGACCCTTTTCACGCCTCATTATGAGATAATCAAAAACGAGGCTTATAACGCAACGCTTAATTAGAATTATCGATTATCAAAAATGGCGTCAAAAGGTTTACGTGACCCAGGTTGGACGAATAATTTCAGTAATGTTCCATACAGTATAAGGTAATGACGCTACGAAAAAATAACAAAGCATCATCCAGAAATGATGTGACGACACACCCAAATCACATAGAACAACTTCACGGCAGTTGACTTTGAAAATAACTAGGTAAACATATTTTTCTTTCGATTTAATGAAAGTATTAACTAGTGTTGTAAACATTGTAGAAAAAGGTGAAATTCTTATTAAGTAGTAATTACATTTGTTTAACAATTGCTCGATTTCTCACAATATTTCAAAATCTTTCATTACTATTAGGTAAATGATTTACACGTTTGAAGACGCATTTCGACGCATATGCTGCAGGCTGCATCGAAAAACATCGGGACAAACGCATACATTCCTTCCCCCTGTTGCGATGCAGTCGATCACAAGCACCACTTAATAATCCTTTTACGGCATTTATGTTTATTATGTACATCATCATTTTGTAATTTTTAAGTTTATTTCAAAATGTATAAAACAATGAATAAATAATTTGTCAGTTTAAAAAGGCTACACTCTGAACTGATTACGCCTTAGCGATTTAAAAACTGTATCTTCAAACAAGAATATGTGGGAAAAACCCATCGTGCGACACACTATTGAAATCGAATTGAGTGTATCTATTTTTAGAAATCTATATTTAGATAATACCCCCTTATGCTGCTACAATCAATTTTTGAACAGTAAACAGCATTTTGCGAACGGCGTAGAACAGGATCAGCATGTATGTGTGATATAGCATCTGTTTAATGTTTGCGGATGATATTGCCAACTGCTCAGATACTGTCGTTAATTTACAGAAACAACTTAATATCATAAACAAATGCTGCATTGACACAGGTATGGAAATTAATCTTGAAAAGACAGAAATATTTTTTTTCAGAAATGGTGGCCCACTAAGAAATAATGAAAAATGTTTTTAGGTAAAAAACAAATCAAGATATCATAACACTACAAATATTTGGGTTCGATCTTTACCCATATGCTGTCATGGTATTCAGCTCAACAAAAGTTTGCAGCTCAAACCAGGAAAGCTACTTTTTTATATCTATAAATATCAGAGAGCTTTCGGTTATTTTCCTTGTAAATATATTTTTAAGTTGTTTGACTCGATGATAAAACCAATGTTGTGCTTCAAAGCGCAAGTTTGAGGCCATACATATTCAGAAGTCGTAGAATGTGTTCACTTTGACTTTTGCTAAAGATATCTTAAAATTAAATAGTAAAACAAATAACATGGTAGCATTTGGAGAATGTGGTACATATCCTATTTATGTTGATTACTATTCGGCATACTGTATTAAATATTGGTGTCGTTTAGTAGTAATGCCAAATAACAGATATTCTCGAAATTGTTATTTAATGCAAAAATCCTTGGATGATGTTGGACGCAGAACCTGGAGTATTGATGTCAAAAACTTACTGTTTCTCTGCGGTCTTGGCTATGTGTGGATTGCAAAGGACGTTGGAAACGCCAATAATTTTGTAAAATGTTTCAAACAGCGCTTGATAGACTGTTTCAAACAAAACTGGCATGTACAAATCAATGAATCTGCCATCATTACAAACATTATAAATCTCTGTTAAATACTGAAAGATATCTGTTAATTGACATGCCATTTAAATATAGAATAGCTCTTGCTAAATTTCGTTGCTCTAACCACAAATTTGGCATCAAGACTGGTCGTCACAATAATATTGATCGTAAACAAAGAATATGCATATATTGTTTTCAAAAGTAAATAGTAAATGACCGGTATCACCCCGTTTCCCTAGTTAATTACCGGTAATGCTGGTAGGCTTATTAATGCTATCCCCGCTACCCGGCAAAACACTTACTAAATTCGCAAATGAAATAAATTCAGTAGGTATCCATTTCAAAATACGTCCCACTGTGTGGGTAAACTTTTAATGTGCGATACTATTTAGTATATCAACAAGACATTCCACGTTTGAAATATTTGTAGATTTCATTTAACATACTAACTATTATATAGTCCGTGAAATTTTAACTGTCATAAGATTAATACGGGTCATTTGTAAATGCTGCCTGTGACAGATCAATTGACAAGGATATATGACAATGGATAGTTCTTGTAAGTGCGGGAACGTAGATAAGAACAAGTTTAACATTACAATGTGGTGACGCAATTTTTCGGTTAAACTTCAAAAGGTCCAAGTGACAAAACATATTTGAAGAATGTGGCATTTGTTTTTCCCCGGAAAATTTGATATGACAAGGGGGGGGGGGGAGTGGGTGTGGGGGAGGGGGGTGGGGTTTAAGGAATCATAGGGATCTTCAATTAACTCGTTTAACTCGCAAATTAGCATCGACCCGGATCAGCCTAAGCATGCCGCGCAGGCTAACCCGGAAGGACACTTTTCGCCTCCTGTGGATTTTCTGTTTCAGGAATCATTACGCTAAACCTTTATTCCCCTGAGACGGAACTTTCAGCCTCGAGTATCCTGCGCTAACTGCGCAGGCAGATCTGGTTCGATACATCGGGTCTAGTAATTACTATCATCTTCAAACTATTACAAGATTCTCGACAGGGGATCGGACCCTGGTCTTCCGCTTTAACTTCAATACAACGGAGTCGGTTATCTCGACTCGCATACCAAGCATGTCCTTCCTATTTAAACATCCCTCGATGCAGTCAGCGAACGGTGTCGTTGGAATGGTTTGCAGGAGTCGGCCTCGGCGTTAGGTCCGCATATTCATGTATCAAGCATATCCTTCCAATTCAAATATCCCTCTAAATATGCAGTAAAGTTCAAACGGCTAACGAATGGTAAACATGAATCCGCCGTTGCCGAGTGATAAGCGTTTGGGATGTGAAACCAGGCTTCCCGTTGTTGATACCCGCTCGCGGTGGTCATTGTGGAGAGCATCGAGCCTTGTACTAATTTGTTTTACCCAGGAATCATGAATGTATCAGGTGTTCTGTCGGCGTGAAATAACTGATAATTATAAGGTTGAAATCGGCGTAAGACTCAAATAAAACAAATTAGATTGGTAAAGTTTAAAAGACCGAAGAACTATGATTCTATGATTTCGTGTCAAAATTATAACAAAAGTCCTTTTGTAATTAGATAATCCCACATTTAAGTAAGTAACCCGATATTCAAGAAACAGTACTAATTGTACTAATCATGTGGCGCACCTCCGGCTGACATTTTTGTCGACAATAGTATAATGGCCAGTTATTACCCACTTTATCAAATTGTATGATCATCCTGAATATTTGTGATATGTAGTAAAACACCTTTAATCCTTTTCCAAATAGAACAATGTATCGAACCAGATCTGCCTGCGCAGTTAGCGCAGGATACTCGAGGCTGAAAGTTCCGTCTCAGGGGAATAAAGGTTTAGCGTAATGATTCCTGAAAGAGAAAATCCACAGGAGGCGAAAAGTGTCCTTCCGGGTTAGCCTGCGCGGCATGCTTAGGCTGATCCGGGTCGATGCTAATTTGCGAGTTAAACGAGTTAATTGAAGATCCCTATGATTCCTTAAACCCCCCCCCCCCCCTCCCCCACACCCACTCCCCCCCCCCCCCCCTTCTCATATCAAATTTTCCGGGGAAAAACAAATGCCACATTCTTCAAATATGTTTTGTCACTTGGACCTTTTGAAGTTTAACCGAAAAATTGCGTCACCACATTGT
>JASEVX010000046.1:1005988-1211213 GCA_031761405.1 Serripes groenlandicus | reverse complement strand
AAAATTAAAATATACAAATTTACATGCAAATACTATCTGTCTAAAATAGTTTTTCATTAGAAGGACCATATACGAAAGTATGCAGTGGCAAGGGACTGCCAAGAGCCGGACATGATCCATTACTGTATTTATGGCTCTTGCTCAGATCTTGGCAATACAAAGAAATTGGTAATATATGCATGTGTGTTAAACAAAATGTGTAATTCGAAATGCGTCTGCGTTGATGGGGAGAGATACTACCTAAATGCAGAAACAATGACATGAGCAACGCCAGTCACGAAGATGACGATGTAGCCGACGGCGTGAATAGCATCACCCATGGCAAATGCAGAATACGACCATCAGTCAACAAAGCTAAATATTGTAAAACTAAAATAACTCGTTCAATAAATATATTGTTTTTTATGTGTATTTAATACACCAAGAATTTTGTATAACACGAACGCCCCATAAATTCGATACTTTTCTATTCCACATAGGAAAACATCACAGATGTGAACTGTATACTTACCTATAACCCTCCCCCCCCCCCCCTCCCCCCCCCCCCCCCCCCCCCACCCCGCTCCCTCAAATCTTGTACTATATGAACATCCAATGAATTCGATATAATTAATTAATTTGTGTGACTTGTAATTAAGGAAAAGATAATATGGGAAGGTATATACACCCCATAGTTTCTATTCCGCATTGTATTAAAGTCTATATATATAGAAAAGTTTCTCAGATATGTACTGCATACGGGCCCAACCTCCTCCCGAAACGCGTACTATATGAACGTCCAATTAATTCGATATAATTAATATGTGTGACCTGTTATTAAGGAAAAGATAATATGGGGGCAGTATATACACCCCACATTTTCTATTCCGCATTGTATTAAAAAACTATATGCATAGAAAAGTTTCTCAGATATGTACTGCATACTGACCCAACCCCCTTCCGAAACGCGTACTATATGAACGACCAATGAATTCGATATAATTAATATACGTATCCAGTAATTAATGAATAGATAATATGGGGCGGTATATACACCCCACATTTTCTACTCCGCATTGTATTAAAATCTATATGTATAGAAACGTTTCTCAGATATGTACTGCATACTGGCCCAACCCCCTCCCGACACGCGTACTATATGAACGCCCAATGAAATCGATATAATTATTATCTGTGATCTGTAATTAATGAATAGATAATATGGGGCGGTATATACACCACACATTTTTTATTCCGCAGTGTATTAAAGTCTATATGTATAGAAAAGTTCTCAGATATGTACTGCATACTGGCCCAACCCCCTTCCGAAACGCGTACTATATGAACGCCCAATTAATTCGATATAATTAATATACGTGTCCTGTAATTAATAAATAGATACTATGGGGCGGTATATACACCCCACATTTTCTATTCCGCATTGTATTAAAGTCTATATGTAAAGACAAGTTTCTCAGATATGTACTGCATACTGACCCAACCCCCTCCCGATACGCGTACTATATGAACGCCCAATGAATTCGATATAATATTTATGTGTGATCTGTAATTAAGAAAAAGATAATATGGGGGCAATATATACACCCCACATTTTCTATTGCGCATTGTATTAACATCTATATGTATAGAAAGGTTTCTCAGATATGTACTGCATACTGGCCCATACCCCTCCCGAAACGCGTACTATATGAACGCCCAATGAATTCGATATAATTAGTTTGTTTGACCTGTAATTAATGAATAGATAATATGGAGCGATATATACACCCAACATTTTCTATTCCGCACTGTATTAAAATCTGTATGTATAGAAACGTTTCTCAGATATGTACTGCATACTGGCCCAATCCCGTCCCGAAACGCGTAATATATGAACGCCCAATGAATTCGATATAATTAATATACGTATCCAGTAATTAATGAATAGATAATATGGGGGCGGTATATAACCCAACATTTTCTTTTCCGCATTGTATTAAAGTTTATATGTATAGAAAAGTTTCTCAGATATGTACTGCATACTAGCCCAACCCCCTTCCGAAACGCGTACTATATGAACGCCCAATTATTTTGATATAATTAATATACGTGTCCTGTAATTAATAAATAGATACTATGGGGCGGTATATACACCACACATTTTCTATTCCGCAGTGTATTAAAGGTACTGAATCTCAGATTGTGATCAGAATTTTGAAATGCTGAAACATCTGCCAATATTGCTCATAGTGACAAATAAGTAGGTTCTAAGTAGCTCAGATCTATTTTTGCAGTTAGTGTTGAAGAATTGTCAATTGGAAGTCATGAAAATGTGTAAAAAATGGCTTAATGGGTATGTATACCCAGTAGAAATGAAGCATATAAACCAATATTTACTGGTTTATTGTACTCTAAAGTGAAATTATTTCTCTGATTTTATCCCAGTATTATGATTCTAGTATTTCAAGACAGTTTTTAAACTTTGACTATATTATCAGATTTCTGTGATTCAGTCCCTTTAAAGTCTATATGTATAAAAAAAGTTTCTCAGATATGTACTGCATACTGGCCCAACCCCCTCCCGAAACGCGTACTATGTGAACGCTCAATGAATTCGATATAATTATTATGTGTTTTGTTTGTTTGTTTGTTTGGAGTTTAACGCCGCTTTCAACAGCGATGGTCATATCACGGCGGTCAGTCCTGGCTTTACCCACACCAGTACTTACACAACATTCTTTCGAAGCCACTGACTACTTTCTCACATAGATCAGAGGTGAGAGGCAATGGATAAACCGCCCGAAAGAATGCGCCGCAATCGGGTATCGAACCCGTGACCTCCATATCACGAGTCAGATACGTCACCAATTGAGCTACCCGGCCGGGTAATTATTATGTGTGATCTGTACTTAATAAATAGATAATATGGAGCGATATATACACCCCACATTTTCTATTCCGCATTGTATTAAAATCTGTATGTATAGAAAAGTTTCTCAGATATGTACTGCATAATGGCCAAACCCCCTCCCGAAACACGTAATATATGAACGCCCAATGAATTCGATATAATTAATATGTGTGACTTGTAATTAATGAATAGATAATATGGGGCGGTATATACACCCCACATTTTCTATTCCACATTGTATTAAAATTTATATGTATAGAAAAGTTTCTATGATATGTTTTGCATACTGGCCCAACCCCCTTCCGAAACGCGTACTGTATGAATGCCCAATGAATTAAATATAATTAATATACGTGTCCTGTAATTAATAAATAGATAATATGGGGCGGTATATACACTACACATTTTCTATTCCGCATTGTATTAAAGTCTATATGTATAGAAAAGTTTCTCAGATATGTACTGCATACTGGCCCAACCCCCTCCCGAAACGCGTACTATATGAATGCCCAATGAATTCGATATACATGTAATTAATATACGTGTCCTATAATTAATGAAAAGATAATATGGGGGCGGTATATACATCCCACATTTTCTATTCCGCATTGTATTAAAGTCTATATGTATAGAAAAGTTTCTCAGATATGTACTGCATACTGGCCCAACCCCCTTCCGAAACGCGTACTATATGAACGCTCAATTAATTCGATATAATTAATATCGAGGGCTTGGCGTGAAACGGTTGTAACTTAAAACCTATTTTGAAAACCCTGGTTTAGGAGCAATTTCGACCCTTTTGTAAACAATGCAAATTTAGGTGCCATTGCTCAGAACGAGCAATGGCACCTAAATTTCCATTGTTTACCAAGAAAAATTATTTAATGCTTATAAAGACTTTATGGTGAGGTGATTAACCTTGGTAAAAAATTACCAATTTTAGTTACAACCGTTTCACGCCAAGCCCTCGATATACGTGTCCTGTAATTAATAAATAGATACTATGGGGCGGTATATACACCCCACATTTTCTATTCCGCATTGTATTAAAGTCTTTATGTAAAGAAAAGTTTCTCAGATATGTACTGCATACTAGCCCAACCCCCTCCCGATACGTGTACTATATGAACGCCCAATGAATTCGATAAAATATTTATTTGTGATCTGTAATTAAGGAAAAGATAATATGGGGGCAGTATATACACCCCACATTTTCTATTCCGTATTGTATTAAAGTCTATATGTATAGAACATTTTCTCAGATATGTACTGCATACTGGCCCAACCGCTTCCCGACACGCGTACTATATGAATGCCCAATGAATTCGATATAATTAATTTGTGTGACCTGTAATTAATGAATAGATAATATGGGACGGTATATACACCCCACATTTTCTATTCTGTATTGTATTAAAGTCTATATGTATAAAACATTTTCTCAGATATGTACTGCATACTGGCCCAACCGCCTTCCGAAACGCGTACTATATGAATGCCCAATGAATTCGATATAATTAATATACGTGTCCTGTAATTAATGAATAGATATTATGGGGCGGTATATACACCACACATTTTTTATTCCGAATTATATTAAATCTATATGTGTAGAAAAGTTTCTCAGATATGTTCTGCATACTGGCCTAACCCACTCCCCAAACGCGTACTATATGAACGCCCAATGAATTCGATATAATTAATATACGTGTCCTGTAATTAATGAATAGATAATTTGGGGCGGTATATTTACCACACATTTTCTATTCCGCATTGTATTAAAATCTGTATGTACAGAAAAGTTTCTAAGAGATTTGTACTGCTCCCTCCACGAAACTCGTACTATATGAACGTCCAATGAATTTGAAATTATTAATATAAATGTCCAGTAATTTATGAACAGATAATATGGAGTGGTTTATCTACCCCACATTTTCTTTATCGCATTGTATTAAGTCTATATGTACAGAAATACATTTCAGTTTCATACTATCCAATAAATTCGATATCATCAATATGCATATCCTGTAATTAATGAAAAGATAATATGGGATGGTATATACTGGACACATTTACCGCAATTATTAAAACTATATTTGTACAGCTAAACATCTCAGACTGATGTATCCTGTAACACCCTACCCCAGCCGAAACACGTACTATATACTATATGAACGCCCAATGAATTCAGTATAATTAATATGCATGTCCTGATAATACAGGGCGGTTAATACACCCCACATTTTCTATTTGCCATATTATAAATTCGTTATGCATACGCCTTCCTCCCTAGACCCCCATGAATTCGTATTATATAAAATGTATAATTGATATGCATGTTCAATAATTATGTGGGTGTTTTTTATACACTCACATTTTCTCCATTCCCCATAGTAAAAGAATTGACATGTATAGAAAAAGAAACATCTGGGATGTGAACTTAATACCCCCCGAATTTCGTATTATATGGATGCCCATGAATTCGAAATAGCATGTATACATGTTCTATGGTTAATAAATTCATAAAATAGGGCGATATAAACACCCCATTTACTATTCCCCACAGTACAACAATGTAATTAATGAATAGATAATATGGGGCGGTATATACACCCCACATTTTCTTTTGCGCCTTGTATTAAGTCTATATGTATAGAAAAAACATTAGAGTTATATACTGTAAAGCACAATTCAATCTTTGAAAGCAGGGAAATGTGGAGGTACAGATTTATTAATTCCTGAAATATTTATTGATGTAAAAGAACTTGTTGCACCTATGCTGTGTGAACTATTCAATTATATGTTTGAAAACAGTGTTTATCCCAATGAATGGACCAAAGGAATTATCATCCCAATCCCGAAAAAGGGCAATATTGACGATCTGAATAATTATAGGGGCATAACACTTACTAGCATATTTGCAAAGATATTTTCTTGTATTATTGACAATAGGCTAAGACAGTGGGCAGAACACTGTAATATATTAAATGAATTTCAGTTTGGTTTTTGTAAAGGTAAAAGCACTACCGATAGCATTTTTATATTATCTTCCATAATTACCAAAGTTCTAAACATTGAAAAAAGGAAATTATATTGTGCATTTGTTGACTTTAAAAAAGCTTTCGATACTATTAATCACAAAGCTCTTTGGGTCAAACTTTTACAGGCAGGTACATCTTCCAAAATAATAAAATTACTTAAAGTAATGTACACAAATATAAGATCTTGTATAAGGGTTAAAGGTCAGTTAACTGATTACTTTGACATTGCCACGGGCGTAAAGCAAGGTGAACCATTATCTACATTTTTATTCATTCTATTTATAAATGACATGTATGATTATATGCAACCTGACGCATTTGATTGTTTTACAGCTGACAATTTAAATTATTTTTATTGCTTTTCGCTGATGATTATACGGGGAAACCGGAAGATTTCCCTTGCATGTATTAAGAAGCGTAGCTATTGTTAAATACTGGTATAAGATATGTAAACAACCTGATTCCCTCTTGTTCAACATATTTAACATGAGTGACACTCGTGGAAATGCCTTGAATGCGTGGAAATTAAACTTACACAAACTAATCAATAATTTGGGTTTATCATATTTGAATGTTATACCCGACGCATCTGGTGTAAACCTAAATATTGTAATAAGTCGAATTTATGATAGTTATCTCCAAAGCTGGTTTGCGGACATCGATACTTTCAGCAAATTAGACTGCTACAGAACATTCAAGCAAAGTTTCGTATACGAAAAATATCTAACATTTATTGAAAATAAAAAACATAGAATAGCTCTGTCAAGATTCAGGTGTTCCTCTCACAAATTGCTAATCGAAGTAGGTAGACATAGACATTTAGATAGAGATGAAAGGAAATGTACTTTTTGTAATTGTAACACTATTGACAATGAATATCATTTTTTATTAGTCTGTCCATTATATAGAGACCTTAGGATATTATACTTACCTAAATACTACTACACTTGGCCTAATACAATTAAATTAAAAAGTTTAATGGAGTCTCAATCGAAAAACAAAATAGTTAACCTAAGTAAATGTTTATACCTCGCCAACATCAAAAGAAATATTATTATTATTTTTTATTTCCTCCTATACAGAAGATTTCATTTTATAATACAAACAATACAAATAAACACAATTTAATACAACATACTACGAAAGAGAGACAGAGACAAAGACCGAGGCAGAGACAGAGATAGAGAGAGACACAGAGAGAGACATACAGAGAGAGACACACACATATAGAAAGACAGAGAGAGACACGAAGAAGACTGAAATATGTACATCTTATTTATAGTTCAGCAAAGAATTTATACTTGCACAAAGTATTTATAACATGTCCATATAGAATGTAAAAACAACGCAACATGCTTATAAAAGGTATCATAGTTGCCGTGTAACTCATTGTCTATGATCGGGTTCAAACCGAACAAGGCAGCAACAAAATCATTGCCTTCCAATGACACTAATAAGTTGGAAACAGATCCACCAAACTTGAATAAAGTACTGTGCTGAAAGGAAACAGTACATGATCCTACACTGGTACAGTTAATCAAGATATGCTCAGAAAGGCTCTCTCTAACATCGCTACAGCCACAATTTATTTATGTATTCTTGACTTTCCTTATGAAAACATTTGCTTATAAATTTTATATTCATACCTATACATTAGGGTATCTATAAAAAAATAACGAAATGTGTACACATTTATCTTGGCTTAAATTTAATTTTGCTGTTGTTACTTATTTAAATAATAGTATTCATTCATATAATTTCAATGTTTGTCAATCTTATTCGAATCACAAGGTAAATATCCTGGTATTGCTTTAAAGGGAGGTAATTTGAAGTAAACAAAAGTCTTCAAAAGGAGAAATATATCGGCATTACCGTCTACAGTTTAAATTGTTCTATTGTTTGTGGATTTAAAAATGTTCTTTTTTTCTTATTTCTACATGTACAACGAAATATTGCGGCTTCTCTTTGACGCTTTGCGTCAAACATTCGTCTTGTACTTGTCTAAAATAAAATAATATCACTCGCTTTTTCATATCGAAATGCGCATGTGCGAAAATCGATGTTAAAGGTCACGAAACTACACAACAGAATAGGGTCTATATTTAGCTTAGAAACAGTTCCTACTTTAGATATTCATGGATTAACATTATTAAATGAATTCTACACAAATCAAGACATCTCTTTGAACATGAAAACAATATTTAGTAAGTTAAAATTGCTATTAAAAGGAGAATCCGAAATTGACCTCAATGATGACACATAAGAGTCTGCATTAGGGGGTGTTGGTTCACGTCTTGAAGGGACCACTTTTGTCTTCGTAAATAAGACAAAAAACTTAAATGCGAGTGAAATAAAAAAAACTGCAAACATTAAAAAATCGGAATATTTATTTCATTTTAGATGTTTCATTTATTAGTGTTCGTAAACAACCACAATTGTAATATGTTCAAATCATCTAGATTTGTTTCTTTCTAATAATAAGCACGATTAAAAATAGAAGTCGCCCGCTCCTGCAGGGCGACTCATAAAGGGAAAACAACTCAAAATGTGTAGTTTCCCTTTTTCTAAGACAGTTTTGAAAAATGACTCTTCTACCTCTCCACATATTTTCAAAAACCTTCTGTCATATAGACACTTTCTGATTTCTCTGCAGCAGATGACTTATGAAACCATTGTGATGAAATTGAAGTTGCTCAAGATGAGCAATTTCTCCTTTTGCCACAACGTTTTAACCCTTTCCCTCATACGACAATTCTGCAGCAGATGACTGAACATATTTTGTCAAAAAAAAGAAAATTTCTATAATTGAATAAATAACCTATGACTAAGAGTGGAAAACATTGTGGCAAAAGGAGAAATTGCAAGTTTTGTGCAATTTCTTCTTTTGTCATTATGTTTTCAAAAAGCCATCTGCTGCACAGAGGTGTCAGATGGCATCTATATATGAGGTAAATGGTTAAACTCTACAATAACTACACTTTCATTAATAGATTTTCTGTGATATGTACATAGTTATAAATAACAATTAAAAACTTTCAAGTTTATTATTTATTACTTTATTTAACACAATAATACCCTTTACCATAATATAAAAACCAGTTACTGATGCTTCACAAAATAAAGTCTATAACTGGCATTAAAACACCCATTTCATCCTGCAAAGTGGAACCCATCATAGTCACCAGAGGGAAATGTTTCTCGTATCTGATGGCAGAACTACCCGAACATCTTTCCCCAAAAATCCACAGCACCATCTTGCCAACTGTCTGTAGGCTGTGAAGCGCTTCCTTCTGGAAATACAATTGGATAATTTGCTTAAAAAATTGGAATTGCCAGTACAGCCTGTCCATGTGTTGTGAAAATTAATTTCTCATGTAATGCACATATATCATTTGGACCATTACACTGGAGAATATGTGCAACATATATAGGTAACCAAGTTTTGTTAGATGTAAACCAGCCTATGAGTATCTCACCATTTGTGAGTTGCCTATATTCTAAGCGCACATCTAAGATGAACAGATCTTAACCCATTGTTAGATTAAATTATATATAATAAACAGTCATCAAAAGTGAAAATTAAAAATAACTGGGTGGGGACCGCCCTCGTCTATCGTTATTTCGTATTGATATTTTTTTTCCATTTGTCAGAAAGTCATAGAACTGTATCATGTTGTGTCTGATTTTATTTACATCGAAATATACACTTTCGGAGTGTTCGTACATGGTTCAAACAGGTACGTATGTGGAAAAAATATTCCCCGTCAAAATGAACAGAAATCGAACTTAAAGTAGATCTAGATCTAAATAATTAAGTTTAAAATGCTTCTTAAAAGAATCTTTTATAAACATTATTATATATTCACGCATATTATCTATACTTTTTTACTGAAAATAGAACGAACCATTCATCACCAACAATTTCTCGTCTTGCTTCGTCGTCTTAAGACTTGCTGCTCGTTTCAGACTGTTTAACTGGCTCAAACTGGTATGGCCTGATTCCTAAAGGTACTAGATCGTTGCCTAGGTCATCTGTATCACTGTAAATTGATGAATCATCACTGTTTTCTTCGAAAGAAGACGACGAACAGTATAATTCTTCGTTTAAAGCTCCGTAGTTTAACTCATCCGCCATTATTGAAACTGAAACGACTCTCCCCTCTGACGTCATCATTGTAAAACCGGAGGTGATTTTTTTTTTACATTTCGCACTCGGAATTTTCCGTGAAAGCGTAAAATTATTACACAAAATTAATTTTTGTCATACTAAAAAACTTTTTTTTTTTTTTTTTTTTTGTCTTGCGTTATTATTCAAACATTATTTTTTAGATAGTCAAATTTTTTTTTTTGACTCTTGGTAATCTTTAAACAATTACAATATCTTTTGACCATCAATACCTCCACCAACAGTCAAAAGTGCATAATTCAGTGAAGGTTTTTGTAAGAATTAGGACCCTTTAAACGACTTATAAAGTGCTTTCGGGTGAAACACAATAAAGGGAACAGTAGTGTTGCACTTGGGGGTGAAAAATGAAGGTCCCTAAATTGACAAAAGAAGTAGTTTTTCATTTTGTACTATGTTTAAAGTTTAAGAAACTAAAATATCATGTAGATTGCTGTGCGGGAAATGTTTTTTTTACTATTGGACAAATTGCTGTCTTAAAACTGGTTACGGACACTACACAGGGATATAACATCAATTAAAGTACTTTAAACTATGCTATTATTTATTATTTTTACATTTAGTTTAACATTTTCTCATATTTGAACTGATATAAAACAAAAAAGACGAACACAAAATATTAATTACATCTCATAATCCTTACAATATTGTTCTTGCAAAAATATTGATATAAAATACCATTTTTCAACTCTTCTCAATATTTCAATTATTCCCTTTAGACACTTTAATTAATCAAAACATAAGTTGAACTATTATCTAACAAAAAAAAATAAAAAGTGTTTTATCAGACTCTGTGTATGTTAATTTAAATTTTGAAAATGAAAACGCAGTACATTTGGTTACGGACACTACATAAAAAAACCTTGAGGAAAACATGTAAATTATTTGGAAATATGTGCCAAGCTGTACTTATTTTAGCAGTACATTATGAAATTTTGATGTAAGAAAATCAAATTTCTGTATATCAGTGCTTTTTCCAAAATTTAAGGCAAATTTAAAATATGCATATAAAAGTAAAGAAATTATAGAAAACTACCTGTTTTAATATGAGTCATAACTTATTTTGTTAACATACACCTATTTCTATAGGAACAAACATGCAAACCATAAGTAAATGTTCTTTTCTGAACACAGGATAGCGTTAACATGAATATAAATCAGTTCATGTTCTGGTTAGGGACACTACATTATTTCCATTAGCGGATATAAACATATTATAGTCTTTCAACAACTCTTGTGAAATGTCCTCTAGTACCTCAGGATCAAAAGCAAAGAGTGACCAGTTGTCACTCATAATTGGCTCGGATAGGGAAGCTATCACCTTATCATCATCTTCCCAAGATATGTCTTGTTTGTCTGGCCAAATGTGTGTCTTTCCGCTTTTTTTCATGTAATTTAGTTGAAATTCTTTGTCATCAATATCAAGAATTAGTGAAATGCATACACTGAATGACTTGCCTCTCTTTGCTGGAAATAAGACTGCTGCAAATGCACCAGGTTGGAAATGTTCTTTCTTTTGAGGTGCTAAATCATGATCATATTGAGAATCTGTTTCAATGCTGTCCTCTTCGTTTGAGTCTATATTTTCCTGCTGATCCACTTCCATGTTTGGTGCCGAGCCCTGTAGCTCAGTCTGTAGCGACGCAGGCTGTCAATCAAGGGGTTGTGAGTTCGAATCCCGGCTCGGCCAACTTTCTGTCCGACGATTGACAAAAGTCAATGTGACATGCGTCATTCGTCTTCCACCAATAAGTCTATGTGTAAAAGCAGCCGGTTGCTTGGGAAGATTGTTGTGTGGAGTACTGGTGTGAGAAAACCAGAAAATGCATGAGTAGGTGAACTGACTGCCGTGATATAACTGAGAAATTGTTAAAAACGGCGTTAAACCCCAATCAATCAATCAATCCATATTTGGTTGTTCCATGATTGTTCAATGATTGTTCTTCCCAGTTGCGGCGGTATAGTCACTATTTTTTCAGAGATCTCTTCCTTTCTTTTGCTATTTTTTTCAAGCTTTGACTTGCTCTTTTGGGTTTCCTGTCGTAGCTTATCCCTGATCTATTTCTTTCTTTCTCTATCTTTTTTCTTTATTTCCTCATCTTTTTCTGTATCAAGTTTTTGCTTTTCTCTCCACTTTTTAACCTTTTCAGCATTCTTTTGCCTTTTAAGATCAGTGTCTTTTTTTTAGTTTTGCTGGTTGGAGTAGATCTTATATCCATCTGTTAAAGATATGATAATTCATTTTTAACAATGCAACATAATTGCCAAAGCAAACTTGAGTCATTGTACAAATACATAGAAAGTGTAAACGAACAGCAGACAATCAGGGAATTTCCTTGATAGCATCATCAATCAATATTTCTAAAACAAACATCTGATGATATATTTGATGAAAATAATACTTTAAAACATGATGATTGATTTTAAGTGGAGCAAAAAATAATAATAAAAACTTGTGTTTTATTGAAGGTTACGGACACTACACGTTTTTTGTAGAGTCCGTAACCATTTTATTATTATTTGTTTAAGGGGAAAAAAATTGTCAAAGGTATTTTCTGTGGTCTGTGTATGTCTTGACCAAATAATAATTTGATGTGAAGCCTATCTGGACATTTATATCCACTGAATTTTACAGGGTTACGGACACTACCATTTTTCAGAAAAAGTATTTTGTCCATTTAAAAAAATTGTGAGAAATAAATTTTGCTACAAACACTATAATCCAATGCTTTTCCATATTGACGAACTTCATCATAGTAGTAATTCTATAAAAAAACTAGTTAAAAAAGAGTTGTATTATGAAGGTTTTTTATCCTATAACAAACAGGAGAAATTCAAGATTAAATTTGCATAACGTACTACCACAATTACAGTTTTTGTCATATCTTCAACATTTTTTAACCAATTTTAACAAACCAAACATCAAAATAATCCTTGATAATTTTACTAACTGTTGAATAACACCTAATGAACAGTTATCAGAAAATTAAAGAAGTAGTATCAACAGGTAAAAGGGTGAATTTTTAAGTGCAACAGCATAACACAAAAAAAAAGCCATTTTTGAGGTACGTTTCATGTTGTATCTTCAAGGCCCTTTGGGCTAAGGTGCTGAAATTTTGGCTGAGAGTTTAACAAACATTAACAAATGATTGAAAATAAGATTTACTGATGTAGGATAACAGCAAATATAAAATAACTTCACATAACAATCAGTTATTGCATATGCTCCCTATATTGTGTTTCACCCGTTTGCTTATAAAAAGTATGATAAAGTAATTGCTTATGTTTTCTGTACCTCCCAAAATAGTTTTGTTTTATTGGCAAGCACAAACTTCTCTATGAAGTGTATGCTTATACAAAGAGATGTCTTCCTTATACAAGTAACAACCCCCTTAAGATATTAAGCAACCATATAATAATTACTTAAGCTTGATAAAGCAATTATCACCTGTGACTGAATTTAAATACCAATCATTGGGTTTTTGTCTCGCTGCGACGAAGTTGCGAAAGCGAGACTAAGGTGCTGCTTTTCTGGCGACGGCGTCAACTATTTGCGTTTAGCTCAACGTTAAAGTTACATTTTTTTAACTTTTCTGAATAAGTACTGCTGGTACTAGGGATTTCATTGGATATTTACAGTCAGGATTTAAAAGAACATAAACTATCATGGCAAGGGACCACACATCAGCATTTTTAAGTTCCTCCATACCAAACATCTTTTCACCGTCATGCAGGTGAAGCTCTGGTGCCATGTAAATAGGCGATCCTCTAAAAACCTTATTTGTTCTTGTGTGTACCAATGTGGCAGTTTGAACTAAAGTTGCCCTGCTTTCACCAAAGTCAGAAAGCTTTGCAACCACTGGTTTTGTCTCCCAAACACTTTGCAAAGTGGATGCATTGTAATGCTGATTTGAAACTAAAATGTTTTCTGGTTTCAAATCTCTGTGTACTACATCATTTTCATGTAAATATAACAAACCATTGGACACATCCTGTGCAATAATATTATGCAAATGCTCGAAGCCTTTACATTCTTCTTTATCCAAGGTGAACAGCAACTCTTTCAAAGTTGAAATGTTATTGTCCTGCCCAAAATAATTAAAATCAAATGTGACATATTCCATCAAGAATGCTGTTATGTCACGTCCTTGTATATCTAAAATACTGTGGAATTTAACTATATTTTCATATATGAGCGTATGCATCATATTTGCTTCTTTTAAAAAAAGACGTTGGTTGTCTACATCATTATCAATAAGCTCTTTCATAATTAAGCGCTCTTCTCCTTTTCTGCACAACCTTACAATGCCAAAGCTTCCTGATCCAATGGTCTTCATCAATTCTAGTGAGTCTGCTTTTGTAACTGGAAGGCCTGTGCTTTTTATATTATCTCGATTCTTTGAGGTTAGGTGTACTCGCGACAGTTTGGTATGGCAGGCAATTTGAAAGCCATTGTTGCTCCTGAGAAAAGTATGGATACAAATATTTATATTAGGCTACAGTTGATTATACATTGCTAACGGCCACCTCCGAATAAAGGTTACATTATGAGTAAAGGCCAGTCTTTCAGAAACCATTATTGATAAAACAGAACAATTTGACCCCCGAGTAAAGGTCACCTGTCAACAAAGGCCACATTTTGTCTCTCCAAAGGATGACCTTTGTTCACAGGTTTGACTGTAATTGTAATACTTTCTGCACAACCTAAGTCAAATCGAGTAACAAGATGCCCAGAGGGCCTGTATCGTTCACCTGGATATTTGAGCAATCGTGGGAAAATGTTCTAAAGAAAAGTGAATTTGCAAAGAATCCACATCTGGAGTTTTCTATGGTGAAGAATGCTCCGCACTAAATGACTTAGATTACTTAGTTTGTACTGAAAATGGAGTTAAATGAGTTTTCTCTGGTTCCATGTACTGGACCTATGTCCTTAAGAAGGTACTGGAATTATCCAGACCGAATTTGGTTCAAATCTTTTTACCCATTGTCGAGGACTTTATGCAACATTGAGTCTCTTGTGCGCAAGGATGCCACAGACCAATATCATCCATTTGAGGAAACTTCATAGCACTATATCCCAGGTACTCACTCTGGGCCTCCTGTTTATTCAGAAGAAGTTGTTTAAAGATTTTTATATATTTGACCACTGTGGCCTTGAGGAAACTATGTAGCATTTCATGCCAGGTATTTACTGGCAAAATATCATCACTCTGTGCCTCCTGGTTATTAAGAAGAAGTTGCTTAAAGGTTTTCATATGCTTGACCATTGTGACCTTGAAAGTAGGTCAAGGTCATTTATTTCAGGAAACTTTATAGCATTTCATGCCAGGTATTTACTGGCAAAATATCATCATGCTGGGCCTCCTGGTTATTCAGAAGTTGTTTAGAGGTTTTCATATATTTGACCCTTGTGACCTTGAAAGCAGGTAAACGTAATTTATTTGAGGACATTCTATAGCACTTTATCCCAGGTACCGCCTGGCCAAATATCATGACCCTAGGACCTCCAGTTCTTAAGAAGAAGTCATTTAAAGAAAAAAGTGGACGGACGGAGACGGACGACAGACAAAACACCATAACATGAGCTCACAGGCACTTAGTGCCACGTGAGCTTAAAATCAAATGTAGTAAACAAAAGAAAAAAACACGACAATGCAATGAAGTTATGATCTTTACAGTTCCAACTCTGACAGTCTGGTAGGAATACAAATGTTCAAATTGCTAGCAACGTCACAGTTGTAATGAGTATAATGTACAATATGTCATTAATGTGTGCAAACTGGAAAAAGCGAGTAATACATATGCAAATATCATCCCAGTTACCCAAATATGAATTTCACACACACTGTGTGTAATGCCAGCACTGAATTGAGTAAATAATAAGATTGCAACCATATTGCCCAAATATAATAGACGCAAATTGACCGCAAAGCCGTTTTTATTGAAAAGGAATGGGACAAGTCAAAACCACTGTCTCAATACAAGCTGCAATCCCAACTGTCACCTCCACCTTTGCTACCTTCTAATCACTTTTCACCGCTGTTTCTCATTCCTATAATATAGTTATTGGGCAGAAACCACTTTCCCAATTTAAGTGACAGTGACTACTTAAGTGACAACAAATACTAATCCTTAATCTTGCCTCCTTGATAACAGTTTTTTAATAACACACCTAAGTTTGATCCAAATTAAAGGGGTAACTGGACTATATAAATTAACTTGTCTCGAGCAGACGATCTAAGATTTGAATTTCCCGAGAGGTGTGACTAATTGCTGATAAACTCTGTTTCTGTAAACAAAGCCAAGTGGTTATGTATAAACACAGTTTACAAACCTTGATGAATGTTTATATCCATAGCATGTGAATATCATTCATTTAAATGAATCATTAAGTTATTCAAGACCTATATAAGTGAGTTAAAAGTCAGCAGCTAACATTAATATATGTTTTTGTGCAGAAATCTATTCAACTTGCCATTTTTTTTTTCGAGTAGTCAGTATTGAACCTTATTTCAGTTATATCATGCACGGCGACAGTTCACTTATACATGCCCCCTAGGTAAACAAACCAGTCACTCCACCAAGACTGTGTGCCACGACTATTACACCGAATTTTGATTTTGGTGGTTTTGGTTGATTTTGAGAATTGGTCATAACATCCTCAATTTTTGTTAGTTTGATTTCAAATTTTGCACACATATTTCAAAAATAAAGTACTTCAACATATTAAACGGGATTTTGGGTCAAACACTTGATTTTTTTCTTTTTCATTTCTTGGATTTTTCAATTTTGTGTTAAGCTCAACGTTAAATTTTTTTTTTTGTTTTTTTTCTCAATAAGTACTGGTACTAGGGCTTTCATATTTGGAATATAGTGACATCAAATACCCTTCTGAACATTGTATGCTGATGATGCTGAGTGTGATCTTTTTTTTGGGTAAAACACTTGATTTTTGGTGGATTTTGAGAATTGGACATAGCTACTTCATATTTTGTTGAATTAATTTCAAATTGTGAACAAACATTTCATAAATAAAGTACTTCCAACATATCAAACAGGTTTCGGAGTAAAACGTTTGTATTTTGTTATTTTTTTTGAATTTCTTGTATTTTTGAACTTTGCGTTTAGGTCAATGTTTTTTTTTTTTTAATTTCTTGTATATTTTTTTTAATTTCTTGTTTAAAAACAATTGTGTTTAGCTGAAAGTTAAAGTTTTGTTATTTTACTTTTTGTCTTTTACACTTGAATTGATAATCAAAGCAGGGGACAGCGAGACATTTAATTACGCGTAATTAGTCGCCGGGCAGAAGCCCGCGACTTCTATTTTTAATAGGTTTTCGGAAATCACATGGGAGGGGGGATTATTATTAGAAAGAAACACATTTAGATGTCTTGAACATATTACAATTGTGTTTGTTTAAAAACACTAAGAAATGACACATCTAAAATGAAATAAATATTCCGATGTTTTAGGTATTTTCAGTTTCTTTATTTTGACTCGCATTTATGTTTGTTTTGTTTTATTTACGAATTCAAAACAGCCCCTATTTGCTAGAATGAAATACTGTATTTTACACTATATACTACATGTAATCAAAAGGCTATAACTACAAACCTTTACGTCGCACAGTCTAATGTTGTTTTCATACGCGCACCTGCTGATGAAAATGACGTCGAATATTCTCCTTCTAATGGCAATTTTAACTTACTGAATGTTATTTTCATGTTCAAAGAGATGTCTTGATTTGTGAAGAAGGCATTTTATAATGTTTATCCATGTATATCTAAAATATGAACTGTTTCTAAGCTAAAACTGTTGATCGCGTGACTCGCGGATACCAACTGCGTAGATCAATCTCCTTTGCAGAGAGCCGCTCTTTACACTCACTTACAAATAGTAAATCATATATGCGATTTAAAATGTTTATTTGGTTCGAAACAAATGAAGAAAAGAATAAACCGAGATGAAACTGGTTTTAATAGAAAAATTACTTTGAACGAACACTCTCTGCCTATAAAGAGAGTTTCAAGAACGACACCTGCGAATAAGAAAGAATCGGGTCTTTCGTACAAATTTTTTTCGTCCTTGACAATTTTAAATGTGTCATTTAATTCCCTAAAGGCATATTACTTCCGATCTGCATATTGTGTTGCATTATTGACACAAGGGCGCTCATCATAATATAATTTTAAAATATGAGTAGTTTGTTATTTTCATTATGAAAAAGGAAGGAAAGAATTAAAATAAATTAACATGTTGTAGGGCTAAGTTTATGTTCGAAATTAAGTTTAAATTATACAACAATTTCAATGAGATTTAACTGTTTAGTTGATATTATATTTCGAAGGTGGTCTAATTTATAAATATTGAACTTCATTTCAACATTTGTTAAAGTATGATATACTTAGGATGCCAAGCTAATAATTATCATCTTGAGAAAAAGAGAAAACTCATGTCTTAAGCGATTTAACCCTTATCTCATTGTTTTAAAGTAGATTGCTGCAAAGGTGTCCACTGTTGACTTTAATAGAGGAAAGGTAAAATGACGTGATATTGCATGCAAATCCTAAATTGTCTGTTTTGTGGTTTCATTGAAAAATAATAAAATTCAAATATTCTGACAAACATCTTGAAAAGTGTATGTGGAATTCACAAATCTTATAATTATTCCTTAATGAAAGCACTGTATACATACTAAGACTAATGATTGGCAAGATTACTCATTTCCATTACTGTTTATGATCAATAATTAGTTGGTTGTGTGTATGGTCAACCTACTTTGGAATGGAGATTGATCATAAACAATGAAAGGCTTCAATTGTCATTCACATCGTTGACAAAACAATGCAAGTTATGATACATTTTCACTTGACCCCACCCCTGATGTTCCAATATGCCCCTCAGTTGATAACTGTTTATTCAACTACTATAATGTAAGTGTTATGCATAACTGCAGTATGGATTTCCGGCGACATTGATGCGTTGCATCAACTTTCTCTTGTTCTTGTTTATAATCATATGGGTTTTGACTACTCTGTATTTTCAACCATATGGGTTTCGACTACTGTGATTTTTTAACCATATGGGATTTGACTACTATGACGAAAATGAACCATATGGGTTTTGACTACTATGACGAAAATGAACCATATGGGTTTTGACTACTATGACAAAAATAAACCATATGGGTTTTGACATACACTCGATATATGTGTATCAAGATGACTGTTTGTCATTTAAGTTTATACCAAAATAGTGTCAGTTTATCAAGAAAATTGCAAAACTTTTTGTGACACAGCATTTCAACCATAACTGTACTGCTACTACATGACTGTGACACTACAATTGTTCAGCATTTAGAATCTTCAGACTGCCCATAACCAGACCTGCATCTAAACACTGCATGGTATATACTATAGTCTTTTAACATATATTGTTAAATTGGGTCAAACTATCAAAAATGTGGTTTTTATCCTTTTCTGCATTTGTTGAGTGATGTATGTTTTAATGCTTTAACTTTGAATGCATGCTTACAAATCATACAATCAATGAGTATCTTAATTAAAAGGCATCACTCAAATCAATTTTTAGCTCGACTATTCGAAGAATATGAGAGCTATACTACTCACCCTGGCGTCGGCGTCGGCGTCCACGTCACACTTTGGTTAAGGTTTTGCATGCAAGTTCTTAAATACTACATGTATTGCAATGAAACTTTCTACAACCCTACCAAACTATCACACCAATGTAGATTATCAAGTTAGATAACTCTATCCTGCATTTTATGCAAGTTATGGCCCTTTTTTACTTAGAAATTCTGGTTAAAGTTTTGCGTGCAACTAAAGTAAGAGTCCATATCTCAGTATTTACTTGATGCATTGCATTGAAACTTTATACAGCACTACCCAACTATCACACCTATGTAGATTATCAAGTTAGATAACTCTATCCTGCATTTTATGCAAGTTATGGCCCTTTTTTTACTTAGAAATTCTGGTTAAAGTTTTGCATGCAACTAAATTAAGAGTCCATATCTCAGTATTTACTTGATGCATTGCATTGAAACTTTCTACAACCCTACCCAACTATCACACCTGTGTAGATTATCATCTAAGATAACTCTATCCTGCATTTTATGCAAGTTATGGCCCTTTTTTTACTTAGAAATTCTGGTTAAAGTTTTGCATGCAACTAAATTAAGAGTCCATATCTCAGTATTTACTTGATGCATTGCATTGAAACTTTCTACAACCCTACCCAACTATTACACCTGTGTAGATTATCAAGTATGATAACTCTATTCTGCATTTTATGCAAGTTATGGCCCTTTTTTTACTTAGAAATACTGGTTAAAGTTTTGCGTGCAACTAAATTAAGAGTCCACGTCTCAGTATATACTTGATGCATTGCATTGAACCTTTATACAACCCTACCCAACTATCACACCTATGTAGATTATCAAGTTAGATAACTCTATCCTGCATTTTATGCAAGTTATGGCATTCTTTTTACTTAGAAATTCTGGTTAAAGTTTTGCGTGCAACTAAATTAAGAGTCCATATCTCAGTATTTACTTGATGCATTGCATTGAAACTTTCTACAACCCTACCCAACTATCACACCTGTGTAGATTATTAAGTATGATAACTCTATCCTGCATTTTATGCAAGTTATGGCCTTTTTGGACTTATAAATTCTGGTTAAAGTTTTGCATGCAACTACATAAAGAGATCATCTCTTAGTAACTACTTGATGCATTGCATTGAAACTTTATACAGCCCTCCCCTACGAATGGGAGGGTTTGCGGAATATATTCCAAACCTTTGCAAATTGTTTGCGAAAGTGTTTGCAGAATATATGCAGACGGGTAGATTTGGAACGATCTGTGCAAACAGTCTGCAAACAGATTGCAAAGGGTACATTAAGCATTCAAAAAACCCTTTGCAGAATGTTTGCAGCCAATTCAACAGCAAAATCTGCAAATAGGTTACAAATACTATGCAACTAGATTGCAAATACTATGCAACTAGATTGCAAATACTTTGAAACTAGATTACAAATACTATGCAACTAGATTGCAAATACTATGCAACTAGATTGCAACAGTCTGCAAATAGATTGCAAACCATCTGCAAATAGATTGCAAACGGTCTGCAACTAGATTGCAAACAGTCTGCAAATAGATTACATTCTAAAAACTTGGGAATTTAGGTATAAATCCAGATATATGTTTACCATTTTAAGCTTTATTTTAATTAAACATCATTTAAAATATAAATAAAATATGAAATAAATAACCTCTATATTTTATATGATTTAACCCTTTCCCTCATACAACAATTCTGCAGCAGACAACTTTGAACATATGTTGTCAAAAAATAGAAGTTCTCTATAATTGAATGGATAACCTATAAAAGTGAGTAACGTTTTGTGCAATTTCTTCTTTTGTCACTAGGTTTTCAAAAAGCTGTCTGCTGCAGAGGCTTCAGAAAGCATCTATATGACAGAAAGGGTTAAGACATATACATGTATTACATAAGTTAGAATATAAGTTAGAATAGGAATTTTTGAGCACATTTTATCAAAACATAGATTATCTCTTCAATGTACTGGATAACCTATGACTAAAAGTGGAAAATATTGTGTCAAAAGGAGAAATTGTCACCTCATGATCTGCTCCAAATAAATCAATAACACACAGCATAAGATCATTAAAAAAATTTCCTCTGTCATCTTTCAAATTTGACCTTATGGCATCATCATTCAATGCTTCAATGTTTGAAATTATAACACCATCATCTTTCATCTTCATGTCATTCTTGATGCATTCTTTTGGGATTGAACATCTTTACAGGATGGACAGGGGTGATTCAGGGATGAGCATGTCTTGTGTTGGCTTTATACCATTATAAACCATTCATCATGTCATAAGTCTGAAATATGTACATGATTCATAAAATTATGAAAATAAATGAAAAAGTAAATGTGTGTCTTTGATTTTCATTCCAAGAATTCAGTACAGGTTATACTTTATCTATAGCAATTATAGCCAATTAAGAATAAACCCATTGCAACATGTGACAGATCTGCATCATGAAGTGACTTTGAAAACATTTTGGTCAAATTAAGGAAAATCTCTTTATTGAGGAGTGTTATAATTGAATATGGTTTGCAGAAAAAAATCCCCCTTTGTCACAATGTTTTAAATAAAATCTGCTGCAGATGTTGCAATAAGTTATTATACCCCCGATAAACGAAGTTTAGAGGGGGTATATTGGAGTCACCCTGTGGTTGGTCGGTCGGTCGGTCGGTTGGTCCGTTGCGATTTTCCTTGTCCGGAGCATAACTTTAAAACTAATTGTTGGAATTTAATAAAACTTCATAGGATGATACAACACATTGAGAGGAAGTGCAGTGTACAGGAACCATAACTCTATTTTACCTAAATACAGAGTTATTGCCCTTTGTTACTTTTTCTTGTCCGGAGAATTACTTAATAACTCACAGATGGAATATAATAAAACTGCATACAATGGTAGAGCATAATCAGAGGAAGTGCAGTGTACAAGAACCATAACTCTAATTTACATAATTACAGAGTTATTGCCCTTTGTTACTTTTTCTTGTTCGTAGAGTCTTGTCCGGAGCATAACTTTAAAACTAATTGTTGGAATTTAATAAAACATCATAGGATGATACAACACATTGAGAGGAAGTGCGGTGTACAGGAACCATAACTCTATTTTACTTAAATACAGAGTTATTGCTCTTTGTTACTTTTTCTTGTCCGGAAAATTACTTAATAACTAACAGATGGAATCTAATAAAACTACATACAATGGTAGAGCATAATCAGAGGAAGTGCAGTGTACAAGAACCATAACTCTACTTTACATAATTACAGAGTTATTGCCCTTTGTTACTTTTTCTTGTTCGTAGAGTCTTGTCCGGAGCATAACTTTAAAACTAATTGTTGGAATTGAATAAAACATCATAGGATCATACAACACATTGAGAGAAAGTGCGGTGTACAGGAACAATAACTCTATTCTATCTAAATACAGAGTTATTGCCCTTTGTTACTTTTTCTTGTCCGGAGAATTACTTAATAACTAACAGATGGAATCTAATAAAACTACATACAATGTTAGAGCATGATCAGAGGAAGTGCAGTGTACAAGAACCATAACTCTAATTTACATAATTACAGAGTTATTGCCCTTTGTTACTTTTTCTTGTTCGTAGAGTCTTGTCCGGAGCATAACTTTAAAACTAATTGTTGGAATTAATTAAACATCATAGGATGATACAACACATTGAGAGGAAGTGCGGTGTACAGGAACCATAACTCTATTTTACCTAAATACAGAGTTATTGCCCTTTGTTACTTTTTCTTGTCCGGAGAATTACTTAATAACTCACAGATGGAATATAATAAAACTGCATACAATGGTAGAGCATAATCAGAGGAAGTGCAGTGTACAAGAACCATAACTCTAATTTACATAATTACAGAGTTATTGCCCTTTGTTACTTTTTCTTGTTCGTAGAGTCTTGTCCGGAGCATAACTTTAAAACTAATTGTTGGAATTTAATAAAACATCATAGGATGATACAACACATTGAGAGGAAGTGCGGTGTACAGGAACCATAACTCTATTTTACTTAAATACAGAGTTATTGCTCTTTGTTACTTTTTCTTGTCCGGAAAATTACTTAATAACTAACAGATGGAATCTAATAAAACTACATACAATGGTAGAGCATAATCAGAGGAAGTGCAGTGTACAAGAACCATAACTCTACTTTACATAATTACAGAGTTATTGCCCTTTGTTACTTTTTCTTGTTCGTAGAGTCTTGTCCGGAGCATAACTTTAAAACTAATTGTTGGAATTGAATAACACTTCATAGGATCATACAACACATTGAGAGAAAGTGCGGTGTACAGGAACCATAACTCTATTCTATCTAAATACAGAGTTATTGCCCTTTGTTACTTTTTCTTGTCCGGAGAATTACTTAATAACTAACAGATGGAATCTAATAAAACTACATACAATGTTAGAGCATGATCAGAGGAAGTGCAGTGTACAAGAACCATAACTCTAATTTACATAATTACAGAGTTATTGCCCTTTGTTACTTTTTCTTGTTCGTAGAGTCTTGTCCGGAGCATAACTTTAAAACTAATTGTTGGAATTAATTGAACATCATAGGATGATACAACACATTGAGAGGAAGTGCGGTGTACAGGAACCATAACTCTATTTTACCTAAATACAGAGTTATTGCCCTATGTTACTTTTTCTTATCCGGAGAATTACTTAATAACTCACAGATGGAATCTAATAAAACTACATACATTGTTAGAGCATAATCAGAGGAAGTGCAGTGTATAAAAACCATAACTCTACTTTACATAATTACAGAGTTATTGCCCTTTGTTACTTTTTCTTGTTCGTAGAGTCTTGTCCGGAGCATAACTTTAAAACTAATTCTTGAAATTTATTAAAACTTCATAGGATGATACAACACATTGAGAGGAAGTGCGGTGTACAGGAACCATAACTCTATTTTACCTAAATACAGAGTTATTGCCCTTTGTTACTTTTTCTTGTCCAGAGAATTACTTAATAACTAACCGGTGGAATCTAATAAAACTGCATACAATGGTAGAGCATAATGAGAGGAAGTGCAGTGTACAAGAACCATAACTCTTATTTACATAATTACAGAGTTATTGCCCTTTGTTACTTTTTCTTGTCCGGAAAATTATTTAATAACTAACAGATGGGATCTAATAAAACTACATACAACGGTAGAGCATAATCAGAGGAAGTGCAGTGTACAAGAACCATAACTCTAATTTACATAATTACAGAGTTATTGCCCTTTGTTATCCAAAAATGAACAAAACAAGAATAACCCGATCCATAACATTGTCCTTTTAAGGTGGGGTTTCTAAATATTTCACAACCTTTCCTATGAGGGCGGCGTTCGGGGGTATTAATCACATTCAGTGATAGTTCTAGTTAAGTTTGAAGAAAGATCCTCTTTTTCCACAATGTCTCAAAAAATCGGTTGCAAATGTGTCTACGGGTGGGTAAGGTTATAATTGTATATCATGTCAAATGATTAAAAAATCTCTAATATAAGAGAAAATATAATTATTGAATAAGTTTTGAAAAAAGCCTCCTTTTCCACAATGTTTTCAAAAAAATCAGTTCTGTGGTAGATATCTTTGCATGTGGGAAAGGGTTCATCTTATTAATTAATATAATGTCAAATCATTGAAAATACACATAATATTTATAATGTGTCACGTCCATCACGAAAATGTATGATGACAACAACATTGCTACATTTGCCGTATCCGAAAATGTGACTGTCCGAAATCAATTCCAGTTGGCAATTTCAAAATAAAAAATTTGGCTTCGTTTTAAATAATAACTAGCATCTAAATAAGTGTGCAATGCAATGACAAGAGTATATATGTGTTTCATTTCTAAAACTGTTTAGAAACTCGCACATAAGCGAATATTTTCACCAATGTTATTCTTATTTTGAAAATTTACGTAATCGTGACCCTTTGTTTAGGGTTTAACGAATTTAAGAATAATGTTTGAATAATAAATATTAATGGGTTTATTTCATAAAATCATATTAATTATCTGATTATTCATCAAAATATTAATCAAGACTGTGTATTAGCGCTGATTTCGGGGTATGTAGTGTGTTTTCCAGCGAGGTAATATTGACAAAATGGCGTCGTATATTGACCTCCGAGTCATGCTCGAAAAGCGTGACCTTTGAACTTTAAATTTGCATGCTATCGTTGTTTGTGGACGGATTTTGTTTATTCTTACATCAAATGAAAGTTATTGATTTAAAGTTTTCAAATGTATTGAATCGTAATACTTACCAGATGCGGAACACCATGCTCTTAACTTTACGTGCCGATATTTTCATAAATAATCGCGACTGGAAAATGATTGAAAAATCAACAGGAAGTTAAATATTTGACCTGATTGGATCATATGCAATTCAATCATGTGATCGCATTTATTTTTAAACTGACCCACATGTTGAAATGCGACTCTACAGGTGGATCGAAAAAATACCTGTAAATCAAACTTCGAACTACGATTGTCAATTTATTCCTGAAAAGATTGTTATGATTCATGCATCAATAAAACCAGAATTAAATTTTCTTTATAAATTATATTCTGGGCCTGAACACTTCAGGGACAATCCCTTTCGCTCATATAGACGCTTTCTGACGCCTCTGCAGCAGATGGCCTTTTGAAAACATAGTGACGAAGAAGAAATTGCACCGAACGTGCAATTTCTCAAAAATGTTTACCACTTTTTGATAATTATGTTTTGGTCAATTTTATATTGCTGAGATTATATATATCTCAATTGTTGAGGTCAATATATAGAATGTATGTTTTAGCCAAACATATCTTTGGCTTTTGCATTTTCAACTGAAAACATCATGTTTATGTAAAATTATACTGAATTTATATACACACTTTTATATAAGCTGCACACATGTTTTGGTTATATAAAGTGGTTAAATCAGTCAATAATTTATAAAACTTGGATATTTTCCTTAATTAATAATATACTGATGTAATAATTTCATTTATAAAATGTATTAAATTAACTTAGAAAAGTTACTATTTGCATTGTACTTGCAATTTTTCAATAGTAAAGTTATTGTTTGCTAAACCTTTGTTACTCATTTTTTTTTTGAAGTCCAACAACTTTGTATTTGGAAAATATCATTCAGGGGATAAGTTAGTGTTTGCAAACTACTTGCACTGTTTGAAATTCTAAGTTACCCTTTGCATACCCTTTGCAAGAATATTAACAGACAAAGTTAGTATTTGCAATGTATTTGCAAGAATATTAATAGACTAAGTTAGTATTTGCAAAGTATTTGCAGCTATACTTCAGTTATATAATTAATAAGTTACTATTTGCATACTATTTGCCATATATATAAACAGACAGAGTTGGTATTTGCACAGTATTTGCAGCTACTTTAGTTATCTAAGTTAACGTTTGCAATGCCTTTGCCAGATATATTGATATTTGCAAAGTATTTGCAGCTACTTTCAGCAAAGCATTTGCAAATAGAGTGCAAATAGTAGTTTGAAAGGAATATATTCTGCACATATTCTGCAAATATTTTGCAAAGGGTTTGATCTGTATGGGCTTACCAACCATCACATCTATGTAAACAATCAAGTATGATTACTCTATCCAGCATTTTATGCAAGTTATGGACCTTTTTGGACTTAGAAATTCCGGTTAAAGTTTTGCAACTACATTTAGAGTGTAATCTCAGTAACAACTTGAAAAATTGTATTGAAACTTTATACAACCTTTCCCAATTGTACAACTATAAACACAACTAATTAAGATAACTCTATCCTGTATATGGTGCAAATTGTTGCCCTTTTTTTACTTAGAAATTATGGTTAAAGGTTTGCGTGCAACTACATTAAGAGTCCATATCTTAGTAACAACTTGATGCATTCCATTGAAAGGTTATACAACCCTATCTAACCATCACACCTATGAAAATAATCATGTTAAATAACACTATCCTGCATATAATGCAAATTATCACCCACTAAGAAATTGTGGTTAATGTTTTGCATGCAACTACATTAGAGTCCATTATCTCAGTAACTTAAATAAGCGGTGGAATAGTCGAGCGCGCTGTCCTCCGACAGCTCTTGTTATTACAAAATATGACCCTTTATTAAACTATGCCCCTTTCATGAGTATGAACTTCCTTTAGTGATAGTTCTAGTTCGTGAATACATCGAGAACCATTCACAACCTTCCTGACGGGCGTATTTTGTGGCTTTGGTACTCTTGTTCTTTTAGCTAATGTTTATTATTAGCAATTTATCTTTTGCCATAAAGTTTTCAAGAGCTTTCTTTTACAAATTCATAAAAATGCATTCCATGTAGAAAAGGGTTTGACAACAACTCAATATATGTGTATCAAGATGACTGTTTGTCATTTAAGTTTATACCAAAATAGTGTCAGTTTATCAAGAAAATTGCAAAACTTTTTGTGACACAGCATTTCAACCATAACTGTACTGCTACTACATGACTGTGACACTACAATTGTTCAGCATTTAGAATCTTCAGACTGCCCATAACCAGACCTGCATCTAAACACTGGTATATACTATAGTCTTTTAACATATATTGTTAAATTGGGTCAAATTATCAAAAATGTGGTTTTTATCCTTTTCTGCATTTGTTGAGTGATGTATGTTTTAATGCTTTAACTTTGAATGCATGCTTATAAATCATACAATCAATGAGTATCTTAATTAAAAGGCATCACTCAAATCAATTTTTATTACAAAATATGACCCTTTATTAAACTATGCCCCTTTCATGAGTATGAACTTCCTTTAGTGATAGTTCTAGTTCGTGAATACATCGAGAACCATTCACAACCTTCCTGACGGGCGTATTTTGTGGCTTTGGTACTCTTGTTCTTTTAGCTAATGTTTATTACTAGCAATTTATCTTTTGCCATAAAGTTTTCAAGAGCTTTCTTTTACAAATTCATAAAAATGCATTCCATGTAGGAAAGGGTTTGACAACAACTGTTTTTGAGATTGCAATATTGGGTGAGGCAATATATTATATATTAGGGTGATAGAAGACTGTAATTAAATCAGAATATCAAGCTGTGACTTTGGATGCCTTCAGACCGTCACTGACTCCACAAGTTACATGTTTTTGACACAATATCAATATTGTATATATCTAATGAATTCTGGGTTTGGCAGAAGGTCAACCTCAGTTTGACATCTGCAGGAGATGATGATGTGTGAAAACCTGGGCAATAAGTTGAGTTAATATTTATAAATAGCTTTATTCCTGAACAGAATAACTTCATCTTTGTAGTAATGGAATAGTCAAATTATAATTACAAATATTTAAAACAATTCAAATTCTTAAATGCATGTAGATTAAAGTCAAAGTCATATACAATGAAGTGACTAGAATAGACCCTTTTAGAACATTGCACATCCATGCATCATCAATTTTATCAAATCAAACATTGAAAGCACTGATGGTAAAGGTGCATCTGTAAGGCGAAATGATTCGTCCAAGTGAATATGAACAACATGGTGAAACGATTCTTCTGAGTGAATATGAACAACATTGTGAAATGATTCGTCCAAGTGAATATGAACAACATCGTGAAATGATTCGTCTGAATGAATATGAACAACATAGTGAAACGATTCGTCTGAGTGAATATGAACAACATCGTGAAATGATTCGTCCAAGTGAATATTAACAACATCGTGAAACGATTCGTCCAAGTGAATATGAACAACATCGTGAAATGATTCGTCCAAGTGAATATGAACAACATGGCAAGTGAATATGAACAACATGGTGAAACGATTCGTCATGAATATGAACAACATCTTGAAACGATTCGTCCAAGTGAATATGAACAACATGGTGAAACGATTCGTCCAAGTGAATATGAACAACATGGTGAAACGATTCGTCTGAGTGAATATGAACAACATCTTGAAACGATTCGTCCAAGTTAATATAAACAACATCTTGAAACGATTCGTCCAAGTGAATATGAACAACATCGTGAAACGATTCGTCCAAGTGAATATGTACAACATGGTGAAACGATTCGTCTGAGTGAATATGAACAACATGGTGAAACGATTCATCTGAGTGACTATGAACAACATAGTGAAACGATTCGTCCAAGTGAATATGATCAACATCTTGAAAAGATTCGTCCAAGTGAATATGAACAACATCGTGAAACGTTTCGTCCAAGTGAATATGAACAACATGGTGCCATGCATAGAGATATTTTCAAATAACTTGGCACAAACATGAACTATATCAATATGATGTGTCACATGCAAAACTTTTATCTGTAGCTTCAAGGTCAAGGTCACAGTGACATAAAATAGACATCAGTTGAACTTTTCTTGTCCGGACAATAACTTTTTCATCCATAGAGATATTTTCAAATAACTTCGAACAGATATACACCATATCAAGATGCTGTGTCATATGCACAATTTATGTGTTTAGCTTCCAGGTCAAGGTCACAGTGACAGAAAATATACTTCACTTGAACTTTTTTTGTTCAGACTTTACCATGCATATAGATATTTTCAAATAACTTCGCGCAAATATGCTCCATATTAAATAACTTGGCAATTTAAAAGAATATAGCATAGATATGCATTATATCAATACAATGTGTTGCATGTAAATATTTTATCTATAGCTTCTAAGACAATGTGTTTGCAAAGGCATAAACGCGTTACTATCAAGTAAAGGGTTAAGGCAGATCACTGATTATCAACCTGGCATTAGGGATCCTAAAACGTGGCTGCTTACAACAAAAGGTTGCTTAATATCTTATTATGATGATGTACATGTATACTATTATTATGATGATGTACATGTATACTATTATTATGATGATGTACATGTATACTATTATTATGATGATGTACATGTATACTATTATTATGATGATGTACATGTATACTATTATTATGATGATGTACATGTATACTATTATTATGATGATGTACATGTATACTATTATTATGATGATGAAAAGGTATTTCCATCATGAATCATTTTATTCAAAACAACAATTTGAAGAGCAGGACAGTTCTGTACATAAACTCTTTAAACCCAGGTCAGGATCAGGTTAATCTGGTCAAACAATACCTTTATTTAGAGACAATTTCAGATTTTATCTCGACTTTTGAAAAAACAAGAGTTATTGTCATGACCCTGGCGTCGTCGTCCGGTTAAGGTTTTTTGTTGGCGGCGGCGTGGTCGTCTGGTTAAGGTTTTTTGTTCAGCTCAGCTTTTTTTTTCTTCCGTTTTCTCCCTATCAGTTGAGCATCTGTGCCGTACGCAGTGCTCTTGTTTTAGCTCAAGGTGAGTAATTACGATAGCCCTATGGTCAGCATGCGTCGTCCGTCAACATCTTCTCCTCCTTTATTCAATTTTTTTTTATCCATGCAGAATTTTGGTTTCCATGGTCTGCAGTTTATCAAATAATTTTGTAGAAATATTCCTTGGATGACTCTCTATCAAATTCCTTCAAGCCATGTTGATTGGTCCAAAAACATGGCCATCAGGGGACGAAGCTGTTTTGCCTTATAATGGCTATAGCGAAAACTATATTAAGATATATACTAAGATGTTGTTCTTTGGGTGACCCTCTATCAGATTTCTTAAGCCATATTGATTGTTTGGCCATCAGGGGGCTGGGCTGTTTGCCTTAAATGGCTTAATTGAAAACTTTAAAAATCTTCATTTCCGAAAGTATCATGCTGATTTCCAATTAATTGTGTAGTAATATATCTTGGGTGACCCTTTATCATATTCCTTCAAGCCATGTTAATTGGTCAAAAAATATGGCCGCCAGACGGCGTGTCTGTTTTGCCTTATATATAGCTATCATTAAATACATAAGTGAAAACAGTTTTAATCTTCTTCTCTGAAGTATCTTCGACTGATTTCCGAATATTTTTTTAGTAATCTTCTTCTCACTGATTCCTTCAAGCCATATTGATTGGACATTAAACAAATGGGGTTGGCAGGGGTTTGGGTTGTTTTGCCTTATATGAGTGTATAAATATTATAGTGAAAACTTTAAAATATTCTCTTCTTAAATTGTCTCGCTGTTTTCCAAATAATTTAAAAACTATTCCTAGAGTCCAGTCCCACTCTCTCAGATTCCTACAGGCCATATAGAATGATTAATATAAAAAAACATGGTCGCCAGGGGGGGTGGGTGGGTAGTTTTGCCTCATAAATGGATATAGTGAAAACTTTAAAAATCTTTCTTTGAAAGTATCTGACGAATTTCCAAATATTTTAATAGAAAAACATGGTAGCAAGGGTGCTGGGTTGTTTTGCCTTATATATGGATATAGTGAAAACTTTAAAAATATTTTTTTGAATGGATCTGACCAATTTCCAAATATTGTGTAGAAATGTTCCTTGGGTGACTTCTATGAGATTACTTCAAGCCATATTTATTGGTTAAAAAAAAGTGTTATTGTGGTTGGCATGACATATCCCATTGCATTACTCAGGTGAGCGATCCAGGGCCTTCATGGCCCTCTTGTTTCCAAGATGTTTACCAATGGGTTGACTGCTGCAGTGACATTTAAAGATTAGTTCTATGTCATGTCTTGCAGACAGGCCAATTAATAATGATTATAACCATGTTGTTTATATTAAAACCATTTACATTTTTTTCTTCCAAAGTAATTTGTGACAAATAAAGTTAACCGGCATCTTTTAGGTAAATGTTTTTAGATCACCTAGAGCCAAAGGCTCAAGGAGAGCTATTCTGATCACTCTGTGTCCGTCGTCCGTCGTTAACTTTTAGCTTTAAACATCATCTCCTCCTGAACAGCAAGAACAATTTCCACCAAACATCACAGGAATGTTCCTTTGGTGGTCCTCTTTCAAAATTGTTCAAAGATTTAAATTCCATTGAGAACTTTGGTTGCTGCGGCATCAGAAAGGGGACAAAATGTCCAAACTTTAAAAATCTTCTCCTCCGAATCTGCCAGTCAGATTCAAATATAATTTGGTAGAAATGTTCCTTGGGTGACCCTCTATAAAAATTGTTCAAGCCATACTGATTGGTCAAAAACATGGCAGTCAGGCGGCATCAAAAAAGGGGCAAAATGACAAAATTTGAAAATGCCATTTTTATGATAGTGCTTGTCTGATTTTAAGAAAATATAATATGAATCTTACTGTAATGATCCTCTTTTTAATTTGTTTAAGCCGTTTTGATTGGTTACACAATCATAGCAACCAGGCGTCATCACAAAAGGGGTAAATTGAACTTTTAGCTACAAATGACAACCAACTCCTACCATTCCAATAGAATAATTTCCACAAAACATCACAGGAATGTTCCTTTGGTGGTCCTCTTTCAAAATTGTTCAAAGATTAAAATTCCAATGAGAACATTGGTTGCTGCGGCACCAGAAAGGGGACAAAATGTCCAAACTTTAAAAATCTTCTCAGAATCTGCCTGTCAGATTCAAATATAATTTGGTAGAAATGTTCCTTGGATGACCCTCTATAAAATTTGTTCAAGCCATACTGATTGGTCGAAAAACATGGCAGTCAGGCGGCATCAAAAAAGGGGCAAAATGACAAAATTTGAAAATGCCATTTTTATGAAAGTGTTTGTCTGATTTTAAGAAAATATAATACGAATCTTACTGTAATGATCCTCTATTTAATTTGTTTAAGCCGTTTTGATTGGTTACACAATCATATCAACCAGGCGTCATCACAAAAAGGGTAAATTGAACTTTTAGCTACAAATGACAACCAACTCCTACCATTCCAATAGACCAATTTCCACAAAACATCACAAGAATGTTCCCTTGGTGGTCCTCTTTCAAAATTGTTCAAAGATTTAAATTCCATTGAGAACTTTGGATGCTGCAGCATCAGAAAGTGAGAAAAATACCCAAATTTTAAAATCCTTTTCCTCCATAATCTACTTGTGCGATTGCAAGATAATTTGGTGAATGTTCCTTAAGTGACCTTCTAAATAAACTGTTGAAGCCATATTGATTTCGTTGAAAAACAGGGCAGCAAGGCGGCATCAGGAAAGGTGCAAAATGACAAAAACTTTATAATTCCGTTCTTATTAAAGTTCTTGTTAGATTTCAAGATATAAATGGCCTTTACTGATAAGCTGTTTCTTGAGAAGTGTCCACTCCTTGCAGTTTCATTTGCACTCCCTGAAAAAAATGTTCCCAGATATTTGCAGTTAAATTTTTGCTACTAATTTACTATCAATTAGGGGATCGATTTAGGGCTATCTTGGCCCTCTTGTTTTTTTACCTTAAGGAATTTTGAAATATCACAAAAGAAATCAAACATTTACATCATACTTTAGCGCCTTGCTTACAAATGGTGCACACAGTCATGTGATAGGATGCATATTTATGAATATGTCTGTTTGTATTGTGCCCAGATTCAGTAAAATACTAGTCAGCTTATTGAAAAAAGGTGTCTACAATAGCCTCGTCCAACTTTGTGACTGCAGTCATCAAACATTGTGGCAACATTAGTAATAACTTAATATGAGTAATCTCATCATTCTGTTCATTAATTATTTTTTCAAAATCATGTGCTGCAGATTTGTTCTGTGTTGGATAAGGTAAACCCTTTCCCTAATACGACAATTCTGCAGCAGACAACATATTTTGTCAAAAAATGGCAAATCTATAATTGACCTATGACTAAAAGTGGAAAACATTGTGTCAAAAGGAGAAATTACTTGTTTTGAGCAATTTCTTCTTCTGCCACTTTGTTTTTAAAAAGCTGTCTGCTTAAGAGGTGTCAGAAAATGACTATATGAGGGAAAGTGTTTACAGACAAACAAATTATAAAGAGAGAAATTTTAACATGGGGAAATGTAAGTTAAACCTTTATATAAGATATCCCAAAAATAATTTGGAATGGCAATCATCCTTACAGATAACAGCTTGAATAATTCACAATAGGTATACCAATCTAGACAAGTCTTTTTTTGAGAAAGAGATTAAAAAAATAAATAAAAACTTTATTGGAAAAAGAAGAAATTGTCAAAAATATATTATTCTAAAATTTCAGATTTTTCCAACTCAGTAACTTAAACATCAAAATCAATCTTGACTGGAGAAAAGGTTAACAAGAAAACGGGTCTAAAAAGAAGAATATTTTTCAGGCGAGAAATGTTTGAGTAAAATTAGATTAATTCACATGCCTCAAGGTCATGAATCTGTGATGATTAAAACATATTGTTTTCTTTAACTCTATTACCCAGCCTACTAAGGGAGAATGAGTGTAATTCATCATTATGAAGGTTGTGCCACGGATGTTACTGAGAAAATCTTATGAAGCTCTTTTCAGGCTCTATCCTGGAATTGAACCCTTTCCCACATACAGACTCTTTCTGAAGTCTCTGTCAGAGACAACTTTTGAAAACATTGTGATGAAAGGAACAATAATTATTGCTCTATTAAATAATAATGCTTTCATTAATAGAGATTATCCATCATTTTGTCTATATAGTCAAGTTGTATGCTGCAGATTAGTTATATGTGGTTAACTCTATTCATTATTATTATACATGCACTAGCTTTCATTTACTGAATGTTTTCATATTTTTGATAAGTTTTTAGCTCACCAGAGCACAAAGTGCTCAAGGTGAGTTTTTGTGATCGCCTTTTGTTCGTCATTCGTCATCCGTCGTCCGTCGTCAACATTTACTTGTTAGCACTCAAGAGGCAACATTTTGCATCCAATTTTCATGAAAATTTATCAGAACATATATCTCAATCAAATCTAGGCCAAGTTCGAAAAACAAGGTCACTAGGCCAAATTTAAGGAAAATCTTGTTAACACTCTTGAAGCCACATTTTAAACTTTAGCATGTTGAAACTTTGTCAGAATGTTTGTCTTGATGATATCTAGGACAAGATTGATTATGGGTCATGTCCGGTCAAAAACTAGGTCACTAGGCCAAATTTAATGAAAATCTTGTTAACAATCTGGAAGCCACATTTTTGGCTTGAGCATGTTGAAATTATGTCGGGAAAATTTGTCTTAGTAATATCTAGGTCAGGTTCGAATATGGGTCATGTCGGGTCAAAAACTAGGTCACTAGGTCAAATTGAAGAAAAATCTTGTTAACACTCTTGAAGCCGCATGTTGAAAATTTATCAGAAAGTTTGTCCTGATGATTTCTAAGCCAAGTTTGAATATATAGGTCATGTCCTGTCAAAAACAAGGTCACTAGGCCAAATTGTAGAACAATCTAGTTAACACTACTAGATCGCATTTTCGACTTTTTGTGAGAAAGTTTGTCTTGATGATATTGCCATTGGTGCTGAAAGAGTTAAATAGCCCATTCTCAGGTGAGCGATTCCAGGGCCTCATGGCCCTCTTGTTTAAGTAAGCAATATGTGTTGTATGTCGGAAAGGTTTAAACATGATGGAAAAACAACGAATTACTGGCTGTAATGGTATTGTTTTTATACACCGCCGGAGGCGGGGGTATATTGGCGTCATCTTCTCCGTCTGTCCGTCCGTCCGTACGTCCGTACGTCCATTTCTTGTGAACGCAACTCCTCCTACGTTTCTGACCGTATCTTTTCAAAACTTGGTCAATGTCATAACTATAATGTGTAGATGTGCATGAAGCGGCGATTTTCCGGTTCATTGATATTTGCAAGATTTATGTCCCTTGTAACTTAGTCTCTGTAGCTGATTGATATTGCAGCCTTGTGAACGCAACTCCTCCTATGTTTCTAACCGTATCTTTTCAAAACTTGGTCAATGTCATAACTATAATGTGTAGATGTGCATGAAGTGGCGATTTTCCGGTTCATTGATATTTGCAAGATTTATGTCCCTTGTAACTTAGTCTCTGTAGCTGATTGATATTGCAGCCTTGTGAACGCAACTCCTCCTATGTTTCTGACCGAATCTTTTTAAAACTTGGTCAATGTCATGACTATAATGGGTAGATGTGCATGAAGCGGCGATTTTCCGGTTCATTGATTTTTATGTCAAAAATACATTACCAGTCATTTAATACCTGATATATAATCTCAACACCGTTAATTCATCCAGAAAAGAAGCTCGCGCAGCCATGCATAGCCCTCACGCGTGTGTGATACACACGGCCGCCGGTAATACCGGCGCACGGGCCATGTGACCCCCACTTTTAATTTCTGGACACACCAACTGACAGCTAAGAATTTATTTCATTTTTATATTTTATTTCTTGGTCTGTTTAAGGCATTCGCCTTAAACAAGTTATTTTCATTCAGTTATTCAACTACATTAACAACCTAACAACATAATTGTGTAAATTACTAATTGTAATTAAGTTGTTTTTTGTGAACACAACTAACTGAGAAGTCACGGGTGGGTTACCCCACCCACTATTTCAGTTACGTATCGGGTGCGGTAATGGCCATTCATTCTTTCAACGAAGTTATAGTTACACCGACCCTATTAGCGATAATATATTATTATCGCCTTGTATTACATTAATTAAACATGAACAATTTTGGAAAATATTTGTAAAATCTTTTTCATTGAAATACGTTCCGTGATCAACGGGTATAGTAGAAAATAAAAAATAGAAAAAAATTATATTTTTTGTTGAATCGTATAAATTGTTTTGTTTCATATATATTCTATGTCACATAGTGGTGATCAGAGGCGTGACTCATAACGGCTGTATGAGACACACGTCTGTCCTGTTTTGCGTTCACTAAGTACACACAGGATTCACCCTGTGAGTACTTCTCTTCCTGGCCTGCTTCCATTTGGAAACAGTCTGGGTTGAGGAGGACTCACAAAAGCTGGAAGAGTAAGAAGACCCCTAAAAAGGTTTCTCTTAGCTCTACGAGTGAAGCGGAGTTTGAGGGGTTCTCCCAACAATCAGACTCCGCGGCTGTGTTGAGTGAGCAGAAGGTCAGAGCTGTTCCTTCTTCACTCCGCACAACCGCTCAGAGGTCCAGATTAGGAGGTGTAATCAGCATTTTTCCCCACAAATTCCCTCTTAGGAAACACACCCTATGCTGTGGGTTCTCAATACCCACAGCATAGGGTAAGAGGGTCAAATGAGGATTTTAGACATGCATACGCCCCTTATCTGGAGCTCTGACCGCTCCCCCTCAGCTTCGGCTGGTCCTTCGCGGGACATGGAGGAGCGGATGGCAGCGGCTGATGTCTGTTATTCCGTCGGGAAACAAAGGCCTTCGGGCCAGAAACCGTACGGACACAGTGATGGTTGGCCTCAAGAGTGAGCAACCGTCTGCTGAACGACATTATCTGACGCCAGGTGTTGGGGCTGACCCTTCGGGAGACGCCATGGGTCAATCAAAGGGAAACCTCACTGATTGGCCACCTCTAACACCACACTCTGCAGTAAGCAGTCTTCGGACGCTTACAGAGTGCCAAATTATAATGTCTGCGGACAGAATTCTTTGGAGACCGGTGATAGAGCAGCTTCACAACTGCCTATCATTAGTCAACCGGGTAATGCTTGCGAGCAAAACCTATATGACTCCGGGTAACCGGGTACCGGGCAACCAGTCAGTCATTTCGCCTAGGCGCGACCAGTCACCGGGCAAATCCGGCAGTCATTTAGCGATGACGCGACCGGTCAGTCATTAAGCCATGACGCGACCGGGCAAATTATCAGTCAGTTTAACATGACGCGACCGGGCAGTGGGCAGTCAAGGTAACGAGCAGTCGTTAAGCTAGTACCACTCGTTCTTCGCACAACCGGTCTATACGGATATTCAAAACACTGGTCATTACGCACCAGGCTCAGATATCCAACCGTCTAACATCGGTTATAAGGAGTACAGGACAGATAAATCTTTCCTTTCTCCAAGGGGAATAGTGTTCTTCTGTAGGGATTACACTCCTCAAAAGAATGAGAATAGAAGAGTACGGATATTCAAACACTGGTCATTACGCACAAGGCCCAGATATCCAGTTATAGGTAGTACAGGACAGAGAAATGTTTCCGTGTCTCCAAGTGGAACATGGTACTTCTCTAGAGATTACACTCCTTCCCCGATACAAAGCTCCGTTTCAAAAGATGTAACGGATCGGTGATAGGCGGGTTAACCAAGCCTACCGGGATCAGCAATACCCACCTGATGGGAATTCACTGTTCCCGGAAGGACACCTTTCGAAGAGGCAGTCCTTAGAAGGCAAACCCCCGATCGGAATAACTCAGGTTTTCCGTGAAAGGGAGGTCGAGACCGTCCCATACGATTAGTTCGGCGCCGACGATCGATCCAGTGCGACCTCTCTCTACTGCGGAGAGAGGAGGTTCATATCACACGATCGACACCTTAACACAACAATAAAGTACACCAAGATTGAAAATTATTTTCAATCCCTTCTCTTACTTTTATAAGACTGTTGTGTCTTTCAGTTGAAAGACGGATTAGAGTCAAGCATCGTAGGGCTCGACACTCTCCCACCTCCTCGTCTGACGGGCGGGGGGGGGCAGTCCCCTTCAGATTACGAGCCGGCTGTAGAGCGTTGACCTCTACAGCAGAACATTAAGGAAGTACTTAGGGTGGTGCCTAATACGTTATGCCCGAAGGTTGACGCTTAAACGTCGTTTAAACCTATAATGATTTCGAGCAAAACCTACACTCTGCAGTACAGCAGTCTTCGGACTTCTACAGAGTGCCAAGTTATAATGTCTGAAGTTTTTGGAGACTAGTGATAGAGCAGCCTCACATCAGCCTATCATTAGTCAACCGGTCAGTAATGGTCAGAGGGAGCTACCATTACTGAACGTTCCCAGAGCTGGGTAACGAGCAGTCGTTAAGTCAAGTTGACTCCAACCGTTTTGTCAATATTATGACATAAGCATTGGACAACCGGGTGTTTTCGAACACAGCCAAGTGAAAATCTCCTTCGCAGAGTTGTCGTTCCTTACACTCATATGAATGTAATGAGTCGATAGTGCTAGAGAATGAGTCAAATGCCTACCGAGTACTCAATTAATCACTGGGCATAAACGGTTGTCGCGTGAACGTTCACAGGGCAGTCAAACTCTTAACTGGGCATAAACGGTTACCGGGCAAACGGTCACCGTGAAAACAAAAATTCAACTATGAATTCTTCGGAATTCAACAGTATTCCAATTGACAAATGTCCTCGGACACAGTCATTTGGAGATCGGGCAATGTCTTTAGACATAGCCAGTAAGGCACCGGTCAAACGGGTAATGTCTTAGGACATAACCTTTCGGCAGTCAATCGGGCAGTATGCTGGGACATAGCCGATTAAACAGTCGGCCATCGGGTATGGGGAGTACCGGTCAAATAGTTATGTCGGTCCCCAGGGAGGAGAGAGTGCGTCTCTAGGGACTACACTCCTCCCAAGTAATACCCATCGTTCCAATTGTTGGGACGAGTCGATGTCCGACGGTATTACATGGGAGAGATTCAGTTGATTTCATAAATCAATCCCCTATGCTGGCCTACCGGGATCAACCGTTCCCAGAGGATAGTCACTCTGTGAACTCTCTCATACGTGAGCTCGGACCGAAGGTTGATTCCATGCGATCTCATTCTTCTTCGGAAAAGGGATAAATTCCTCGATCATGACTCCTTCATAGGATTCCTCCCACCAATGGGCTAAGTTTTGTGGAAAAGTAGCCAGTTGCTTGGGAAGATTGTTGTGTGGAGTACTGGTGTGAGAAAACCAGGAAATACATGAGTAGGTGAACTGGCCGCCGTGATATAACTGAGAAATTGTTAAAACGGCGTTAAACCACAATCAATCGATCATAGGATTCCTCCATGTCGAATCGGACACTGACATTCCGGTCCAGAACCGGCTTTAGTCAATCCGCACGTCGTCGGGTAAAACCCACGACCCCGTCTTGTCTGACGAATAAGAGACATATCGGGTTCAGTGCTCCATCGGATGATTAACAATTTAGAGCTGGACTCTAAATAAACTATCATTAGTGGGAAGTTACTGCATTCACTGCGTCCATAGGCGCATTTCGGCGTATGCGGCAACATTGTTCACAGGGACAGAACGTACAGTGACTTCTGCAAAGGCATTCTTAGAAGCCCAACCTGTGAAGACACAAGAGACAGGCTAAGTTCGAGCCTAGCTTTCTGCTTCCGCTGGCCCTGCCTTATCAAAGCCCCGTACGGGAGCAAAGTTGGCATACAACCAAGTAGAGCACTGTCCCTAATCCGCGGCTATAGGGAAGCGCTCCTCTCTATTAAGCTAACAGGAATGCCATGGAGTGGGTATCAACCTTCCATTCGGTGGTTTCTACAACCGTCTTTCGTCTGGTTCCGGTGAAGACCGGAATAAGACTTATCGACTCAGATTGCGTCTAGTACGGTCGAGTAATAAAATGGAATGTTCCGTTTTATCAAGAACGCAATCCGGAACGGCTGTCTGAGCGATTCTTAGACCAAACAGACACCTGTTACCACGTACCGGTTGCTTTTTCATCGAGGAATGACCGTCGATTCATTGTAAACGGGGAAGTGTTCCTTTCAAACACTTCACTTCGATTACCTGCGTTTAGAATTAATTCCCAAAACGGGCAAGTCGGATCTATTCCCCTCAAGAGACTCGTTGTAGGACGTTTCTCGTTGAGCTGGCCCTTCGGACAGACTCGATTCGCTATAAGAGAATCCGATTACCATGTCCTGGATAAGGATCAGTAATTAAGGGAAACGGTCCGATACATGCTTCATACTACACCCGAATTGTTTACAGTTCGGGGCAGTGTGTTAAATACTCATTACAGTACAGGGCTTAACTGACTAGGACATGTACATGATCAATAGAGTAGACAGTAGTCCTTCGATTGGCAATAATTATTACTCCCTGAATTGACCCCATAATTCAAATGAGTCAACTTCCGGTGTCGTTATTCACTTCCTGACAATGACTTTAGAAACACAGTATTGGCCCAGAGATCGTAGTTCAACGTTCTTCTGGCCTGCCTATCGACATAACCGTTACATCTTCATTAGAAGTAGACAGTTCTTACCGATTGGTGTTTTTTAAGGTACGTCAATCAGTAATTTATGCTTACATTTGTTGCCGACCTCTCGCATTCAAGATTTGGCGATGAACACAACAATTATTGTTCGATGCTCCAATGCGCTTAACTTCAAAGTTCAGATCCATTTCTCTCCAAACTTTTACGTTCTTCGGAAGCTGCCGCTTCGTAAGTTATAAACTGAGACTTAAATTCGTCTTGCTTGGCGAACACTATCAGGGAAGTGAGTTCTTTGCTTTCAGTAAAAACGAATTTCATCAGGTTTTACAGCCGTATGGTTATTCAACCGTTCTTATAAACCTGTATTCCTACTGAGACCAAGTTGCCTTTGGTGCTTCCTAACCCATCACATTTCACAACCTTTCTGTGAACTGTGTTCCCTTAGATATAACCTGATCTTGTACCCTGTCAAGGGTCTTAAGTTCTATATAAAACATTCGAGGGCTGTAAGAGCCACAGTAGGGGTTAGTCAACCTCAGGTAGGAGAAGGATATGTCAGCAGCGTATTCAAACACTGGATATCCTATTCCTTTAATTAGTAATAAGATCCGTCTGATAAAGTCTTAAAACGTTTCAATCAGAAATTATTCCTCTCTGGACACACAAGTGGACTCTCAGCGAGTACTTACCTAATTAATACACAAATTACTAAATACATAAACAGTTGTGTTTATATTTAGTAGTACCGTAGGTACTCTTACCAAGTGCTACGATTTCTCGGGACCGGCATTGTGTTGGACGATCCTCCCGACCGATGCTGCAAAGTCATCAGGTATTAAATGACTGGTAATGTATTTTTGACATAAAAATGAAGTTTTTTAAAGTAAAACATATTTTTATTAGAAAATACTTACCAGTCATTTCAGATTCCCGCCTCCCAACCCCGCGTCGTCACCCAACACTAAACGCTGCAAGTTAACGGTGAAATTAAAAGTGGGGGTCACATGGCCCGTGCGCCGGTATTACCGGCGGCCGTGTGTATCACACACGCGTGAGGGCTATGCATGGCTGCGCGAGCTTCTTTTCTGGATGAATTAACGGTGTTGAGATTATATATCAGGTATTAAATGACTGGTAAGTATTTTCTAATAAAAATATGTTTTACTTTAAAAAACTTCATATTTGCAAGATTTATGTCCCTTGTAACTTAGTCTCTGTAGCTGATTGATATTGCAGCCTTGTGAACGCAACTCTTCCTATGTTTCGGACCGAATCTTTTCAAAACTTGGTCAATGTCATGACTATAATGGGTAGATGTGCATGAAGTGGCGATTTTCCGGTTCATTGATATTTGCAAGATTTATGTCCTTTGTAACTTAGTCTCTGTAGCTGATTGATATTGCAGCCTTGTGAACGCAACTCCTCCTATGTTTCTGACCAAATCTTTTCAACACTTGGTCAATGTCATGACTATAATGGGTAGATGTGCATGAAGTGGCGATTTTCCGGTTCATTGATATTTGCAAGATTTATGTCCCTTGTAACTTAGTCTCTGTAGCTGATTGATATTGCAGCCTTGTGAACACAACTCTTCCTATGTTTCTGACCGAATCTTTTCAAAACTTGGTCAATGTCATAACTATAATGGGTAGATGTGCATGAAGTGGCGATTTTCCGGTTCATTAATTTTTGCAAGATTTATGTCCCTTGTAACTTAGTCTCTGTAGCTGATTGATATTGCGGCTTGTGAACGCAACTCCTCCTATACGTTTCTGACTGAATCTTTTCAAAACTTGGTCAATATCATTTCTATAATGGGTAGATGTGCATGAAGCGGCGATTTTCCGGTCCAGCGATTTTTGCAATAGTTATGCCTTTCGAAACTTGGTCTCTATAGCATATTAATGTGAGAGTGCAACTCAAGTTTCCAAACAGGTAGAAGTGCATCAAGCAGGGATTATCCGGTAGAGTGATTTTTGCAAGAGTTATGCTCAGAAGGAAAAAAGGATACATATCGACACTGCCATTTGACCTACTTTCATATCGGAAGCCTCTATAGGGTTCTATCTCTGTTTATATGTGTCCTATTTTCTTCCTGACTGAAATAATTTGTTGAATGGGACATAAAGCTCCAACAATCCAATCCAATACTTTGTTTGCTGTTTCTTTTTCATTAAATGATTGGTTTACCATAATGGTAGTTTTGTGATTTTTTTTCATGAAATTACCATTTCTCGGTTCGGCCATTTTGATAGAGATTCCAATGGTAGTCTTGTGATACATGTTAAAAAGCAATAATTAAAAGGACCAATCTTGATCTTTATATTTTGTGGCGGCGTATATTGTGGCGGCCTGGCACTCTTGTTAGATATACCTTAGTCCATGTGTCTTTGCCATATTTTGGTGTTGTGAGTACCTTCAAAAGTATTTGACCTATAAAGTAACTTACATATTCTCACATGCAAACAGATTATGAAGTATCTGCAACAGATGAGTTTGAAACAGTATGATGGAAAACGGGAATTGCTCATAATGATTAGTTTCTCCTTTTGCCAGACTGTTTAGAATTCTATCCAATAGTTTACTTTCAATTATAGGGATTCTCCATTTGTTCTTTCAGCTGCTAGGTCTTGGAGTTACTGGTATAGGAATATGGCTCCTAGTCACCGAATACAGTGCCAGAGAAGTGTCAGTGTTGGTTGGTTCCAACTATTTCGAGATTGGTACATATCTAATGATAGCTGGAGGGGGAACCATAGCTTTGCTAGCTTTCTGTGGATGTTGTGGGACAATGAGAGATGATAAATGTGTCCTATGTTTTGTAAGTACTAATGCACTTGAATGGGCCATGTCACATAATTACTGACCTTTCAGGACTTGACAACCAACAAACATCCAACTCAGCCTGCACTGGCTATACACATGCATAATTAATTCTAATTGATATATATTTCAAAACTTCCAAAAGGTTGGGATTCAAATGACAAGGTTGTCCAAATATAATCTATATTAGTGATTGAGCCCCATTCAGCCTCATTAAGCTTTTTAGCTCACCTAAGCACAGATACGGGGAGAGCTATTATGATCACTCACAGTTCATCGTCGTTGTACATCCGTTCACATTTATATACAAACAACTTCTCCTCGTAAACCACTTGTCCAAATTTGATGAAACTTCAAAGGGATGTTCCTCAGGTGGTGCCATTTCAAAATTGGTTAAAGAAATTAATTCCTTGGGTGCCATGGAAACTAAAAGGAAAGACCTTATAAATCTTCTGAATAAAAACTGTAAGGCCTTGAGCTTAGATATTTGATGTACAGCATTGTCTAGTGGGTCCTTTCTAAGATTTTTCAAATTATGCCCCTTTGGTCATAAATTGGCCCTGTTCTATAGGGGGTCACATATTTTACATATAGACATATAGGGAAAACTTTGAAAATCTTCTTGTCTGAAACAAAAAGGCAGCTTAGATATGTGTTGTGTATTATTGTCTTATGTTCTTCTACTAAGATTGTTCAAATTGGCCCGATTCTAGGGGTCACTTGTTTTACATCGAGTTACTTAGGGAAAAACTTTGAAAATCTTTTGTCTGAAACTAAAAGGCCTAGAGCTTAGATATTCGGTGTGTACAATTGTCTAGTGGTCCTCATCCACGAAAGATTCAAATTATGCTCCTGGGGTCAAAATTGGCAAACACTTGAGGTCACCTGTTTACATATATAGATATGTGGAAAATCTTTGAAAACCTTCTTGTCTGAAACTGAAATACTTAGAGTTTAGATAGTTTTGGTGTGTGCAGTTGTCTTCTCCCAAGGCTGTTCAAATTCTAGCCCTGGAAATGGGTTACAAATGTTAAAATGTTATCAGACAAAAAGATGCATAGGCTGATCATAGTTAGAATATATTTTGTAAGAAAGCAATTTAATTTTCTGAATTAATCAAGTTATAGCTAGGCATTTGACAACATCTTAATATTCAACTGATTTCACAAAAGCTGTCATTATCCCTCGACCATGAAGGGCCTCCTTTGACAACCAGTTAGAAAACAAAAATGACGTTATCAACTGAAGGCCATAAAGGATTCACTCTGATACACCACCATTAGGGAATTTGGTAAATAGGTCATCGCTTACATTTAATGTAGAGTCTTTTGTTGACATTATTGTTGATGTCAGATATGGCCAAAGGGTCATCAATGGGACAAGGTAGGTATCCTAGTGAGATATGGCCTCTCATTTAATCCCCTTTTTCAATATAAATGGATTCTTAAGCTGGTAGGCTGATTTTACTGTCATACTGTAATCAAAGTACTGAAAGTACTGGTAACGAATTATTTTGAACATGTATTGTAAAATCTAATTTATGAATGATCATGCTATTGCACAATTTAGTCTATTTTATTACTATTAATATTTTTGTCCAGAGATTTTTTTTATCAGTTGACAGTTTTAGTAAATGTAGCATTTCAACGGCGATGCGAGTGTTTAACATGCACACTAACTCTTTCACTGAGCTCTGCGTAAAGTCTGTCAAAACACCCATGGCATATTTGTGAGATTTACATTGTTCTATACAGCGTAAGTTCGACTTGTTTTCGTCACCAGGGGCGGATTAAGGATTTTGGCTTATATTATAATTATGTTTCATGTGAGTGAATTAATTATTATAAATCTATAATGTTTAACAAATCGCATAAAATAAGAATTTAAAAAAAAAAAAAACAAGAGATTCTACTGGGACTCGAAATCGCGTCCATAAGTAGTCCATGATTGGAAAACCTACATGCTCTCCATTACACCAGGGTAATTTGATACAACATTAGAGCGTTACTTTCGTATATATATTAAGCTAACTGAATGCGCGCATATGTAAACCATAATCTATAATTAGAAAGCTCCTTTGATCATCGTAATCATGTTGGAAAAAGGAGAAACAACGGCGATGCGAGCGTTTAAAATGCACACTGACTATTTCACTGAGCTCTGCGTAGTGGCATATTTGTGAGATTAACATTGTTCTATACAGCGTGGGGTCGACTTCCTCACAACAAGTGAATCTAGTGAATGGGCATACGACTAAAATTCATACTCGTGCCTTATACGCACCTGCCGACAAATGAAATATATATGCGCGTACTGTTAATTTGATATTTTCTAGAAAATTGATTATCTATGATGATTCGATAGTATAATTATGACTTCACTGTATTGAAATAACACGTAGAAGTAATTTTAATATTGAAAAAATACTAGGACTATTTAGGTGAAGCTAAGGCGTAGCCGTATAAGCGGAAGTGTAGTTTAACCGTGACTTCCGGGAGCGATTTCGAAATCGTAAACTGAATTATTTTTTGAGAAAAAATAATTCGTTAAAAATCTGTTAAAACTAACAAAGTATCATTTCATTGCACTTGATTAATGTCTAAGACACTGTAGAAATAGCGACAGTGCCTAGTATGGGCTACCCCACAATATATATCTTCTCTTTTTTATCAGGATAAACTATTATAAAACGATCACGTATTATCATTCTAGAGCATCAAGTTTAAGTTTTATCAGGTTATGCTATCAAGTCAGTTTTATCAGGTTATACTATCAAGTCAGTTTTATCAGGGTATACTATCAAGTCAGTTTTATCAGGTTATACTATCAAGTCAGTTTTATCAGGTTATACTATCAAGTCAGTTTTATCAGGGTATACTATCAAGTCAGTTTTATCAGGTTATACTATCAAGTCACTTTAATCAGGGTATACTATGAAGTTAGTTCTATCAGGTTATACTATCAAGTCAGTTTTATCAAGTTATACTATCAAGTCAGTTTTATCAGGGTATACTATCAAATCAGTTTTATAAGGTTATACTATCAAGTCAGTTTTATCAGGTTGTTCTATCAAGTTATACACTCAAGTTAGTTCTATCAGGTTATACTATCAAGTCAGTTTTATCAGGTTATACTATCAAGTCAGTTTTATCAGGTTATACTATCAAGTTAGTTTTATCAGGTTATACTATCAAGTCAGTTTTATCAGGTTATACTATCAAGTCAGTTTTATCAGGTTATACTATCAAGTCAATTTTATCAGGTTATACTATGAAGACAGTTTTATCAGGTTATACTATCAAGTTAGTTTTATCAGGTTATACTATCAAGTCAGTTTTATCAGGGTATACTATCAAGTCAGTTTTATCAGGGTATAATATCAAATTAGTTTTATCAGGTTATACTATCAAGTTAGTTTTATCAGGTTTTACTATCAAGTCAGTTTTATCAGTGTATAATATGAAGTCAGTTTTATCAGGGCATACTATCAAGTTAGTTTTATCAGGTTATACTATCAAGTCACTTTTTTCAGGGTATACTATCAAGTTAGTTTTATCATGGTGTACTATCAAATTAGTTTTATCAGGGTATACTATCAAATCATTTTTATCAGGTTATACTATCAAGTCACTTTTATCAGGTTATACTATCAGGGTATACTATCGAGGTATACTATCAAGTCTCTTTTATCAGGGTATACTATCAAGTCAGTTTTATCAGGTTATACTATCAAGTCACTTTTATCAGGTTATACTATCAAGTCACTTTTATCAAGGTATACTATCAAGTCACTTTTATCATGGTATACTATCAAGTCACTTGTATCAGGGTATACTATCAAGTCAGTTTTATCATGATATACTATCAAATTAGTTTTATCAGGGTATACTATCAAGTCACTTTTATCAGGTTATACTATCAAGTCACTTTTATCAGGTTATACTATCAAGTCACTTTTATCAGGGTATACTATCAAGTCAGTTTTATCAGTTTTATCAGGGTATACTATCAAGTCAGTTTCATCAGGGTATACTATCAAGTCACTTTTATCAGGGTATACTATCAAGTTAGTTTTATCAGGTTATACTATCAAGTCAGTTTTATCAGGTTATACTATCAAGTCAGTTTTAACAGGGTATACTATCAAGTCAGTTTTATCAGGTTATACTATCAAGTCAGTTTTATCAGGGTATACTATCAAGTCAGTTTTATCAGGTTATACATCAAGTCAATTTTATCAGGGTATACTATCAAGTCAGTTTTATCAGGGTATACTATCAAGTCAGCTTTATCAGGGTATACTATCAAATTAGTTTGATCAGGATATCAAGTTAGTTTTATCAGGTTATACTATCAAGTCAGTTTGATCAGGTTATACTATCAAGTCAGTTTTATGAGGTTATACTATCAAGTCAGTTTTATCAGGGTATACTATCAAGTCACTTTTATCAGGGTATACTATTAAGTCACTTTTATCAGGGTATACTATCAAGTTAGTTCTATCAGGTTATACTATCAAGTCAGTTTCATCAGGGTATACTATCAAGTCACTTTCATCATGGTATACTATCAAGTCACTTTTATCAGGGTATACTACCAAGTCACTTTTATCATGGTATATTTTCAAATTAGTTTTATCAGGGTATACTATCAAGTTAGTTGTATCATGGTATACTATCATGTCACTTTTATCAGGTTATACTATCAAGTCAGTTTCATCAGGGTATACTATCAAGTCACTTTTATCAGGGTATACTATCAAGTCACTTTTATCAGTTTATACATTAAGTCAGTTTAATCAGGTTATACTATCAAGTCACTTTTATCAGGTTATACTATCAAGTCAGTTTTATCAGAATATACTATCAAGTCAGTTTTATCAGGGTATACTATCAAGTCAGTTTTATAAGGGTATACTATCAACTTAGTTTTATTATGGTATACTATCAAGGTATACTATCAAGGTATACTATTAAGGTATACTATCAAGTCACTTTTATCAGGGTATACTATCAGGGTATACTATCAAGGTATATTATCAAGTCAGTTTTATCAGGGTATACTATCAAGTCAGTTTTATCAGGGTATACTATCAAGTCACTTTCATCATGTTATACTATCAAGGTATACTATCTAGGTATACTATCAAGTCACTTTTATCATGTTATACTATCAGGGTATACTATCGAGGTATACTATCAAGTCACTTTGATCAGGGTATACTATCAAGTCACTTTTATCAAGGTATACTATCAAGTCACTTTTATCAGGGTATACTATCAAGTTAGTTTTATCAGGTTATACTATCAAGTCAGTTTCATCAGGGTATTCTATCAAGTCACTTTCATCATGTTATACTATCAAGTCACTTTTATCAGGGTATACTATCAAGTCACTTTTATCAGGGTATATTTTCAAATTAGTTTTATCAGGGTATACTTTCAAGTTAGTTTTATCAGGGTATACTATCAAGTCACTTTTATCAGGGTATACATCATTCTAGGCACAAAAGAACCCATAATGGAAGAAATAGTTTTCATTTAACTGATGCAAATTATATACAGACTCTTTCCAAAGGTTGGTTTGGCCGAGCCCCGGTAGCTCAGTCGGTAGCGACGTGGGCTGTCAATCCAGGGCTTGTGAGTTCGAATCCCGGCTCGGCCAACTTTTTTTCCGAGGATTTCATGAGTAGGTGAACTGGCCGCTGTGATATAACTGAAAAATTGTTAAAAACGGCGTTAAACTCCAATCAATCAAAATTTCCAAAAGGTTGGGGGTAATCCTATTATTTTTAGTTTTAAAGAGGAGATCCGAATTTAATATTACTTAATATTGCAGCACAAGTAATCATTCATAAATTGGATCAACACTGATGTTAAGACAATTTTCTAACAAATGCAATGAAATGTTTTACATTCACATTATCAGTCAGATGAGATTTATTCAAACATTGTGAACACTTCATACATCTGTTCAAATAGTGTTATCATATTATCCTGTACTGTTTACATGCCATGATAAGTTATAGTCTCTTTTGAGAAGATCTGATAGAACAAAACAAAACTGATTGGGACAAATAAAAGTTTGTGGGAATAGGAAAAGTTGCTACTCTTTCAGCAATGTTCTCCTTTTCTCACAATATGTTTGAAAAAGGAGACACATACTGCTAAAAATGAGAAAAATACTCATTTTCCTTTAACCCTTTCTGACATCTTTTTAATCTCTGATATCTCTGCAGCAGACGACTTTTGAAAACATTCAAGCAAAAGGAGAAATTTCTCCTGAGCAGTTATGGTAGGGAGCCCTGGGGTCATAAATTAGAGTACTGTTGAGCGGTTATGGTAGGGAGCCCAGGGGTCATGGATTAGAGTACTGTTGAGCGGTTATGGTAGGGAGCCCGGGGTTCATAGATTAGAGTACTGTTGAGCGGTTATGGTAGGGAGCCCAGGGGTCATGGACTAGAGTACTGTTGAGCGGTCATGGTAGGCAGCCAAGGGGTCATGGATTAGAGCACTGTTAAGTGGTTATGGTAGATTGCCCAGGGGTCATGGATTAGAGTACTGTTGAGCGGTTATGGTAGGGAGCCCAGGAGTCATGGATTAGAGTAGGGTTGAGCGGTTATGGTAGGGAGCCCAGGGTTTATAAATTAGAGTATTGTTGAGTCATTATGGTAGGGAGTCCAGGGGTCATGGAGAAGAGTTCTGTTGAGCGGTTATGGTAGGGAGCCCAGGGGTCATAAATTAGAGTACTGTTGAGCGGTTATGGTAGGGAGCCCAGGGTTCATAAATTAAAGTACTGTTGAGTGGTTATGGTAAGGAGCCCAGGGGTCATGGATTAGAGTACTGTTGAGAGGTTATGGTAGGGAGCCCAGGGGTCATGGACTAGAGTACTGTTGAGCGGTCATGGTAGGGAGCCCAGGGGTCATGTATTAGAGTACTGTTGAGTGGTTATGGTAGAGTGCCCAGGGGTCATGGATTAGAATACTGTTGAGCGGTTATGCTAGGGAGCCCAGGGGAGCCAAGGGTTCATAAATTAGAGTACTGTTGAGCAGTTATGGTAGGGAGCCCAAGGGTCATGGATTAGAGTACTGTTGAGCGGTTATGGTAGGGAGCCCAGGGTTCATGGATTAGAGTACTGTTGAGCGGTTATGGTAGGGAGCCCAGGGGTCATGGACTAAAGTACTGTTGAGCGGTTATGGTAGGGAGCCCAGGGATCATGGATTAGAGTACTGTTGAGCGGTTATGGTAGGGAGCCCAGGGGTCATGGATTAGAGTACTGTTGAGTGGTTATGGTAGGGAGTCCAGGGTTCATGGATCAGAGTACTGCTAAGTGGTTATGGTAGAGTGCCCAGGGGTCATGGATTAGAGTACTGTTGAACGGTTATGGTAGGGAGCCCATGGGTCATGGACTAGAGTACTGTTGAGTGGTTATGGTAGGGAGCCCAGGGGTCATGGATTAGAGTACTGTTGAGTGGTTATGGTAGGGAGCCCAGGGTTGATAAATTAGAGTACTGTTGAGCAGTCATGGTAGAGTGCCCAGCGGTCATGGATTAGAGTACTGTTGAGCGGTTATGGTAGGGAGCCAAGGGTTCATAAGTTAGAGTACTGTTGAGCAGTTATTGTAGGGAGCCCAGGGGTCATGGATTAGAGTACTGTTGAGTGGTTATGGTATGGAGCCCAGGGTTCATGGATTAGAGTACTGCTGAGCGGTTATGGTAGAGAGCCCAGGGGTCATGGACTAGAGTACAGTTGAGCGGTCATGGTAGGCAGCCCAGGGGTCATGGATTAGAGTACTGTTGAGTGGTTATGGTAGGGAGCCAAGGGGTCATGGATTAGAGTACTGTTAAGCGGTTATGGTAGGGAGCCAAGGGGTCATAAATTAGAGTACTGTTGAGCGGTTATGGTAGGCAGCCCAGGGTTCATTAAGTAGAGTACTGTTGAGCAGTTATAGTAGGGAGCCCAGGGGTCATGGATTAGAGTACTGTTGAGTGGTTATGGTGGGGAGCCCAGGGGTCATGGACTAGAGTACTGTTGAGCGCTTATGGTAGGGAGCCCAGGGGTCATGGATTAGAGTACTGTTGAGCGGTTATGGTAGAGTGCCCAGGGGTCATGAATTAGAGTACTGTTGAGCGGCTGGTAGGGAGCCCAGGGGTCATGAATTAGAGTACTGTTGAGTGGTTATGGTAGGCAGCCCAGGGGTCATGGATTAGAGTACTGTTGAGTGGTTATGGTGGGGAGCCCAGGGGTCATGGACTAGAGTACTGTTGAGCGCTTATGGTAGGGAGCCCAGGGGTCATGGACTAGAGTACTGTTGAGTGGTTATGGTAGGCAGCCCAGGGGTCATGGATTAGAGTACTGTTGAGTGGTTATGGTAGGCAGCCCAGGGGTCATGGATTAGAGTACTGTTGAGTGGTTATGGTGGGGAGCCCAGGGGTCATGGACTAGAGTACTGTTGAGCGCTTATGGTAGGGAGCCCAGGGGTCATGGATTAGAGTACTGTTGAGCGGTTATGGTAGAGTGCCCAGGGGTCATGGATTAGAGTACTGTTGAGCGGCTGGTAGGGAGCCCAGGGGTCATGAATTAGAGTACTGTTGAGCGGTTATGGTAAGGATCCCATGGGTCATGGATTAGAGTACTGTTGATTGGTTATGGTAGGGAGCCCAGGGGTCATGGATTAGAGTACTATTGAGCGGTTATGGTAGGGAGCCCAGGGGTCATGGATTAGAGTACTGTTGAGTGGTTATGGTAGGGAGTCTAGGAGTCATGGATTAGAGTACTGTTGAGCGGTTATGGTAGAGTGCCCAGGGGTCATAAATTAAAGTACTGTTGAGCGGTTATGATAGAGTGCCCAGGGTTCATGGATTAGAGTACTGTTGAGCAGTTATGGTATGGAGCGCAGGGGTCATGAATTAAAGTACTGTTGAGTTGTTATGGTAGGGAGCCCAGGGGTCATAGATTAGAGTATTGTTGAGTGGTTATGGTACTGAGCCCAGGGATCATGGATTAGAGTACTGTTGAGCGGTTATGGTAGAGTGCCTAGGGTTCATGGATTAGAGTACTGTTGAGCGGTTATGGTATGGAGCCCAGGGGTCATGGATTAGAGTACTGTTGAGCGGTTATGGTAGGGAGCCCAGGGGTCATAAATTAGAGTACTGTTGAGCGGTTATGGTAGGGAGCCCAGGGGTCATAAATTAGAGTACTGTTGAGCGGTTATGGTAGGGAGCCCAGGGGTCATAAATTAGAGTACTGTTGAGCGGTTATGGTAGGGAGCCCAGGGGTCATGGATTAGAGTACTGTTGAGTGGTTATGGTAGGGAGCCCAGGGTTGATAAATTAGAGTACTGTTGAGCAGTTATGGTAGAGTGCCCAGCGGTCATGGATTAGAGTACTGTTGAGCGGTTATGGTAGGGAGCCAAGGGTTCATAAATTAGAGTACTGTTAAGCGGTTATTGTAGGGAGCCCAGGGTTCATGGATTAGAGTACTGTTGAGTGGTTATGGTATGGAGCCCAGGGTTCATGGATTAGAGTACTGTTGAGCGGTTATGGTAGGGAGCCCAGGGGTCATGGACTAGAGTACTGTTGAGCGGTCATGGTAGGCAGCCCAGGGGTCATGGATTAGAGTACTGTTGAGTGGTTATGGTAGGGAGCTAAGGGGTCATGGATTAGAGTACTGTTGAGCGGTTATGGTAGGGAGCCCAGGGGTCATAAATTAGAGTACTGTTGAGCGGTTATGGTAGGCAGCCCAGGGTTCATAAAGTAGAGTACTGTTGAGCAGTTATAGTAGGGAGCCCAGGGGTCATGGATTAGAGTACTGTTGAGCGGTTATGGTAGGGAGCCCAGGGGTCATGGATTAGAGTACTGTTGAGCGCTTATGGTAGGGAGCCCAGGGGTCATGGATTAGAGTACTGTTGAGCGCTTATGTTAGAGTGCCCGGGGGTCATGGATTAGAGTACTGTTGAGCGGTTATTGTAGGGAGCCCAGGGGTCATGAATTAGAGTACTGTTGAGCAGTTATGGTATGGAGCGCAGGGGTCATGAATTAAAGAACTGTTGAGCGGTGATGATAGAGTGCCCAGGGTTCATGGATTAGAGTACTGTTGAGCGGTTATGGTATGGAGCGCAGGGGTCATGAATTAAAGTACTGTTGAGTTGTTATGGTAGGGAGCCCAGGGGTCATGGATTAGAGTATTGTTGAGTGGTTATGGTACTGAGCCCAGTGGTCATGGATTAGAGTACTGTTGAGTGGTTATGATAGGGAGCCCAGGGGTCATGGATTAGAGTACTGTTGAGGCGTTATGGTTGTGAGCCCAGGGATCATGAATAAGAGTACTGTTGAGTGGTTATGGTAGGGAGCCCAGGGGTCATGGATAAGAGTACTGTTAAGGCGTTATGGTAGGGAGTCCAGAGGTAATGGATTAGGTTACTGTTAAGGCGTTATGGTAGGGAGTCCAGGGGTCATGGATAGGAGTACTGTTGAGGCGTTATTGTTGGCAGCTCAGGGGTCATGAATAAAAGTACTGTTGAGTTGTTATGGTAGGGAGGCCAGGGGTCATGGATTAGAGTACTGTTGAGGCGTTATAGTAAGGAGCCCAAAGGTCATGGATTAGAATACTGTTTAGTGGTTATAGTAGGGAACCCGGGGGTTATGGATTAGAGTACTTTTGCCCTGATAGAACTGATATTGAAAACTTTATATATTTCTATTGCTAACCTAGGTCTAATCCTGGTATGGGCTTATCAGGGGTTTTACCCACAGGTTTCAATTTCCTACATATCCCACTGTACCATTGCAAATGTCTATTACAGATGACATAGCCCAGATGTACGGGTAAGAGCAGACAACATCTGAAAACATGTTAGACCCTGTTTAAGGAAATAATACAGACCTCGTTATTTATAGTATGATTATGACCAATAGACTAAGTAATCAGATATATAACCCAACGTAGTTAGAATATTATCCCGAAGAAGGATACCATATATTTATGCTAAAACTAAATTGCAAATCCAGCATCAGAACCTTGTCAATTTCTTTCATGCTTTTAAAAGTTTAGAAAGTTTGTCTTGGGTGTTTACTGCATGCACATAATTTTTATGTACCGTAATGAAACAATGTAAATCAATTATCAATCAAATTGAAGTGTTTTTTCCTCACAAATTCCAATATTACAAAATATGAATAATTCTGTTAGCACTATAAGTCTTACTCATGCCTGTGACTTATAGCCAGGAAACTTTTTAAATTTAATGGTTGAATGTATTAACACTAAATTCCAACATAAAGACAATTTCTCCTGCCTATGCAGCAAAGAACTTGATAAAACATTGTGGCAAAAAGACAAATTGCTTAGAATGACCAATTTCTATATTTGCCACAATGTTTTCAACTCTTTTCTTATATTAAATTGTCATCTGTAGTGTTTTTTGTATGTTTCCTGATATATTATTCAGATTGTTTTGACAGGTAAACTTGAAATGGGAAATAACACAGTTTTGACCATAAATATTTAATTGAATTAATTGACCTCCCTGAAACATAACTTCTTTATATATTAAATTTCTTTTATTTTTAGCTCATCTGAGCACAAAATGTAGGGTGAGCTCATCATTGTAGTCATCTGTTATCTGTCGGTTCACATTTTCCTACAAACAATTAACTTCTGTTAAAACAATGGACGAATTTCAAAATAATTCCACAGGAATGTTCCTTAGCTGGTCCTCTTTCAAAGTTGTTCTTAGAAATGAATTATATTAGGAACTTTAGATGCTGTGGCATCAGAAAAAGGGAAAATGTCAAAAGTTTAAAAGTCTTCTTGTGAAAAGAACTGGCCTGCATTTGAAGATAATTTGTTACAAATGTTCTTGGGTGACACTCTACCCAAGACTGTTTAAATCATTCTAATGAATTGAACATCATGGTCACCAGTAGTTGGTAATGTTTGTTTCCTTATATGAGTATAGTAAAATATTTACATCTTCTTGTCCAAAAGTTCAGGCCAGATTTGAAAATAATTTAGTTCAAATGTTCCTTGAGTGATCCTCTACCAAGCATATGTTCAAATTATTGTTAATGGTTGATAAACATGACTACCAGGGGGAAGGATTGGTTTTAGGAAGTGCTAAAGGTGAGTTATTGTGATCGCCCTATGTCCGGCGTCAGTCGTCCATCCGCCCATCACCTCGTTAACCAGTGGGTCAATTGGGGTGAAACTTCACGGAAGGCATCCTCTCAGAGACCTCACCAGAATGCCTCCACAAGTGTCTGGCCGATTTTTAAATAATTTTGTAGAAATGTACCTTGGCTATGACCCTCTATCAGATTCCTTCAAGCCATATATGTATATAGTAAAACCTTTTCTGGCAGATTTATGAATAATTTTGTAGAAATGTTCATTGGATGACCCTCTTTGAGATTCCTTCCAGCCATTGTTATTGGTTAAAAAAACATGGCTTCCAGGAGGCAGGGCAAATCACTTTGCATAATTCGGGTGAGCGATTCCAGAAGAATATTCTTGTCCAAAAGTATAGGCCCGATTTGAAAAAGATTTTTCTACAAATGTTCCTTGGGTGACCCTAGTAACGAAGATTGTTGAAATTTTGCAAATCTATTGAAAAACATGGCCGCCAGGGGGTTGTTCATTATGTCTCCCATCATATAAGGGGTCATGTATCATAATATGACAATATTTTCTGTCTGCTCAATAACTTTTGAACTGCTTGAAGGATTTTAAGATATCTCACCACAAATGATAACTATACTGAGACAATGTGCAAGGTGAAGGTTGCAATTACAGGTCAAAAGTCACATGGCTACTTTTCGTGTCAGCCTAATAACTTTTGAACCGCTTGAAATCACCAGAAATGTTCACCATACTGAAATGGTGTGCAAGAGTGCATGTTACAACCATGTTGGTTCAAGGTCAAGGTTGCAATTATAGGTCAAAGGTCATATGAGTATGACTATAGTTTGTGTCCGTTCAATAACTTTTGAACCATTTAGGGATTTTTAAATAACTTGCCACAAATGTATATATATTGAGACAATGTGCACAGGACATGTAACAACCACATCATGGTCAAAGGTCATACAGTTAAGAACATCATGAAACTGACAATCTGAGTGAATTAAGCGTGGAGTATGATTGGAACGAGGTTGGAACGCTTTAAGAGCGGAACGGAATTTTACGATCTGAACGAAACAATCATAATGAATGAAAAAATCCAATCTCATGAATGGTTTGCTCATTGAGCAGTTGCAACAATTTACTTGATAATATTTTAACGAAACTACTTTTGATAAAAATAAAGCGCTACCAATGAGTGTAAAAAAAAGCAACCAATTTGATTTGAATAGAAAAAAGCAATCACAATGATTTGAACGACTGAGCGCTTTAAGAGCGGATTGAAACTTGAGCGAGCGGAACTGAACGGAGTGGAGCGGACATGAACGGTAAATTTGTCAATTTCATGATGTTCTTAACTGTGTATGAAATTGACAATCTGTGCTGAACGTGATTGAAACAAAGTTGGAAGGATCTAAGTGTGGAACAGAATTTTGCACTCTGAACGAATTATAATGTATGAAAAAATCCTATCACATGAATGCTTCGCTCTTTGATCAGCTGCAACAATTTACTCAATAATTATTTTATGAAACGACTTTTGATCGAAAAAAAAGCGTTCCCAGTGAGCTTAAAAAAGCATTCAATTTGATCAGAATGAATAAAGCATTCACAATGATTTGAACGACTGAACGCTTTAAGAGCGGAATGGAACAAGAGCGCAGCGGAACTGAATGGAACGGAACGGAGTGGAGCGTGAACGGTAAATTTGTCAATTTCATGATGTTCTGTTTGACTATTTCGAGTGTGTTCAATAAATTTTGAACAATTTCAAGTATTTTGAAATAACTCAAATGTTAACCATACTGAGATGATGATGCATGTTACTTACAACCACTTTGGTTAAAGGTCAAGGTCTTCTTATCATCATGATCTTCTTATTCATAGTGTACTGGCTATTTGACTGCCATTGAGGGCAGCTATGCAGAATTAACAAGAACAAATATAATTTGATGTTTAAATCCAAAAGACAGTAATTCCTCATTTTGTCCCATGATGTTTAAGTATCCCAATTAAAGGGCAGCTATGCAGAATTAACAAGAACAAATATAATTTGATGTTTAAATCCAAAAGACAGTAATTCCTCATTTTGTCCCATGATGTTTAAGTATCCCAATTAAAGGGCAGCTATGCAGAATTAACAAGAACAAATATAATTTGATGTTTAAATCCAAAAGACAGTAATTCCTCATTTTGTCCCATGATGTTTAAGTATCCTAATTAAAGGGCAGTTATGCAGAATTAACAAGAACAAATATAATTTGATGTTTAAATCCAAAAGACAGTAAATCCTCATTTTGTCCCATGATGTTTAAGTATCCCAATTAAACACAAGACGAATTTTGATGCAAAGCATCAAAGAAGCCGTGCATGATTTTAAAGCATGACTTAAAGGAAGCAGATGCAGTTCAGTACATTTAAATAACCTGTTAAAACAGACAGGATATAAATTTTTGAACAAGAAGGCCAAAATTTTAATGTCCCTTTATTTTAAACAAGAAGGCTTTTGTTTGTTTGTTTGTTTGGAGTTTAATGACGCTTTCAACAGCTTTGGTCATATCACGGCGGTCAGTGCACCTACCCATGTTTTCCTGGCTTTCCTACACCAGTACTTACACAACATTCTTTCGAAGCCACTGACTACTTTCTCACATAGATCAGAGGTGAGAGGCGATGGAAAAATCGCCCGAAAGAATGTCGCCACAACCGGGTATCGAACCCGTGACCTCCAGATCACGAGGCAGATACGCTACCAATTGAGCTACCCGGCCGGGCAAAACAAGAAGGCCAACATGTGCCTATATTGCTCACCATTGTCTATAATAAAAGGTTATCAAAAATAAAAAAGGGTCAATTTTGACTTGGTGATTAGAGGTTTTATATGCTAATATCTATGTGATATTCAGCATGTGAAGTTTAGTCGTGAAATGACAAGTTGAGTCCTGAAACCATTTGGTTTAGAATTTGCTTAACATTGACTGCAACTATCATGCAAGCTGAAGTTTCTTAATTTTTACCAATAAACGGTTTTAATCTGCTCTTACTAGATCAATTAGATAAAAATAAATATGTGCAGAAATATTAACAGATATTAACTTATCGTTTAATGCCTCTAATTATAAGTTAAGTGTGACACAAGCTTTGAAAGGAGAATTTAGCCTTTACCATTGGTCAGTTGATAGGGATAGTGTCGTGGGAAAAAAAATGTATGACATATATACATTACTTTCATTGGCTGAATAACAGTTTACAAAAAATAGAAATCTGTCACATAACGGCCCTGTGTATTGCATAGTTTGGTGAACGTTGTTTTTACAGTTTCTAGATTATACTGTAATTAAAATGAATTATCATTGATTTTTTCAAGATTATACCCATTAATTTAAAGATCTCAATATTGTAAATTATTAAAATAGGCGAAAACATCCCGTGATTTTTTTTTATGAGCTGTCACATAACGGCCCTGCGTATTGCATAGTTTGGTGAACGTTGTTTTACAGTTTCTAGATTATACTGTAATTAAAATGAATTATCATTGATTTTTTCAAGATTATACCCATTAATTTAAAAATCTCAATATTGTAAATTATTAAAATAGGCGAAAACATCCCGTGTTTTTTTTTTTATGAGCTTTGATGAATCGGGTCGTCAGGGCCGTAAACCAAACTATTAAAAAAATGTAGCCTAGGAAAATGGGGAAAAGTTATTAAATACCTATTTAATGTGTCTTATGTTTTGTAATAAAGGTAGAAGACATACGTATTTTGTATCTTGTTATTTCTTTAATCAGTTAATACAATTTATTGATTCACAAAGGTTGCTTTTTTTCAAACATATTACGGGAGCTTAATTTTCTTTACAAAAATAATGTTGGTTGCTCCCTATTCAATTACGCAATCACATGGTACAAAATTGAAACCTAATCAATACTGATGCCTTGTTTACACGTGGCTTCAATAACAGATTTGTTATGCCTCTGCAGCAGAAGACTTTTGAAAATTAGAAATTATTCATAATAATATTGGAAATAAACTTTTCTTATATTGTTTTAACTCTAATTAAGTGCACCTTACAATTTCCAGATAAGGAATTGTTTTCTTTTCCTCTGATGTTTTCAAAACAGACATCTTTCTTAAATATCCTAAGATGTAAATGGTTAAACCAGTAAAAAGTTAATTGTAGGTGTTTATATAATTTAAGTCAAAATCACTTATATTTCTCATTTCTCTGTTTTTTATAGGGTATCTTTATCGCCAGTAGAAACACTAGTTTAATTAAAACTTCTCTCTAATCACAAGACAAAAATGGAAGTGTTAATTTCCATTAATAATGCAGGAATTTCTGTCAACTTTACAAATCTTTATAAGTCTTTATTTACCATCATTCTTATCAAACCTCTCTTTTCCTGCATATAATGAGCCTTCATAAGAACAGTTCAAATGTTTCTTGAATAGATCTTAAATTGTTCATAAAGGATTGGTTGTCTGAGCCATGTAAACATTTAGGGAAAAGTTTAAACATTTGATAATAAGAGGTACACAGTTTTGTGATAAACACTGAAGTTAAAAATATTGTTTGAAAAGTAGAAATTGCTTGTTCTGCACATTTTTCTTTTTCCTCAATAGTTTTCTTTTCAACAAGGATTTCAATTGCCAATTGAAACAGACAACTTTTACCAAAATGTTTTCAACTCTACTCTAACATTAGACTTCACTTATACAGATGTTCTATACTTTACCTTTGATGGTTTGAAAGTTGTCCTCTGTAGATTTGTTGTATGTGGGAATGGGAGAACTGATCCTTTTAAGTTGTTGGTAAATTTACTCTTGATTAAAGCCTTGAGGACTGGTGCTCATTATACAGGTTCTAATTTGAATCTTTACTCAATAATTTAATCCTGCTTTTGATTGCATCTGTCTTGCACAAATTTGTCAGAAAGTTATCTGTATGTGGGAACATTTCTAAGTTGCTAAAATTAAGTCTTATTAGCTTCTGAATGTCCAAAATCTGTATGCATCTCCATTTTCTAAGCTGATTTGGGATCTAATTTTAATGATGCAATATGTAATTTAAAGCTTGATAAAATAAAATATTAATAATCTGAGCATTTATATCTTCATTTTCAGCCTATTATGGCCCTGATTTGATGTACTATGTGTATCTTGAAGCCTAAATTAGGCCTTGTGCTGTGGTTTATAGGCCAGTTTCCTAATAAAGTAAATGAACTGGTAACTTTTAAAATTTTGAGAAATAAGCTCTCTGCAACACTAGAAGTAAAATTGTAGAATATTACAGAATATAAGAAATGGTCAATTAGATCTCAAGTAAATATGTACTGATAACTGCACTGTTATTTCAAAGTTACTTTTCTTTGGAATCCATTGGTTGGTCCATATAGGAAGTTTTTGGAGTAGACTTCTCATTCAGTTTGTATGATATTTTTAGTGCACCTGAGCACGAAATGCAGGGTGAGCCATTATGTTCACTCATCCTCAGTCATCCATCGTCTGTTTGTCTGCCGCTCACATTTTCCTACAAACAACTCCTCTTAAACTGCTTCGCTAATTTTGATACATCGTCTCAGGGAAGCTTCTTTGGTGATGCCCTTTCAAAATTGTTCAAGGAAATTAATTCCATGCAGAACTCTGGTTGCCATGGCAGCCAAAGGGGAAAAAAGGAGAAACTTTAAAAATATTCATGATAAAAACTGTAAGGTCTATTAAGCTTAGATATTTGATGTGTAGCATTGTCTGGTGGTCCTCTACCAAATTTGTTCAAAATATGCCCCTTAGGTCAAAAAAGGCCCAAACCCGGGGGTCTCCTGTTTTACAAAGAGATCTATACTTTAATAAAGGGAAGAACTTTAAGAATCTTCTTTACTGAGACAGTGAGGCCTAGAGCTTAGATATTTGGTGTTACTAAGCATTGTCTAGTGGACCTTTTCCAAGATTGTTCAAACTATGCCCAACCCCCTGAGATCACCTGTTTTACATGGAGATTTACAGGGGCAACACTTTGGAAAATTAAGTTTTCGGTAGAATTGCATAGCAAGACTACCATAGTTTCAGGTGAAGTTGTGAAGTCATGTGATGTAAATGACTGAGAACACTATTTCTACCAAATTCAGTATGCCAAACAAATAATGCAAAACAATCATGACAGCATTACGAATGCAAACATAAGCAAAAGTAAAATAAGTTAAAAAAAAGATCAACTTATTTTTCATAACCAAATAAAATTACAAGTCTCTGAATGTGCAAATATCATAATTATGTCTCCCCTTCTCCGAAAGGGGGGACATGCTGTATTTGTAGTTATTCTTATTCTTCTTATTATTATTATTCTTCTTCTTCTTAACTTTTGTTTGTCCAGAGCAGAACTCGGAAACTACTTGAAGTAATTGATTGAAACTTGGAACATAGATAGATGGCAATGTGAAGTTGTGCACCTTGCAAGAATTATAACTCTGGGCCACTTTGTTGCAAAGTTATCTGCCCTTGTTCAATATTTTAATAGTGTAAACTTTGTCCAAAGCAGAACTCAGAAACTACTTGAAGGAATTTATTGAAACTTGGAACATAGATAGATGGCAATGTGAAGTTGTGCACCTTGCAATAATTATGAGTTATCTCCCCCTTGTTCAATATTTTAATTGTGAAAACTTTGTCCAGAGCAGAACTCAGAAACTACTTGAAGGAATTTATTGAAACTTGGAATATAGATAGATGGCAATGTGAAGTTGTGCACCTTGCAATAATTATGAGTTATCTCCCCCTTGTTCAATATTTTAATAGTGTAAACTTTGTCCAGAGCAGAACTCAGAAACTACTTGAAGGAATTTATTGAAACTTGAAACATAGATAGATGGCAATGTGAAGTTGTGCACCTTGCAATAATTATGAGTTATCTCCCCCTTGTTCAATATTTTAATAGTGTAAACTTTGTCCAGAGCAGAACTCAGAAACTACTTGAAGGAATTTATTGAAACTTGGAATTTAGATAGATGGCAATGTGAAGTTGTGCACCTTGCAATAATTATGATTTATCTCCCCTTGTTCAATATTTTAATAGTGTAAACTTTCTCCAGAGCAGAACTAAGAAAGTACTTAAAGGAATTTATTGAAACTTGGAATATAGATAGATGGCAATGTGAAGTTGTGCACCTTGCAAGAATTATAACTCTGGGCTACTTCGTTGCAAAGTTATCTCCCCTTGTTCAATATTTTAATAGTCATTGACAAACTGCAATGGGGAGACATATGTTTTTTCATAAAAACAACCTTTCTAGTTATGTCTCCCCTTCTCCGAAAGGGGGGACATGCTGTATTTGTAGTTATTCTTATTCTTCTTATTATTATTATTCTTCTTCTTCTTAACTTTTGTTTGTCCAGAGCAGAACTCGGAAACTACTTGAAGTAATTGATTGAAACTTGGAACATAGATAGATGGCAATGTGAAGTTGTGCACCTTGCAAGAATTATAACTCTGGGCCACTTTGTTGCAAAGTTATCTGCCCTTGTTCAATATTTTAATAGTGTAAACTTTGTCCAGAGCAGAACTCGGAAACTACTTGAAGTAATTGATTGAAACTTGGAACATAGATAGATGGCAATGTGAAGTTGTGCACCTTGCCATAATTATGAGTTATCTCCCCCTTGTTCAATATTTTAATAGTGTAAACTTTGTTCAGAGCAGAACTCAGAAACTACTTGAAGGAATTTATTGAAACTTGGAATATAGTTAGATGGCAATGTGAAGTTGTGCACCTTGCAATAATTATGAGTTATCTCCCCCTTGTTCAATATTTTAATAGTGTAAACTTTGTCCAGGGCAGAACTCAGAAACTACTTGAAGGAATTTATTGAAACTTGGAACATAGATAGATGGCAATGTGAAGTTGTGCACCTTGCAATAATTATGAGTTATCTCCCCCTTGTTCAATATTTTAATAGTGTAAACTTTGTCCAGAGCAGAACTCAGAAACTACTTGAAGGAATTTATTGAAACTTGGAACATAGATAGATGGCAATGTAAAGTTGTGCACCTTGCAATAATTATGAGTTATCTCCCCTTGTTCAATATTTTAATAGTGTAAACTTTCTCCAGAGCAGAACTAAGAAAGTACTTAAAGGAATTTATTGAAACTTGGAATATAGACAGATGGCAATGTGAAGTTGTGCACCTTGCAAGAATTATAACTCTGGGCTACTTCGTTGCAAAGTTATCTCCCCTTGTTCAATATTGTAATAGTCATTGACAAACTGCAATGGGGAGACATATGTTTTTTCATAAAAACAACCTTTCTAGTTATTTAAGTGTAATAAAGGATTAGGATATCACTTTTGCCTAAATGTTTTCTATCCTATTCTGAAATATTCAGAATGATAAACCTGAGATATCAACCCGAACGCACATACAAACCCTTTGTGACGCCTCTGTAGCAGACGACTTTTGGAAATATTGTGTCAAAAGAAGAAATTGCGCTGTATATTTGTTTTCTATGAACAACTTGCTGCGACAACAGAAAGGGTGAAATTTGCCCAATTTTTGGCTCGACTTTTCGAAGAAAAGGCCAGCTATACTACTCGCCCCGGCGTCGGCGTTGGTGTCACACCTTGGTTAAGGTTTTTGTACCAATTCACTTTTTTGTCAAAACCATTAAAGATATTGCTTTGAAACTTACAACACTTATTCACCATCATAACCTCCATCAACAGACAAGAGTACATAACTCTGTCGAGGTTTTTGTAAGGATTATGGCCCTTTTTTTACTTAAAGATTTGGTTAAGTTTTTTATACCAATTCACTTTTTAGCTTTCATCATTACCTCCATCAACAAACAAGAGTACATAACTCTTGTCAAGGTTTTTGTCTCGCTGCGACGAAGTTGCGAAAGCGAGACTAAGGTGTTGCTTTTCTGTCGACGGCGACGGCGTCAACTATTTGCGTTTAGCTCAACGCTAAAGTTACGTTTTTTTAACTTTCCTGAATAAGTGCTGGTACTAGGGCTTTCATTTTTCGAATATAGTTACATCTAATACCCTTCTTCACATTGTATACTAAAGATACTTAGTGTGGCCTTCTTTTTGGGGTAAAAAACTTGATTTTGGTGGTTTTTGGTTGACTTTGAGATTTGGTCATAACTTCCTTATTTTTTGTTAGATTGATTTCAAATTGTGCACACATATTTCATGAATAAAGTACTTCAACATATCAAACGGGTTTTTGGGTCAAACACTTGGATTTTTTTCTTTTTCATTTCTTGTATTTTTCACTTTTGCGTTTAGCTCAACGTTAAAGTTTCATTTTTTTTTATTTTTCTTAATAAGTACTGGTACTAGGGCTTTCATATTTGGAATATAGTTACATCTAATACCCTTCTGCACATTGTATACTGACGATGCTGAGTCTGGACTTTTTTGGGGTTAAAACACTTAATTTTGGTGGATTTTGAGAATTGGACATAGCTTCTTCATATTTTGATGGATTAGTTTCAAATTGTGAATACACATTTCTTTAATAAAGTACTTCAACATATCAAACATGTTTCGGGGTAAAACGTTTGTATTTTGTTATTTTTTTTTGCGTTTAGTTCAATTTTTTTTTTTTTAATTTCTTGTATTTTTGAACTTGGCGCATCTGTATTATTATTATTTTTTTTTTAAATTTCTTGTTTTTTTTTAATTTTGCGTTTAATAGCTAATTTTTTTTTTTTAATTTCTTCAAATGTTGAGCTTTGTGTTTAGCTCAATCTTTTTTTTTAATTTCTTGTATTTTTGAACTTTATATTTTTTTTTTTTTTTTAATTTCTTGTTTAAAAACAATTTTGTTTAGCTCAATGTTAAAGTTTTGTTATTTTACTTTTTGTCTTTTACGCTTGCATTGATAGTCAAAGCAGGGGACAGCGAGACATTTAATTACGCGTAATTCTTGTTGTAAGAATTATGGCCCTTTTTTAGATCACCTAGAGCCGAAGGCTCAAGGTGAGCTATTCTGATCACTTTTTGTCCGTCGTCCGTCCGTCTGTCCGGCGTTAACTTTTAGCTTTAAACATCATCTCCTCCCAAACTCCAAGGACAATTTCCGTGAAACATCACAGGACTGTTCCTCTGGTTGGCTTCTTTCAAAGTTGTTCAAAGATTTAAATTCCATTGAGAACTTTGGTTGCTGCGGCATCAAAAAGGGGGCAAAATGTCCGAACTTTAAAAATCTTCTCCTCCGAATCTGCCTGTCAGATTCAAATATAATTTGGTAGAAATGTTCCTTGGGTGACCCTCTATAAAAATTGTTCAAGCCATACTGATTGGTCAAAAAACATGGCAGTCAGGCGGCATCAGAAAAGGGGCAAAATTTGAAAATTTGAAAATTCCATTTTTATGAAAGTGCTTGTCTGATTTTAAGAAAATATAATACGAATCTTACTTTAATGATCCTCTATTTAATTTGTTTGAGCCGTTTTGATGGGTAACACAATCATAGCAACCAGGCGTCATCACAAAAGGGGTAAATTGAACTTTTAGCTACAAATGACAACCAACTCCTACCATTCCAATAGACCAATTTCCACAAAACATCACAGGAATGTTCCTTCGGTGGTCCTCTTTCAAATTTGTTCAAAGAATAAAATTCCATTGAGAACTTTGGTTGCTGCGGCATCAGAAAGGGGACAAAATGTCCAAACTTTAAAAATCTTCTCCTCCGAATCTGCCTGTCAGATTCAAATATAATTTGGTAGAAATGTTCCTTGGGTGACCCTCTATGAAAATTGTTCAAGCCATACTGATTAATCGAAAAACATGGCAGTCAGGCGGCATCAGAAAAGGGGCAAAATGACAAAATTTGAAAATTCCATTTTTATGAAAGTGTTTGTCTGATTTTAAGAAAATATAAAACGAATTTTACTTTAATGATCCTCTATTTAATTTGTTAAAGCCGTTTTGATTGGTTACACAATCATAGCAACCAGGCGTCATCACAAAAGGGGTAAATTGAACTTTTAGCTACAAATGACAACCAACACCTGCCATTCCAATAGACCAATTACTACAAAACATCACAGGAATGATCCTTTTGTGGTCCTCTTTCAAAATTGTTCAAAGATTAAAATTCAAATGAGAACTTTGGTTGCTGCGGCATCAGAAAGGTGACAAAATGTCCAAACTTTAAAAATCTTCTCCTCCGAATCTGCCTGTCAGATTCAAATATAATTTGGTAGAAATGTTCCTTGGGTGACCCTCTATAAAAATTGTTCAAGCCATACTGATTGGTCGAAAAACATGGCAATCAGGCGGCATCAGAAAAGGGGCAAAATGACTAAATTTGAAAATTCCATTTTTATGAAAGTGTTTGTCTTATTTTAAGAAAATATAATACGAATCTTACTGTAATGATCCTCTATTTAATTTGTTTAAGCCGTTTTGATTGGTTACGCAATCATATCAACCAGGTGTCATCACAAAAAGGGTAAATTGAACTTTTAGCTACAAGTGACATCCAACTCCTACCATTCCAATAGACCAATTTCCACAAAACATCACAAGAATGTTCCTTTGGTGGTCCTCTTTCAAAATTGTTCAAAGATTTAAATTCCATTGAGAACTTTGGATGCTGCGGCATCAGAGAGTGAGAAAAAATACCCAAATTTTAAAATCCTTTTCCTCCATAATCTACTTGTGCGATTGCAAGATAATTCGGTAGAAATGTTTCTTTAGTGACCCTCTAAATAAACTGTTGAAGCCATATTGATTTGGTTGAAAAACAGCGCAGCAAGGCGGCATCAGGAAAGGTGCAAAATGACAAAAACTTTATAATTCCATTCTTATTAAAGTTCTTGTTAGATTTCAAGATATAAATGGCCTTTACTGATAAGCTGTTTCTTGAGAAGTGTCCACTCCTTTCAGTTTCATTTGCACTCCCTGATAAAATTTTCCAGATATTTGCAGTTAAATATTTGCTACTAATTTACTATCAATTAGGTGATCGATTTAGGGCCATCTTGGCCCTCTTGTTTACTTGGAGTTTTGGTTAAGTATTTTGTACCAATTCACTTTTTTTCAAAACCATTACAAATATGGATTCGAAACTGACAACACTTATTAAGCATCATTACTTCCATCAACAAACAAGAGTACATAACTCTGTCAAGATTTTTGTAAGAATTATGACCCTTTTATCGACTTAGAATTTTGGTTAAGTTTTTTGTACCAATTTCCTTTTTTTCAAAGCCACTACAGATATTGCTTTGAAACTTACAACACATTTTCACCATCATTACCTTCATCAACAGACAAGAGAACATAACTCTGTCAAGGTTTTTGTATGAGTTATTGCCCTTTTTTTACTTAGAATTTTGGTTAAGTTTATTATACCAATTTACTTTTTTTCAAAAACACTACAGATATTGCTTTGAATCTTACAACACTTATTCACCACTATTAACTCCATCAACAGACAAGAGTACATAACTCTGTCAATGTTTTTGTATGAATTATTGCCCTTTTTTTACTTATAATTTTGGTTAAGTTTTTGTCTGCCATCATTACTTCTATCAACAGACAAGAGTACATAACTCTGTCAAGATTTTTATAAGAATTATGGCCCTTTCTTGACATAGAATTTTGGTTAAGTTTTTTGTACCAACATAATTTTTTTCAAAACCATTACAGATATGGCTTTGAAACTTACAACACTTATTCACCATCATTTACTCCATCAACAGACAAGAGAACATAACTCTGTCAAGGTTTTTGTATGAATTATTGCCTTTTTTTTACTTAGAATTTTGGTTAAGTTTTTGTACCAATTTGCTTTTTTTCAAAACCATTACAGATATTTGCACAACATGTAAAGATCGTTGTACATAATGTAATAACAAACAGACATAATAATGGAGTTTCATCACTTCTAAAGACAGTGCCGGAGTTCCATAATCATTACCTCCAGCAACAGACAAGAGTTCATAACTCTGTCAATGTTTTTCTAAGAATTAAGGCCATTTTTCGCCTTAGAATTTTGTTTTTCATACCACCCCACTTTTTTTCCAAACCATTAGGGATTTAGCTTATAAACTTACAATACTTATTTATCATCATTACCTCCATCAACAGACAAGGGTTTATAATTATGTCTCCCCTTCTCCGAAAGGGGGGACATGCTGTATTTGTAGTTATTCTTATTCTTCTTATTATTATTATTATTCTTCTTCTTCTTCTTCTTAACTTTTGTTTGTCCAGAGCAGAACTCGGAAACTACTTGAAGTAATTGATTGAAACTTGGAACATAGATAGATGGCAATGTGAAGTTGTGCACCTTGCAAGAATTATAACTCTGGGCCACTTTGTTGCAAAGTTATCTGCCCTTGTTCAATATTTTAATAGTGTTAACTTTGTCAAGAGCAGAACTCAGAAACTACTTGAAGGAATTTATTGAAACTTGGAACATAGATAGATGGCAATGTGAAGTTGTGCACCTTGCAATAATTATGAGTTATCTCCCCCTTGTTCAATATTTTAATAGTGTAAACTTTGTCCAGAACAGAACTCAGAAACTACTTGAAGGAGTTTATTGAAACTTGGAATATAGATAGATGGCAATGTGAAGTTGTGCACCATGCAAGAATTATGAGTTATCTCCCCCTTGTTCAATATTTTAATAGTGTAAACTTTGTCCAGAGCAGAACTCAGAAACTACTTGAAGGAATTTATTGAAACTTGGAACATAGATAGATGGCAATGTGAAGTTGTGCACCTTGCAATAATTATGAGTTATCTCCCCTTGTTCAATATTTTAATAGTGTAAACTTCCCCAGAGCAGAACTAAGAAAGTACTTGAAGGAATTTATTGAAACTTGGAATATAGATAGATGGCAATGTGAAGTTGTGCACCTTGCAAGAATTATAACTCTGGGCTACTTTGTTGCAAAGTTATCTCCCCTTGTTCAATATTTTAATAGTCATTGACAAACTGCAATGGGGAGACATATGTTTTTTCATAAAAACAACCTTTCTAGTTTTGGTTAAGTTTTTCATACCAAATCAAATTTTTTCAAAACAATAAGAGATATAGCTTAAACACTTACAGAAATCTTTTTACCATCATTACCTCCACTAACAGCCAAGAGTGCATAATTCAGTAAACGTTTTTGTAAGAATTATGACTCTTTTTCAACTATTACCCAAAAAAGTTTTGTTTTATTGGCAAGCACGAAAAAAAAAATTGAGCATGCTGTCCTCCGACAGCTCTTGTTTTCAAAATCATTACAGATATGGATTTGAAACTTACAACACTTATTCACCATTATTACTTCTATCAACAGACAAGAGTACATAACTCTGTCAAGATTTTTGTAAGAATTATGGCCCTTTTTCGACTTAGAATTTTGGTTAAGTTTTTTGTACCAATTTACTTATTTTCAAAACCATTACAGATATGGCTTCAAAACTTACAACACTTGTTCACCACCATAAATTTATCAACAGACAAGAGAACATAACTCTGTCAAGATTTTTGTAAGAATTATTGCCCTTTTTCGACTTAGAATCTCGGTTAATTTTTTTTTACAATTTTACTTTTTTTCAAAACCATTTCAGATATTGCTTTGAAACTTACAACACTTATTCACCATCATTACCTCCATCAACAGACAAGAGTACATAACTCTGTCGAGGTTTTGGTAATAATTATGGCACTTTTTTTACTTAGAATGTTGGTTAAGTTTTTTGTACCAATTCACTTTTTTTCAAAACCGTTACAGATATGGATTTCAAACTTACAACACTTATTCACCATCATTACTTCTATCAACAGATGAGAGTTCATAACTCTGTCAAGATTCTTGTAAGAATAATGGCCCTTTTTAGACTTAGAATTTTGGTTAAGTTTTTTGTACCAATTTACTTTTTTTCAAAACCACTACAGATATTGCTTTGAAACTTACAACACTTTTTCACCATCATTTCCTCCATCAACAGACAAAAGTACATAACTCTGTTAATGTTTTTAGATCACCTGGAGCCAAAGGCTCAAGGTGAGCTATTCTGATCACTTTTTGTCCGTCCGGCGTCGTCCGTCGTTAACATTTAGACATTTAGATCATCTCCTCCTTAACCACTTGACCAATTTCAACCAAACTTCACAGGAATGTTACTTTGGTGGACCTCTTTCAAAATTGTTCAAAGATTTAAATTCTATCAAGAACTTTGGTTGCTGCGGCAACAGAAAAGGGGAAAATTGCCAAATCTTAAAAAATCTTCTTGTCCAAAAGTACTGGCCCGATTTAAAAATTGTTTTGCACAAATGATCCTTGGGGTACCCTCTACCAAGATTGTTCAAATATTTCCGATCCGTTGAAAAACATGGCCGCCAGGGGGGGGCGGAGCTTATTTTCCTTATACGTGCATTGTTAAAACTTTAAAAATCTTCTTGTCCAAAAGCACTGGCCCGATTTGAAAATTATTTTGCACAAATGTACATTGGGGCACCCTTTACCAAGATTGTTCAAATATTTTCGGTCTGTTGAAAAACATGGCCGCCAGGGGGCGGAGCCTGTTTTTCTTATATGTTCATTGTTAAAATTTTAAAAATCTTCTTGTCAAAAAGTACTGGCCAGATTTCAAAATTATTTTGCACAAATGTTCCTTGGGGCACCCTTTACCAAGATTGTTCAAATATTTCCGATCCGTTGAAAAACATGGCCGCCAGGGGGCGGAGCTTGCTTTCCTTATATGTGCATTGTTAAAACTTTAAAAATCTTCTTGTCCAAAAGTACTGGCCCGATTTGAAAATTATTTTCCACAAATGTTCATTGGGGTACCTTTTACCAAGATTGTTCAAATATTTCCGATCGGATGAAAAACATGGCCGCCAGGGGGCGGAGCCTGTTTTCCTTATATGTGCATTGTTAAAATTTTAAAAATCTTCTTGTCCAAAGGTACTGGCCTGATTTAAAAATTATTTTGCACAAATGTTCCTTGGGGCACCCTTTACAAAGATTGTTCAAATATTTCCGATCCGTTGAAAAACATGGCCGCTAGGGGGCGGATCTTGTTTTCCTTATATATGCATTCTTTAAATTTTAAAAATCTTCTTGTCCAAAAGTACTGGCCTGATTCGACAATTATTTTCCACAAATATTCCTTGGGGCACTCCAAGATTGTTCAAATATTTCTGATCGGTTGAAAAACATGGCCGCCATGGAGCTTGTTCTCCTTATATGTGCATTGTTAAAACTTTGAAAATCTTCTTGTCCAAAAGTATAAGCCAAATTTGAAAATTATTTTGCACAAATGTTCCTTTGGGCACCCTTAACCAAGATTGTGCAAATATTTCCGATCCGTTGAAAAACATGGCCGCCAGGAGCCTGTTTTCCTTATATGTGCATTGTAAAAACTTTAAAATCTTCTTGTCCAAAAGTACTGGCCTGATTTGAAAATTATTTTGCACACATGTTCATTGGGGCACCCTTTACCAAGATTGTTCAAATATTTCATTCAGGTGATCGATTTAGGGCCATCTTGGCCCTCTTGTTGTATGAAAAAATGCCCTTTTTTCAACTTAGAATTTTGGTTTAGATGCTTTCTGACGCCTCTGCAGCAATCAGGTTTTTGAAAACATAGTGACAAAAGAAGAAATTGCTCTAAACGAGCAATTTCTCCTTTTGCCACAATGTTTTCCTTTTTTAGCCATAGGTTATCCATTCAATCATAGAGATTTTCCATTTTTAGCTCTACTGGCCAAAGGCCAGAAGGGCTTATGTCGTGGCGATTTGTCCGTCGTCCGTGCGTGCGTGCGTGCGTGCGTGCGTCCGTGCGTCCGTAAACAATTTCTTGTTAACACGATACAGTCTTCACTTTTGATTGTATCTCAACTAAACTTATACAGTAGTTAGATATCCATGAGAGCTCGGTTCCTTTCGAAAACCAGCCAGATCCGCCCATGCATGACTGGATTATGGCCCTTGAAATGGTCAAAATTGCTATAAAAGAGCTTGTTAACACGATACAGTCTTCACTTTTGATTGTATCTCAACCAAACTTATACAGTAGTTAGATAACCATGAGAGCTCAGTTCCTTTCGTAAACCAGCCAGATCCGCCCATGCAAGACTGGATTATGGCCCTTGAAATGGTCAAAATCGCTATAAAAGAGCTTGTTAACACGATACAGTCTTCTTTTTTTATTGTATCTCAACTAAACTTATACAGTAGTTAGATATCCATAACAGCTCGGTTCCTTTCGAAAACCAGCCAGATCCGCCCATGCATGACTGGATTATGGCCCTTGAAATGGTCAAAATTGCTATAAAAGAGCTTGTTAACACGATACAGTCTTCACTTTTGATTGTATCTCAACCAAACTTATACAGTAGTTAGATATCCATGTGAGCTCGGTTCCTTTCGAAAACCAGCCAGATCCGCCCATGCATGACTGGATTATGGCCCTTGAAATGGTCAAAATTGCTATAATTGAGCATGTGAACACAATAGAGGCTCCATTTACTATCTGATCTTCACCAAACTTAGATAGTAGTTAAATATTGATGAGAGCTTGGTTCCTTTTGAAAATCAGCCAGATCCGCCCATGCAAGATTGGATTATGGTCCATGAAATTGTAAAAATTGCTATAATACAGCTTGTGAACACAAAAGAGCCTCCATTTACTATCCGATCTTCACCATACATACATGCTCTGGATTGAAAATGACCAAAGAACCATACCAGTAGAGCATAGGCCCTCATGGGCCTCTTGTTTGACAAAATATGTTCAAAGTGGTCTGCTGCAGAATTGTCGCATGAGGGAAAAGGTTAAGGTTTTTGTAAGAATTATGACTCTTTTTCGACTATCACCCTAAAAAGTGAGCAATTTCACCTTTGGCAACAATGTTTCAAAAAGCCGTCTGCTGCTATTGCGTTAAAAAGCGTCAGGTGGGAAAGGGTTAAGATAATTTAGCAGAATGGTTAATTCAGTGACCCTCTCTACTTGTTTTTTTAAGTCTTATTGATTGCTTTAAAGCCATAGAAACCAGGTGGCATGAGAAAAAGGGAAAATTGAACTTTTAGCTTCAAATGACATCAGTTCTCATCCTTATGCACTGGACAAAACAACAAGGAATGTCTCTTAATATAAAATGCCCAATATTTAAAATTCTTCTCTTAATTCGCTTGTTCGATTCCAAGGTTTTTTAGTAGAAAATTAATGTTCCTTCAGTAAGTCTCTACGAAAATTGTTTAAAACATATTATCTGGTTGGGAAAAGGGCAGCGAGGCGGCATCAGAAAAAGGGGAAAAATTACAAAATTTTAAAACTCTTCATAATTCTTTAAGGTATAATTATTGATGAGAAAAGGGGTAAATTGAACTTATAGCTTCAAATGTTATCTCAATCTAATCCACTTGGCAAATATCAACCAAACTTCACAGGAATGTTCCTTTGGTGTTCCTCTTTCAAATTTGTTCAAAGAAATAAATTTGAAATTCAATTTTTGTTGCTGCGGCAGCAGGAAGGGAGTAAATGCATAAACTGTAAAATTCGTCTTCTCTGAATCAGTTTGTCAGATTCCAAGATAATTTAGTACAGATGTTCCTTGAGTGAATCTCTAAAAGGTTTGCTTAAGCCATATTGATTGGTCGAAAAATATCGCAGCCAGACTGCATCAGAAAAGGAGCAAAATTACAAAACTTAATAGTTGCATTTCTATTCAAGTTTTTGTCTGATATCAGCAGTATACATTTGTTATTAAGCGGAAATGTTCCTTAAGTGACCTTCTACTTAATTTGTTCAAGCCATATTGATTGGTTTGAAATAAAAGCTACCATGCTGCATTAGAATAGAGGTTAAATGAACTTTAGCTTTAAACAAAATCTCTTAAACCATTGGACTGATGTCAACCAAACTTCACAGGAATGATACTTTGGATGATACTTTGGTGGTCCTCTACAAAATCTTCAAAGATTTAATATAATTACAAATCTCCTTTATTGATAAGTTTCATTCAAGCTCTTGATTAAATTTTCTCTGATATTAGCAGTTACACCTTATGCTACATTATGTCACATATATATAGCTAACACTCAGGTGACCAATTCAGGTCCGCGCTTGCCCTCTGTTTTGGAAATGCAAAACTCTTTTGTACATTATAACATTGTTAGCTCCACTGGCTGAAAGCCAGTCGAGCTTATGTCATGGCGAATTGTCTGTCGTGCGGGCGTGCATGCGTTAACTGTTTGCTTCAAACGACTTCTTCTCCCTAACCACTTGGCCAATTCGGATGAAACTTCATAGGAAGCATCCTCTCAATGTCCTCTCCTAAATGCCTTCAAATTTTTATGATCCATACAAAATTCTGGTTTCCATGGCAACAAAAAGAAAAAAATAGTGAAAACTTAAAAAATCTTCTCCTCCAAAAGCATCAGACCGATTTTCAAATAATTTTGTAGAAATGTTTCTTGGGTGACCCTCTATCAGATTCCTTCAAGCCATGTTGATTGGTCGAAAAACATGGCCGCCAGAGGGCGGGGCTATTTTGCCTTATTGGCTATAGTGAAAACTTAAAAAATCTTCTCCTCCGAAAGTGTTTGGCCAATTTTCAATTTCTTTTGTAGAAATATTCCTTGGTTGACCCTCTTTCAGATTCCTTCAAGCCATTTTGATTGGTAGAAAAACATGGCCGCCAGAGGGAGGGGGGTATTTTGCCTTATATGGCTATAGTGAAAACTTTAAAAATCTTTTTCTCCGAAAATGTCAAGCCGATTTTCAAATAATTTTGTAGAAATGTTCCTTGGGTGACTCTCTATCAGATTCCTGCGAGCCAAGTTGATTGGTCGAAAAACATGGCCGCCAGAGGTCGGGGTTATTTTGCATTATATGGCTATAGTGAAAACTTCTCCTCCGAAAGTGTCAGGCCGATTTTCAAATAATTGTTAATTGCAAGCTATGTTGATTGGTCGAAAACTATGGCCGCCAGGGGGCGGGGCTATTTTGCCTTAGATGGCTATCATAGTGATTATGAACTTAAAAAATCTTCTCCGAAAGTGTCCGGCTGATTTTCAACTAATTTGTAGAAATGTTCATAGGGTGACCCTCTATCAGATTCCTTCAAGCCATGTTGATTGGTAAAAAAACATGGCCATCAGGGTGCTGGGCTGTTTAGAGATTTAATGTTTGCCTTCAATAATGGCCGTGGACGATACTCCATGGCCCTCTTGGGCCTCTTGTTTTTGGTTTAGGCCTTGTTATATTAATCTGTTCATTTTATAACAACTTTTCTGTCAAAAAAGAAGCGTGCAATCAATTTTGTTCAATAAGATGATTATTATGAGAACCTATTATATTATATTGATATATTGTTGTTAATAGAGCTGCATACCCCTCCTTATCTGGGCCTCTGCATTAATGACTGCACTTAACAATTGTGTGTGGTCACATCTCATCGTTGTCACATCTCATCTTGGTCACATCTCATCTGCGTGACTTCTCTCGGGTTTATTTAATTACACTTAACTTCAATTGTGTGTGGTCACATCTCATCTGCGTGACTTCTCTCGGGTTTATATGATTGCACTTAACAATTGTGTGAGGTCACATCTCATCTGCGTGACTTTTTCGGGCTTATATGATTGCACTTAACAATTGTGTGTGGTCACATCTCATCTGCGTGACTTCTCTCGGTTTTATATGATTGCACTTAACAATTGTGTGAGGTCACATCTCATCTGCTTGACTTCTCTCGGGTTTATATGATTGCACTTAACAGTTGTGTGTGGTCGCATCTCATCTGCGTGACTTCTCTGGGTTTATATGTGCTTTTTAATGCACACAGTTTTCAGCAGATTTACATATGAATTTATTTATATTGACTAATTCTATTTTCAGTATGGTGTGACGCTAGCCTTGGTATTATTAATTCTAATAGGTGGAAGTTCATTGTCATTTATATTTAGATCAGAGGTAAGTTGATATTACATTGTTTAAGCTTTGGTACGCTAGTTCACTATCTCTGGAGGAAACCGCCCTGGCCGAGTGATTGGCGACAGGGATGTACCAGGCATCCCAGGTTTGATGCCCAGGCACGGTGGTCATAGTGGAGTGCCCATGAGCAAGTTACATTTCCTAGCCTTAAAGTACTGGTTTGTATACCCAGGGATCATAAATAACTGTTACCAAGATATAGCTGAAATAAAGTGGAAAACTATGTAAAACCCCAATGAAACGATCACTAACTTTAGTGACCCTACACATCCTGAAACAGATGACAAATGAAGTCTCTGAAAACATTGTAGAACAAGGAGAAATTACTCAAATGAGCAATTTATCTTTTCTTTTTTATGTTTTCTGTATGAAAATGATGCCTCCTGCTATTGTTCAGGTTTTATAATTTCTCTCTTCGATGTTTACAAAGCGACAATATTTAAACTATTGTATCTGATAATCAGTTCATACTGTTTCAAAGGAAATATCATTTACAGCAGCCAACTTTTGAATTATATAATTTAAATGAAAATATGCTTACAATGGACAACATTTTCTTGTCTCAAAATAACACTTATTGATCTTAAAGGTTTGATTCATGTGCTGCGATATTTCAAAATAGGAAGAGTCAATGATAGTAATAATGGGATCTGGCATTGCAATCACGGTATCAAGATTGTACATGTATTCATGAATTTGTTTCATTTTGACATCAAAATGTTTCAATGTAGTCATGAAATTGTAAAGACATATTTTGATGCACCATACACTTTTCTCTCATATTTTTAATATCATCACATTTTAATTTCTGAAAAATAGAGTGAAGGTAACATTTCATCAGCAAACAATGTCTATGGAAATATATCCTTCATGTGACAATGTTAGTATCTTGATCTGATGTAAGCACCTAGCCCTGAATATAGTATTCACATCCTTGTTCATTGAAGATATCATTCCCACCCTTGTTCATTGAATATATCATTCACATCCTTGTTCATTGAATGTATCATTTACACTCTTGTTCATTGAAGATATTATTCACACCCTTGTTCATTGAATGTTTCATTCACATTTATTGTTCATTGAATATATCGTTCACATCCTTGTTCATTGAAGATATCATTCCTGTCATTGTTCATTGAATATATCATTCACATCCTTGTTCATTGAAGATATCATTCATATCCTTGTTCATTGAATATATCATTCAAATCTTTGTTCATTGAAGATATCTTTCACACCCTTGTTCATTGAATATATCATTCACACTCTTGTTTATTGAAGATATCATTCACAACCTTGTTCATTGAAGATATCATTCACACCCTTGTTCAGTGAATACATCATTTACCCTTGTCATGGTCTGAACTTGTACACAGTTGGAGGGACTTAATGTAAGCGGCCCGGTTAGCTCAGTCGGTAGAGTACTTGACCTGAAAGCGAGAGGTCCCGGGTTCGAGCCCCGGACTGGCTGAATATATCATTCACACTCTTGTTTATTGAAGATATCATTTACAACCTTGTTCATTGAAGGTATCATTCACCCTGTGTTCATTGAAGATATCATTCATGTCCTTGTTCATTGAATATATCATTCACACCCTCATTCATTGAAGATATTGTTCACACCCTTGTTCATTGAAGATATCATTCAAACCCTTGTTTATTGAATATATCATTCACACCCTTGTTCATTGAAGATATCATTCACACCCATGTTCATTGAAGATTTCATTCACATCCATCTTCATTGAAGATATCATTCACACCCTTGTTCATTGAAGATATCGGCTTATGAATTCAGCACTCTTACATGTTTTTCTATTTCTACTTGCTAAAAGTCATCCAATACCTGTGTAAAATGGACCTGAGAGTACCTACATCCAATGCTTGTGTATAATGTACATGAGGGTACCTACATCCAATGCCTGTGTAGAATGTACATGAGGGTTCCTACATACAATTTCTGTGTAGAACGTACATGAGGGTACCCACATGCGATTCCTGTGTAGAACATACATGAGGGTACCTACATCATCTACCTGTGTAGAACGTACATTAGGGTACCTACATACAATTCCTGCGTAGAACATACATGAGGATACCTACATCCAATGCCTGTGTAGAACATACATGAGGGTACCTACATCCAATTCCTGTGTAGAACGTACATGAGGGTACCTACATGCAATTCCTGTGTAGAACGTACATTAGGGTACCTACATCCAATGCCTGTGTAGAATGTACATGAGGGTACCTACATCCAATGCCTGTGTAGAACGTACATGAGGGTACCTACATCCAATGCCTGTGTAGAACGTACATGAGGGTACCTACATGCAATTCCTGTGTAGAACGTACATAAGGATACCTACATCCAATGCCTGTGTAGAATGTACATGAGGGTACCTACATCCAATGCCTGTGTAGAATGTACATGAAGGAACCTACATCCAATGCCTGTGTAGAACGTACATAAGAGTACCTACATCCAATGCCTGTGTAGAACGTACATGAGGGTACCTACATGCAATTCCTGTGTAGAACGTACATAAGGATACCTACATCCAATGCCTGTGTAGAATGTACATGAGGGTACCTACATCCAATGCCTGTGTAGAATGTACATGAAGGAACCTACATGCAATTCCTGTGTAGAACGTACATAAGAGTACCTACATCCAATGCCTGTGTAGAACGTACATGAGGGTACCTACATCCAATGCCTGTGTAGAACGTACATGAGGGTACCTACATCCAATGCCTGTGTAGAACGTACATGAGGATACCTACATCCAATTCCTGTGTAGAACGTACATGAGGGTACCTACATCCAATGCCTGTGTAGAACGTACATAAGAGTACCTACATCCAATGCCTGTGTAGAACGTACATGAGGGTACCTACATCCAATGCCTGTGTAGAACGTACATGAGGGTACCTACATCCACTGCCTGTGTAGAACGTACATGAGGGTACCTACATCCAATGCCTGTGTAGAACGTACATGAGGATACCTACATCCAATTCCTGTGTAGAACGTACATGAGGGTACCTACATCCAATGCCTGTGTAGAACGTACATGAGGGTACCTACATCCAATGCCTGTGTAGAACGTACATGAGGGTACCTACATCCAATGCCTGTGTAGAACGTACATGAGGGTACCTACATCCACTGCCTGTGTAGAACGTACATGAGGGTACCTACATCCAATTCCTGTGTAGAACGTACATGAGGGTACCTACATCCAATGCCTGTGTAGAACGTACATGAGGGTACCTACATCCAATGCCTGTGTAGAACGTACATGAGGATACCTACATCCAATGCCTGTGTAGAACGTACATGAGGGTACCTACATCCAATGCCTGTGTAGAACGTACATGAGGGTACCTACATCCAATGCCTGTGTAGAACGTACATAAGAGTACCTACATCCAATGCCTGTGTAGAATGTACATGAGGGTACCTACATCCAATGCCTGTGTAGAACATACATAAGGATACCTACATCCAATGCCTGTGTAGAACGTACATGAGGGTACCTACATCCAATGCCTGTGTAGAACATACATAAGGATACCTACATCCAATGCCTGTGTAGAATGTACATGAGGGTACCTACATCCAATGCCTGTGTAGAACGTACATAAGAGTACCTACATCCAATGCCTGTGTAGAACATACATGAGGGTACCTACATCCAATGCCTGTGTAGAACGTACATGAGGGTACCTACATCCAATGCCTGTGTAGAACATACATAAGGATACCTACATCCAATGCCTGTGTAGAATGTACATGAGGGTACCTACATCCAATGCCTGTGTAGAATGTACATGAAGGAACCTACATCCAATGCCTGTGTAGAACGTACATGAGGATACCTACATCCAATGCCTGTGTAGAACGTACATAAGGATACCTACATCCAATGCCTGTGTAGAATGTACATGAGGGTACCTACATCCAATGCCTGTGTAGAACGTACATAAGAGTACCTACATCCAATGCCTGTGTAGAACGTACATGAGAGTACCTACATCCAATTCCTGTGTAGAACGTACATGAGGGTACCTACATCCAATGCCTGTGTAGAACGTACATGAGGGTACCTACATCCAATGCCTGTGTAGAACGTACATGAGGGTACCTACATCCAATTCCTGTGTAGAACGTACATGAGGGTACCTACATCCAATTCCTGTGTAGAACGTACATGAGGGTACCTACATCCAATGCCTGTGTAGAACGTACATGAGGGTACCTACATCCAATGCCTGTGTAGAACGTACATGAGGGTACCTACATCCAATGCCTGTGTAGAACGTACATGAGGATACCTACATCCAATTCCTGTGTAGAACGTACATGAGAGTACCTACATCCAATGCCTGTGTAGAACGTACATGAGGGTACCTACATCCAATGCCTGTGTAGAACGTACATGAGGGTACCTACATCCAATGCCTGTGTAGAACGTACATGAGGGTACCTACATCCAATGCCTGTGTAGAATGTACATGAGGGTACCTACATCCAATGCCTGTGTAGAACGTACATGAGGATACCTACATCCAATTCCTGTGTAGAACGTACATGAGGGTACCTACATCCAATGCCTGTGTAGAACGTACATGAGGGTACCTACATCCAATGCCTGTGTAGAACGTACATGAGGATACCTACATCCAATTCCTGTGTAGAACGTACATAAGAGTACCTACATCCAATGCCTGTGTAGAATGTACATGAGGGTACCTACATCCAATGCCTGTGTAGAACGTACATAAGGATACCTACATCCAATGCCTGTGTAGAACGTACATAAGAGTACCTACATCCAATGCCTGTGTAGAACGTACATGAGGGTACCTACATCCAATGCCTGTGTAGAACGTACATGAGGGTACCTACATCCAATGCCTGTGTAGAACGTACATAAGAGTACCTACATCCAATGCCTGTGTAGAACGTACATGAGAGTACCTACATCCAATTCCTGTGTAGAACGTACATGAGGGTACCTACATCCAATGCCTGTGTAGAACGTACATAAGAGTACCTACATCCAATGCCTGTGTAGAACGTACATGAGGGTACCTACATCCAATGCCTGTGTAGAACGTACATGAGGGTACCTACATCCAATGCCTGTGTAGAACGTACATGAGGGTACCTACATCCACTGCCTGTGTAGAACGTACATGAGGGTACCTACATCCAATGCCTGTGTAGAACGTACATGAGGGTACCTACATCCAATGCCTGTGTAGAACGTACATGAGGGTACCTACATCCAATGCCTGTGTAGAACGTACATGAGGGTACCTACATCCAATGCCTGTGTAGAACGTACATGAGGGTACCTACATCCACTGCCTGTGTAGAATGTACATGAGGGTACCTACATCCAATGCCTGTGTAGAACGTACATGAGGGTACCTACATCCAATGCCTGTGTAGAACATACATGAGGGTACCTACATCCACTGCCTGTGTAGAACGTACATAAGAGTACCTACATCCAATGCCTGTGTAGAACGTACATGAGGGTACCTACATCCAATGCCTGTGTAGAACGTACATGAGGATACCTACATCCACTGCCTGTGTAGAACGTACATGAGGGTACCTACATCCAATGCCTGTGTAGAACGTACATGAGAGTACCTACATCCACTGCCTGTGTAGAACGTACATGAGGATACCTACATCCAATGCCTGTGTAGAACGTACATGAGAGTACCTACATCCAATGCCTGTGTAGAACGTACATGAAGGAACCTACATCCAATGCCTGTGTAGAACGTACATAAGAGTACCTACATCCAATGCCTGTGTAGAACGTACATGAGGGTACCTACATCCAATGCCTGTGTAGAACGTACATGAGGATACCTACATCCAATGCCTGTGTAGAACGTACATGAGGGTACATTCATCCAATGCCTGTGTAGAACGTACATAAGAGTACCTACATCCAATGCCTGTGTAGAACGTACATGAGGGTACCTACATCCAATTCCTGTGTAGAACGTACATGAGGGTACCTACATCCAATGCCTGTGTAGAACGTACATAAGGATACCTACATCCAATGCCTGTGTAGAACGTACATAAGAGTACCTACATCCAATGCCTGTGTAGAACGTACATGAGGGTACCTACATCCAATGCCTGTGTAGAACGTACATGAGGGTACCTACATCCAATGCCTGTGTAGAACGTACATGAGGATACCTACATCCACTGCCTGTGTAGAACGTACATGAGGGTACCTACATCCAATGCCTGTGTAGAACGTACATGAGAGTACCTACATCCACTGCCTGTGTAGAACGTACATGAGGGTACCTACATCCAATGCCTGTGTAGAACGTACATGAGGGTACCTACATCCAATGCCTGTGTTAAACGTACATGAGGGTACCTACATCCAATGCCTGTGTAGAACGTACATGAGGGTACCTACATCCAATGCCTGTGTAGAACGTACATGAGGGTACCTACATCCAATGCCTGTGTAGAACGTACATGAGGATACCTACATCCAATGCCTGTGTAGAACGTACATAAGGATACCTACATCCAATGCCTGTGTAGAACGTACATAAGAGTACCTACATCCAATGCCTGTGTAGAACGTACATGAGGGTACCTACATCCAATTCCTGTGTAGAACGTACATGAGGGTACCTACATGCAATTCCTGTGTAGAACGTACATGAGGGTACCTACATCCAATGCCTGTGTAGAACGTACATGAGGGTACCTACATCCAATGCCTGTGTAGAACGTACATGAGAGTACCTACATCCACTGCCTGTGTAGAACGTACATGAGGGTACCTACATCCAATGCCTGTGTAGAACGTACATGAGGGTACCTACATCCAATGCCTGTGTTAAACGTACATGAGGGTACCTACATCCAATGCCTGTGTAGAACGTACATGAGGGTACCTACATCCAATGCCTGTGTAGAACGTACATAAGGATACCTACATCCAATGCCTGTGTAGAACGTACATGAGGGTACCTATATCCAATGCCTGTGTAGAACGTACATGAGGGTACCTACATCCAATGCCTGTGTAGAACATACATAAGGATACCTACATCCAATGCCTGTGTAGAACGTACATGAGGGTACCTACATCCAATGCCTGTGTAGAACGTACATGAGGGTACCTACATCCAATGCCTGTGTAGAACGTACATGAGGGTACCTACATCCAATGCCTGTGTAGAACGTACATAAGGATACCTACATCCAATGCCTGTGTTAAACGTACATGAGGGTACCTACATCCAATGCCTGTGTAGAACGTACATGAGGGTACCTACATCCAATGCCTGTGTAGAACGTACATGAGGGTACCTACATCCAATGCCTGTGTAGAACGTACATGAGGGTACCTACATCCAATGCCTGTGTAGAACGTACATAAGGATACCTACATCCAATGCCTGTGTAGAACGTACATGAGGGTACCTACATCCAATGCCTGTGTAGAACGTACATGAGAGTACCTACATCCAATGCCTGTGTAGAACGTACATGAGAGTACCTACATCCAATGCCTGTGTAGAACGTACATGAGGGTACCTACATCCAATGCCTGTGTAGAACGTACATGAGAGTACCTATATCCAATGCCTGTGTAGAACGTACATGAGGGTACCTATATCCAATGCCTGTGTAGAACGTACATGAGAGTACCTACATCCAATGCCTGTGTAGAACGTACATGAGGGTACATTCATCCAATGCCTGTGTAGAACGTACATGAGGGTACCTACATCCAATGCCTGTGTAGAACGTACATGAGGGTACCTACATGCAATTCCTGTGTAGAACGTACATGAGAGTACCTACATCCAATGCCTGTGTAGAACGTACATGAGAGTACCTACATCCAATGCCTGTGTAGAACGTACATGAGGGTACCTACATCCAATGCCTGTGTAGAACGTACATGAGAGTACCTATATCCAATGCCTGTGTAGAACGTACATGAGGGTACCTATATCCAATGCCTGTGTAGAACGTACATGAGAGTACCTACATCCAATGCCTGTGTAGAACGTACATGAGGGTACATTCATCCAATGCCTGTGTAGAACGTACATGAGGGTACCTACATCCAATGCCTGTGTAGAACGTACATGAGGGTACCTACATGCAATTCCTGTGTAGAACGTACATAAGGATACCTACATCCAATGCCTGTGTAGAACGTACATGAAGGAACCTACATGCAATTCCTGTGTAGAACATACATGAGGGTACCTACATGCAATTCCTGTGTAGAACAAACATGAGGGTACCTACATCCAATGCCTGTGTTAAACGTACATGAGGGTACCTACATCCAATGCCTGTGTAGAACGTACATGAGGGTACCTACATCCAATGCCTGTGTAGAACGTACATGAGGGTACCTATATGCAATTCCTGTGTAGAACGTACATGAGGGTACCTACATCCAATGCCTGTGTAGATCGTACATGAGGGTACCTACATCCAATTCCTGTGTAGAACGTACATGAGGGTACCTACATGTAATTCCTGTTTAGAACGTACATGAGGGTACCTACATGCAATTCCTGTGTAGAACGTACATGAGGGTACCTACATGCAATTCCTGTGTAGAATGTACATGAGGGTACCTACATCCAATGCCTGTGTAGAACAAACATGAGGGTACCTACATCCAATGCCTGTGTTAAACATACATGATGGTACCTACATCCAATGCCTGTGTAGAACGTACATGAGGGTACCTACATGCAATTCATGTGTAGAACAAACATGAGGGTACCTACATCCAATTCCTGTGTAGAACGTACACGAGGGTACCTACATGCAATTCCTGTGTAGAACGTACATGAGGGTACATTCATCCAATGCCTGTGTAGAACGTACATGAGGGTACCTGCATCCAATGCCTGTGTAGAACGTACATGAGGTTACCTAGATGCAATTCCTGTGTAGAACGTACACAAGGGTACCTACATGCAATTCCTGTGTAGAACGTATGCGAGGGTACCTACATGCAATTCCTGTGTAGAACGTACATTAGGGTACCTACATCCAATGCCTGTGTAGAATGTACATGAGGGTACCTACATCCAATGCCTGTGTAGAACGTACATGAGGGTACCTACATGCAATTCCTGTGTAGAACGTACACGAGGGTACCTACATGCAATTCCTGTGTAGAATGTACACGAGGGTACATTCATCCAATGCCTGTGTAGAACATACATGAGGGTACCTACAAATGATATCATAAGTGTGCTATTCATTTAAATATATGATTGTAATTTGAGTGGTGCTTCACTTTTGTCGCGGTGTTTATATTAATATAAAAAACGATGGAATGTTTCAAGTGTAGCTCTTCCAACACAAACACACTCCATGGTTAAAAGTTAATGTAAATTAATTCATCTGAACCTTTCCCGCATACAGCAAATCTGCAGCAGATGATTTTGATAAAATATAGGCAAAAATAACAGACATCTCTTTGAATGACAGTATGATTATTGAATAGAGTTCAAAACATTGTGGTGAAAGGTAGACAGACTTGCTCATTCTTATGTTTTCATAAGTCATCTGCTGCAGAGGCATTAGAAAGTGTTTATACGCGGGAAAGGTTTAATGCATTTTTGTTTACATGCACACTTTTGATATCAGACATGCACATGCAGATATACGCTTTTCATTCTATAAGGTCAAAACCATTCAACAAGTTTAAAACAATGTGTGTCTACAAGTACATTCAATGTGTGTCTTTTATTACAGATATTAATTTTCTAGGATGCAATATAAGAAGTCATTGACACAACTTCATTTTCTATTTAAGTTTAAGACTCAAACAATTTGAAATTCCTTTAAATATCAGTGGCAAAGATTTGAAAACATGCCTAAATAGTACTCAAATGCTAACAAACAGTTGAAAATTTTCTGTTAAAAACGAAAACATTTTTTAAATAAGTCTTTTTTATACATTTCCCAAAAGTATTTAAAGCATTGCCTCCTGCATAGTTATCAAAAATTTATCCTATTGTGAAAATGTCTACGGTAAAATTCATTGTGAAAAAAATCTCCAACTTCAAACCCAAATTTCCCACTTTGAGATCATGAAACTCCCCCTTGAGAGTGAGAAAAGGTTGGTAAGCAAAGTAATATTTTTGATGTTGTTTTTGTACACTGTTTTTTACAATACTCCATAGTAAAATCACCTTAATTCATTTTAATTTCAGCTGTCGGGGTCAGTTAAAGAACACATAGTTGAAACTTTAACAACAAATTATGGTGTAGATCTTCGTAAAAATTCAGACAACAGACTCATTACAGATGCATGGGACTCTATGCAAAGACATGTAAGTGTCATCCTGTCATATTTTATTTTATGATTGTAACTTTCTCCGAGTCACCCTTTCCGACAACAATTACCAGTATAATAAGTGCAAAAATACCACAACATTTTATAACATAATATCATGAGACCAAAAATAAGAAAATTGCTTAGAATATTTTTTTCACATTTTATTATTGCATCAATATAATTAAATGTGAAAATAACTTTGTTTAGCTGTTTTTTAGCTCTTGTAATATTTGCACCTTTGTTCTAACATGCAGATGCATCTTACTGTATCTTAAGCAGACATCTTTTGCCACAATGTTTTCAACTCTTTTCAATAATTAGGCTTTCATTTATAGTGGTTTTCCACATTTGTTCCTACATGTATAATATTATGTTTTAAAGTTATCTGCTGCAACTTTGTTGTATGAGAGAAAGTGCTGAGACTCTGGCCAACCTTGTGGACACAGAGGTTCATCTGAATCTTCACTGTTCTCATATGTTTATACAACAGAGTTTGTGCTTATTTGTGGTTCTTTCTTTACATTACAGTTAGAATGCTGTGGAGTCTATGGAGGCATTAATGACACACATTCCTGGGCCATCTATAAACTACGCTCAGAATGGTACACACAAACTAAATGGCGTAAGTATTCTCACTGTACATTGAACAGTCTGTCACATGATTGATAGGTCAGTGAACACTATATATATGTCTCTGTACACATATCTATTGTCCATGCCCTGAGTAGACAATACTTAAACATGTATCACTACTGCAACATAACTTTCCTTTTATTATTTACCATGTATAACTTTTAACACAAAATAAAGACAAATTATACAAAATTCTATATTTAAATTAACCAAAATAACATAATTTACAGTCATGAAATATAATTTATGATTGGCGTGTGAACCACGCCCAACTACCACATTTTGAATGATGTAAAAGCATATTTCAATGATGTCACATACAATACGGAATTTAAATTTGTTGTGTTTAAGAACTGCACTTGACCATCTGCATGTATTTTCGCAAGAAAATGTGCATGTATAATAAAGTTATATTAATGTGTTTTTGCAGAATGATCAGAATCAGGTTCATGTTGTCCAGTAATGACTGGTTCTTGTTCAAAATCTAACTATTTTCTCTGTTTTGTGGTCTAGATACTAGAGTTTTATTCAAGTTCCATATATTGCAGTCATATGAGAAAAGGTTGAACATATAATTTTTCGAAGATTCTCCTATTTCTACAATATGTTTAAAAAATGTCAACATCTTCTGATTCTTAATTAAAGAAGCATTTAAGATGTCATATGGGATTAAGGGATATATATTGACTTTGCCTTTCCTTTGTTACACATTCTTGATTTGTTTTGTTGTGTGTACATACAGTCCATATTTTTCAACAAGATATAAAAGATTACTGATAATCAGAGACATAAAATTACATGGTCGTTTTTTTCCTACCAAGGCTATTTGAATGATAAAAATCCCCTATTTTTAAAGTATTTGATCTAATAGGGAATTTTTATCATTCAAAATGGTAAAGATTGATTTCACATCATTCAAAATGCTGTAGTGGAACGTTCATAACTTTTATTATATGTGTAAATTGTGTTATTGAAAGTATAGACATTTGTATATTTATACCCCCGATAAACGAAGTTTAGAGGGGGTATATTGGAGTCACCCTGTGGTTGGTCGGTCGGTCGGTTGGTCTGTTGCGATTTTCCTTGTCCGGAGCATAACTTTAAAACTAATTGTTGGAATTTAATAAAACTTCACAGGATGATACAACACATTGAGAGGAAGTGCGGTGTACAGGAACCATAACTCTATTTTATCTAAATACAGTTATTGCCCTTTGTTACTTTTTCTTGTCCGGAGAATTACTTAAAAATTACAGATGGAATCTAATAAAACTGCATACAATGGTAGAGCATAATCAGAGGAAGTGCAGTGTACAAGAACGATAACTCTAATTTACATATTTACAGAGTTATTGCCCTTTGTTACTTTTTCTTGTTCGTAGAGTCTTGTCCGGAGCATAACTTTAAAACTAATTCTTGGAATTTAATTAAACATTATAGGATGATACAACACATTGAGAAGAAGTGCGGTGTATAGGAACCATAACTCTATTTTACCTAAATACAGAGTTATTGCCCTTTGTTACTTTTTCTTGTCCGGAGAATTACTTAATAACTAACAGATGGAATCTAATAAAACTACATACAATGGTAGAGCATAATCAGAGGAAGTGCAGTGTACAAGAACCATAACTCTACTTTACATAATTACAGATTATTGCCCTTTGTTACTTTTTCTTTTTCGGAGCATAACTTTAAAACTAATTCTTGAAATTTATTAAAACTTCATAGGATTATACAACACATTCAGAGGAAGTGTGGTGTACAGGAACCATAACTCTATTTTACCTAAATACAGAGTTATTTTCCTTTGTTACTTTTTCTTATCCAGAGAATTACTTAATAACAAACAGATGGAATGTAATAAAACTGCATACAATGGTAGAGCACAACCTTTCCTATCAGGGCGGCGTTCACGGTATTAATCACATTCAGTGATAGTTCTAGTTTCATTCTGCTTAAAAGTGTAATAGGTACATGTATATATTGAAAAATAATTTATGTTGCCGTTACGATATCTGTCAACTCATAATATTGTCTACACAGAGTGTGGAAAAATTGACATCTCTATCAACCTTTGGTCTTGGGAGATATCAATTTTTCCACTTAAATTGTAGTTCACTACAAAGCCACTGTATCCATATTAACTTATTGCTACTGCAAGATAATATTCCCTATGTATTATCTATATGTGATTAACACTATTTATATCATAAATGACGTCGCCAGCGTGAAATAACGTCATTCTATACTTTTCGGTATATAAATAGCGTAATAACAATGCTATGTAACGCTAATAATCGTCGAATTGGAATTTATGATATAAATAGAATATAACATTCGTGGTCATTCAATACAAAATTTTAAACTCCAAACAAACAAAACAAAATTTTATTAAACTCGTTTTCTAAAATTTCGTATTGAATGACCACTCATATAATATCCTCTATATATTTCAGGTGTGCCCTATGTACCAGATTCATGTTGTAGAGGGGATAAGGCGATATGCACAGGAACACAAGAAATTAATGGACCTCCAACCCGTGGACCACCTGTGGATTTATCATACCAGAAAAACAACAATCTATTTACCGAGGGCTGTTTTGATAAACTTATAACACATTTAGAGAGAAATGCTCTCATTTTGGGCGGGGTAGCTGCTATTGTACCTTTATTGTTGGTAAGTGTTTTAGCATAACTCCATATGAATTCTAACCTGGCTCTTGGAATGCCAACATAAACCTATATAGAATAAATTGTAGATAAAGATCTGACTGCACTATCTGATCCAAATTGAATTTTCCTTAAACTAGCCGCCTTCCATGGTTGACTGGTGAATGGTGTCGAGCTGATCAAACTGCACAGATGTTTACGTTGATATGGACTAATACTTTTTGATTCATTATGTAGAGCACTGCTAATTTTGAAACTTATAGGTCATTGTTGTAGGTGATAGTATGAATATAAGAAATAGGATGCCAGCTGCTTCCCCTACTATTATAATACCTTAATAGACATGAAAAAAGGTCGAGGAACCTTGAGTATCATTTAATAGACATGGGAATAAATCCAAGAACCATGACAACTTTTTAATAGACATGAAAATAAGTCCAGGAACCATGTGTAACATTTAATAGACATGGGAATAAAACAAAAAACCATGACTACATTTTAATAGACAGAGAAGTAAGTCCAGGAACCTTGACTGTATTTCTTTAATATACATGGAAATATGACTAGCAACCATATGTAACATTTAATAGACATGGAAATAAAACCAGAAACAATGTGTTACATTTACTAGACATGGGAATAAATCCAAGAACCATGACCTTACATTTTAATAGACATGGCAGTAAGTCCAGGAACCATGTGTATCATTTAATAGATGGAGAAGTAAGTCCAGTAACCATGTTGGACATTTAGTAGACATAGAAATAAGTCCAGAAATCATGACTGTACTTCTTTAATACACATGGAAATATGTCCAGGTCCCATTAGTAACATTTAAAAGACATGGAAATAAAACCAGGAACAATGTGTAACATTTAATATACATGGGAATAAATCCAAGAACCATGACTGTACTTTGTTAATAGACATGGCAGTAAGTCTAGGAACCATGTGTATCACTTAATAGACATGGGAATAAATCCAAGAACCATGACTTCTTTTTAATAGACATGGGAATAAATCCAAGAGCCATTACTGTACATTTTAATAGACTTGGAAATATGTCCATGTCCCATGTGTAACATTTAAAAGACATGGAAATAAAACCAGGAACCATGTGTATCATTTGATAGACATGGGAATAAATCCAAGAACCTTGACTGTACTTTTTAATAGACATGGAAATATGTCCAGCAACCATGTGTATCATTTAATAGACCTTGAAATAAAACCAGAAACCATGTGTAACATTTGATAGACCTGGGAATAAATCCAAGAGCCATGACTGTACATTTTAATAGACTTGGAAATATGTCCAAGTCCCATGTGTAACATTTAATAGACATGGGAATAAATCCAAGAACCATGACTGTACATTTTTATAGACATAGAAATATGTTCAGGACCCATGTGTTACATTAAATTGACATTGAATAAACCAAAGAACCATGACTGTACATTTTAATAGACGTGGCAGTAATTCCAGGAACCATGTGTATCATTTAATAGACATGGGAATAAATCCAAGAGCCATGACTGTATATTTTAATAGACATGGCAGTATACAAGTCCAGGAACCATGTGTATCATTTAATAGACAGAGAAGTAAGTCCAGGAACCATGTAGAACCATTTAATAAACATGGAAATAAGTCCAGGAATCATGACTGTACTTCTTTAATATACATGGAAACATGTCCAGGTCGCATGTGTTACATTTAATAGACATGTGAACAAATCCAAGAACCATGACTGTACATTTTAATAGATATGGAAATATGTCCAGGTCCCATGTAACATTTAATAGACATGGAAATAAAACCAAGCACAATGTGTAACATTTAATAGACATGGGAATAAATCCAAAAACCATGACTACTTTTTAATAGACATGACAGTATGTCCAGAAACCATGTGTAACATTTAATAGACATGTGAATAAATCCAAGAACCATGACTGTACATTTTAATAGATATGGAAATATGTCCAGGTCCCATGTGTAACATTTAATAGACATGTGGATAAATCCAAGAACCATGACTACATTTTAATAGATATGGAAATATGTCCAGGTCCCATGTGTAACATTTAATAGACATGGAAATAAAACCAGGCACAATGTGTAACATTTAATAGACATGGGAATAAATCCAAAAACCATGAATGTACATTTTAATAGACTTGGAAATATGTCCAGGTCCCATATTTTACATTTAATAGACATGGAAATAAAACCTGGAACAATGTGTAACATTTAATAGACATGGGAATAAATCCAAGAACCATGACTGTACATTTTAATAGACATGGAAATTTCCATGACTTTACATTTTAATAGACATGGAAATATGTCCAGGTCCCATGTGTAACATTTAATAGACATGGGAATAAATCCAAGAACGATGACTGTACATTTTAATAGATATGGAAATATGTCCAGGTCCCATGTGTTACATTTAAAAGACATGGAAATAAAACCAGGAATAATGTGTAACATTTTATAGACATGGGAATAAATCCAAGAACCTTTACTGAACATTTTAATAGACATGAAAATATGTCCAGGTCCCATGTGTAACATTTTAGGAATAAATCCAATAACGATGACTGTACATTTTAATAGACATGGAAATATGTCCAGATCCTATGTGTAACATTTAATAGACATGGGAATAAATCCAAGAACCATGACTGTACATTTTAATAATAGACATGGCAGTAAGTCCAGGAACCATGTGTTTCATCTTATAGACATGGGAATAAATCCAAGAACCATGACTGTATATTTTAATAGACATGGCAGTAAGTCTAGGAACCATGTGTATCATTTAATAGACAGAGAAGTAAGTCTAGGAACCATGTGGGACATTTATAAGACATGGAAATAAGTCCAGGAATCATGACTGTACTTCTTTAATATACATGGAAATATGTCCAAACCCCATGTGTTACATTTAATATACATGGAAATAAAACCAGGAACAATGTGTAACATTAAATAGACATGGGAATAAATCCAAGAACCATGACTGGTTTTTGTGTCCCCTGCGTAGCATGGTAGGCACTTAGGGAATACTTTGTTTTTGTCCGGCGTCTGTCTGTCGTCACACTTTTTCATCACGTTTTCAAATAACTTTTTTTCTACTCAAAGGATTACATTACTACTTCTGACAAATGTTAATATCAATGTGTGTGATTGGTTCACAAAAGGGAGATAATCCAAATATTTTTATATCAGAGTTATTGCCCCTTTTCTGTCAAAAATTAAAATTTTATGACAAGGCAGGTGACACATGTGCTCCGGGGAGCACTCCATTCTAGTTTTAATAGACATGGCAGTAAGTCCAGGAACCATGTGTATCATTTAATAGACATGGGAATAAATCCAAAAACCATGACTACTTTTTAATAGACATGACAGTAAGTCCAGGAACCATGTGTAACATTTGATAGACATGGGAATAAATCCAAGAACCATGACTGTACGTTTTAATAGACATGGAAATATGTCCAGCAACCATGTGTATCATTTAATAGACATTGGAATAAAACTAGAAACCATGTGTTACATTTAATTGACATGGAAATAAAATCAGGAACCATGTGTTACATTTAATAGACATGGAAATAAAACCAGGAACCATGTGTTACATTTAATAGACATGGGAATAAATCCAAGGACCATGACTACTATTTAATAGACATGGCAGTTAGTCCAGGAACCATGTGTTACATTTAATAGACATGGGAATACATCCAAGAACCATGCCTGTACATTTTTAATAGACATGACAGTAAGTCCAGGAACCATGTGTATCATTTAATAGACATTGAAATAAATCCAAGAACCATGACTACTTTTTAGCTCACCTGTCACGTAGAACCATGACTACTTTTTAATAGACATGGCAGTAAGTCCAGGAACCATGTGTTACATTTAATAGACATGGGAATACATCCAAGAACCGTGCTGTACTTTTTAATAGACATGACAGTAAGTCCAGGAACCATGTGTATCATTTAATAGACATCGAAATAAATCCAAGAACCATGACTACTTTTTAGCTCACCTGTCACGTAGTGACAAGGTGAACTTTTGTGATCGCCCTTCGTCCATTGTCAGTCGTCTGTCCACAATTTCTTGTGAACAATATAAAGTCATCATTTATTATCCGATGTTTACCAAACTTATACAGTAGCTAGATATACATAAGAGCTCGGTTCCTTTTGAAAACCATAATTGACTTTGTGAACAGGATAAAAACTTCATTTATTTGTCACATGTTCTTTACATTGATTTTTAAACATGTGACCATGACCTTAGTGGAATCTTTTACAATCAAATATCATTATTGTCTTTGGATCATCTTCACTGACTTTTTGACCTTCTTTCTTATTTTTGTAGAGCAATTAAATTAGGACCCTAAAACACTTACTCAGACATGGCAGTAAGTTCAGGAACCATGTGTATCATTTAATAGACATGGGAATAAATCCTAGAACCATGTGTGACATTTAATAGACATGACAGTAAGTCCAGCAACCATGTGTTACATTTAATAGACATGGGAATAAATCCAAGAACCATGCCTGTACTTTTTAATAAACATGGCAGTAAGTTGAGGAACATGTGTATCATTTACTAGACATAGAAGTAAGTCCATGAACCATGTGTGACATTTAATAGACATGGAAATAAATCCAAGAACCATGACTACTTTTTAATAGACAGGAAAATAAGTCCAGGAACCATGTGTATCAATTAATAGACGTGGCAGTTACAGTCGAAGAGCCATGTGGGATATTTAATAGACATGATAGTAGGTACAGGAACTATGAGTGACATTTAATAGACATGGAAGTTAGTACAGGAACCATGTGTACCATTTAATAGACATGGCAGTAAGTCCATGTGTAATATTTGGGACATTGGAAGTATAGTTTTGATGAAGTGTTAAATGACTGTGGGAAAAGGAAATGACTTGCTATGTGCAATTCCTTTTCTCCATTGTGTTTTCAGTAGTTTACCTGTACCAGGGCTTCAAAGGTTGTCGGTATTAGGAAATCGTTAACCCTTTCCTACATGTAGCAAATCTGCAGCAGATGACTTTAACCCTTTACAACATGTATTAAATCTGCAGCAGATGACTTTGACCCGTTCCAACATGTAGCAAAACTACAGCAGATGACTTTGACCCTTTCCAACATGTAGCAAAACTACAGCAGATGACTTTAACCCCTCTTTCCAACATGTAGCAAAACTACAGCAGATGACTTTGACCCTTTCCAACATATAGCAAAACTACAGCAGATGACTTTGACCCTTTCCAACATATAGCAAAACTACAGCAGATGACTTTAACCCCTCTTTCCAACATGTAGCAAATCTACAGCAGATGACTTTGACCCTTTCCAACATATAGCAAATCTGCAGCAGATGACTTTAACCCCTCTTTCCAACATGTAGCAAAACTACAGCAGATGACTTTGACCCTTTCCAACATATAGCAAATCTGCAGCAGATGACATTAACCCCTCTTTCCAACATATAGCAAAACTACAGCAGATGACATTAACCCCTCTTTCCAACATGTAGCAAAACTACAGCAGATGACTTTAACCCCTCTTTCCAACATATAGCAAAACTACAGCAGATGACTTTGACCCTTTCCAACATATAGCAAATCTGCAGCAGATGACTTTAACCCCTCTTTCCAACATATAGCAAAACTACAGCAGATGACTTTGACCCTTTCCAACATATAGCAACACTACAGCAGATGACATTAACCCCTCTTTCCAACATGTAGCAAAACTACAGCAGATGACATTAACCCCTCTTTCCAACATATAGCAAAACTACAGCAGATGACTTGAACCCCTCTTTCCAACATATAGCAAATCTGCAGCAGATGACTTCAACCCCTCTTTCCAACATATAGCAAATCTGCAGCAGATGACTTTAACCCCTCTTTCCAACATGTAGCAAAACTACAGCAGATGACTTTTACACTTTCCAACATATAGCAAAACTACAGCAGATGACTTTAACCCCTCTTTCCAACATGTAGCAAATCTGCAGCAGATGACTTTAACCCCTCTTTCCAACATATAGCAAAACTACAGCAGATGACTTTAACCCCTCTTTCCAACATATAGCAAATCTGCAGCAGATGACTTTAACCCCTCTTTCCAACATATAGCAAAACTACAGCAGATGACTTTAACCCCTTTTTCCAACATATAGCAAAACTACAGCAGATGACTTTAACCCCTCTTTCCAACATATAGCAAATCTGCAGCAGATGACTTTAACCCCTCTTTCCAACATATAGCAAATCTGCAGCAGATGACTTTAACCCCTCTTTCCAACATATAGCAAAACTACAGCAGATGACTTTAACCCCTCTGCTGCAGATTTGAGGGGAAAGAGGGGTTAAAGTCATCTGCTGTAGTTTTGCTATATGTTGGAAAGAGGGGTTAATGTCATCTGCTGTAGTTTTGCTATATGTTGGAAAGAGGGGTTAAAGTCATCTGCTGTAGTTTTGCTACATGTTGGAAAGAGGGGTCAAAGTCATCTGCTGTAGTTTTGCTATATGTTGGAAAGAGGGGTTAAAGTCATCTGCTGCAGATTTGCTATATGTTGGAAAGAGGGGTTAATGTCATCTGCTGTAGTTTTGCTATATGTTGGAAAGACGGGTTAAAGACGGGTTAAAGTCATCTGCTGTAGTTTTGCTATATGTTGGAAAGAGGGGTTAATGTCATCTGCTGTAGTTTTGCTATATGTTGGAAAGACGGGTTAAAGTCATCTACTGCAGATTTGCTATATGTTGGAAAGGGTCAAAGTCATCTGCTGCAGATTTGCTATATGTTGGAAAGAGGGGTTAAAGTCATCTGCTGTAGTTTTGCTATATGTTGGAAAGGGTCAAAGTCATCTGCTGTAGTTTTGCTATATGTTGGAAAGAGGGGTTAAAGTCATCTGCTGTAGTTTTGCTATATGTTGGAAAGAGGGGTTAAAGTCATCTGCTGTAGTTTTGCTATATGTTGGAAAGGGTTAAAGTCATCTGCTGCAGATTTGCTATATGTTGGAAAGAGGGGTTAAAGTCATCTGCTGTAGTTTTGCTATATGTTGGAAAGGGTCAAAGTCATCTGCTGTAGTTTTGCTATATGTTGGAAAGGGTCAAAGTCATCTGCTGTAGATTTGCTATATGTTGGAAAGAGGGGTTAAAGTCATCTGCTGTAGTTTTGCTATATGTTGGAAAGAGGGGTTAATGTCATCTGCTGTAGTTTTGCTATATGTTGGAAAGACGGGTTAAAGTCATCTACTGCAGATTTGCTATATGTTGGAAAGGGTCAAAGTCATCTGCTGCAGATTTGCTATATGTTGGAAAGAGGGGTTAAAGTCATCTGCTGTAGTTTTGCTATATGTTGGAAAGAGGGGTTAATGTCATCTGCTGTAGTTTTGCTATATGTTGGAAAGTGTAAAAGTCATCTGCTGCAGATTTGCTATATGTTGGAAAGAGGGGTTCAAGTCATCTGCTGTAGTTTTGCTATATGTTGGAAAGAGGGGTTAAAGTCATCTGCTGCAGATTTGCTATATGTTGGAAAGAGGGGTTAAAGTCATCTGCTGTAGTTTTGCTATATGTTGGAAAGAGGGGTTAATGTCATCTGCTGTAGTTTTGCTATATGTTGGAAAGAGGGGTTAAAGTCATCTGCTGTAGTTTTGCTACATGTTGGAAAGAGGGGTCAAAGTCATCTGCTGTAGTTTTGCTATATGTTGGAAAGAGGGGTTAAAGTCATCTGCTGCAGATTTGCTATATGTTGGAAAGAGGGGTTAATGTCATCTGCTGTAGTTTTGCTATATGTTGGAAAGACGGGTTAAAGACGGGTTAAAGTCATCTGCTGTAGTTTTGCTATATGTTGGAAAGAGGGGTTAATGTCATCTGCTGTAGTTTTGCTATATGTTGGAAAGACGGGTTAAAGTCATCTACTGCAGATTTGCTATATGTTGGAAAGGGTCAAAGTCATCTGCTGCAGATTTGCTATATGTTGGAAAGAGGGGTTAAAGTCATCTGCTGTAGTTTTGCTATATGTTGGAAAGGGTCAAAGTCATCTGCTGTAGTTTTGCTATATGTTGGAAAGAGGGGTTAAAGTCATCTGCTGTAGTTTTGCTATATGTTGGAAAGAGGGGTTAAAGTCATCTGCTGTAGTTTTGCTACATGTTGGAAAGGGTTAATGTCATCTGCTGCAGATTTGCTATATGTTGGAAAGAGGGGTTAAAGTCATCTGCTGTAGTTTTGCTATATGTTGGAAAGGGTTAAAGTCATCTGCTGCAGATTTGCTATATGTTGGAAAGAGGGGTTAAAGTCATCTGCTGTAGTTTTGCTATATGTTGGAAAGGGTCAAAGTCATCTGCTGTAGTTTTGCTATATGTTGGAAAGGGTCAAAGTCATCTGCTGTAGATTTGCTATATGTTGGAAAGAGGGGTTAAAGTCATCTGCTGTAGTTTTGCTATATGTTGGAAAGAGGGGTTAATGTCATCTGCTGTAGTTTTGCTATATGTTGGAAAGACGGGTTAAAGTCATCTACTGCAGATTTGCTATATGTTGGAAAGGGTCAAAGTCATCTGCTGCAGATTTGCTATATGTTGGAAAGAGGGGTTAAAGTCATCTGCTGTAGTTTTGCTATATGTTGGAAAGAGGGGTTAATGTCATCTGCTGTAGTTTTGCTATATGTTGGAAAGAGGGGTTAAAGTCATCTGCTGTAGTTTTGCTACATGTTGGAAAGAGGGGTCAAAGTCATCTGCTGTAGTTTTGCTATATGTTGGAAAGAGGGGTTAAAGTCATCTGCTGCAGATTTGCTATATGTTGGAAAGAGGGGTTAATGTCATCTGCTGTAGTTTTGCTATATGTTGGAAAGACGGGTTAAAGACGGGTTAAAGTCATCTGCTGTAGTTTTGCTATATGTTGGAAAGAGGGGTTAATGTCATCTGCTGTAGTTTTGCTATATGTTGGAAAGACGGGTTAAAGTCATCTACTGCAGATTTGCTATATGTTGGAAAGGGTCAAAGTCATCTGCTGCAGATTTGCTATATGTTGGAAAGAGGGGTTAAAGTCATCTGCTGTAGTTTTGCTATATGTTGGAAAGGGTCAAAGTCATCTGCTGTAGTTTTGCTATATGTTGGAAAGGGTTAATGTCATCTGCTGTAGTTTTGCTATATGTTGGAAAGAGGGGTTAAAGTCATCTGCTGTAGTTTTGCTATATGTTGGAAAGAGGGGTTAAAGTCATCTGCTGTAGTTTTGCTATATGTTGGAAAGGGTTAAAGTCATCTGCTGCAGATTTGCTATATGTTGGAAAGAGGGGTTAAAGTCATCTGCTGTAGTTTTGCTATATGTTGGAAAGGGTCAAAGTCATCTGCTGTAGTTTTGCTATATGTTGGAAAGAGGGGTTAAAGTCATCTGCTGTAGTTTTGCTATATGTTGGAAAGAGGGGTTAATGTCATCTGCTGTAGTTTTGCTATATGTTGGAAAGACGGGTTAAAGTCATCTACTGCAGATTTGCTATATGTTGGAAAGGGTCAAAGTCATCTGCTGCAGATTTGCTATATGTTGGAAAGAGGGGTTAAAGTCATCTGCTGTAGTTTTGCTATATGTTGGAAAGGGTCAAAGTCATCTGCTGTAGTTTTGCTATATGTTGGAAAGAGGGGTTAAAGTCATCTGCTGTAGTTTTGCTATATGTTGGAAAGCATATAGCAAATATACAACATATAGCAAATCTGCAGCAGATGACTTTAACCCCTCTTTCCAACATATAGCAAAACTACAGCAGATGACTTGAACCCCTCTTTCCAACATATAGCAAATCTGCAGCAGATGACTTTTACACTTTCCAACATATAGCAAAACTACAGCAGATGACATTAACCCCTCTTTCCAACATATAGCAAATCTGCAGCAGATGACTTTGACCCTTTCCAACATATAGCAAAACTACAGCAGATGACTTGAACCCCTCTTTCCAACATATAGCAAAACTACAGCAGATGACATTAACCCCTCTTTCCAACATATAGCAAATCTGCAGCAGATGACATTAACCCCTCTTTCCAACATATAGCAAAACTACAGCAGATGACATTAACCCCTCTTTCCAACATATAGCAAAACTACAGCAGATGACTTTGACCCTTTCCAACATATAGCAAAACTACAGCAGATGACTTTAACCCCTCTTTCCAACATATAGCAAAACTACAGCAGATGACATTAACCCCTCTTTCCAACATATAGCAAAACTACAGCAGATGACTTGAACCCCTCTTTCCAACATATAGCAAAACTACAGCAGATGACATTAACCCCTCTTTCCAACATATAGCAAATCTGCAGCAGATGACATTAACCCCTCTTTCCAACATATAGCAAAACTACAGCAGATGACATTAACCCTTTCCAACATATAGCAAATCTGCAGCAGATGACTTTAACCCCTCTTTCCAACATATAGCAAAACTACAGCAGATGACTTTGACCCTTTCCAACATATAGCAAATCTGCAGCAGATGACTTTAACCCCTCTTTCCAACATATAGCAAAACTACAGCAGATGACTTTAACCCCTCTTTCCAACATATAGCAAAACTACAGCAGATGACTTTAACCCCTCTTTCCAACATATAGCAAATCTACAGCAGATGACATTAACCCCTCTTTCCAACATATAGCAAAACTACAGCAGATGACATTAACCCTTTCCAACATATAGCAAAACTACAGCAGATGACTTTAACCCCTCTTTCCAACATATAGCAAAACTACAGCAGATGACTTTAACCCTTTCCAACATATAGCAAAACTACAGCAGATGACATTAACCCTTTCCAACATATAGCAAATCTGCAGCAGATGACTTTGACCCTTTCCAACATATAGCAAAACTACAGCAGATGACTTTAACCCCTCTTTCCAACATGTAGCAAAACTACAGCAGATGACTTTGACCCTTTCCAACATATAGCAAAACTACAGCAGATGACTTTGACCCTTTCCAACATATAGCAAAACTACAGCAGATGACATTAACCCCTCTTTCCAACATGTAGCAAAACTACAGCAGATGACTTTGACCCTTTCCAACATGTAGCAAATCTGCAGCAGATGACATTAACCCCTCTTTCCAACATATAGCAAAACTACAGCAGATGACTTTAACCCCTCTTTCCAACATGTAGCAAAACTACAGCAGATGACTTTAACCCCTCTTTCCAACATATAGCAAAACTACAGCAGATGACTTTGACCCTTTCCAACATATAGCAAATCTACAGCAGATGACTTTGACCCTTTCCAACATATAGCAAATCTGCAGCAGATGACTTTAACCCCTCTTTCCAACATATAGCAAATCTGCAGCAGATGACATTAACCCCTCTTTCCAACATATAGCAAATCTACAGCAGATGACTTTGACCCTTTCCAACATATAGCAAATCTACAGCAGATGACTTTGACCCTTTCCAACATATAGCAAAACTACAGCAGATGACTTTGACCCTTTCCAACATATAGCAAAACTACAGCAGATGACATTGACCCTTTCCAACATATAGCAAAACTACAGCAGATGACATTAACCCTTTCCAACATATAGCAAATCTGCAGCAGATGACTTTGACCCTTTCCAACATATAGCAAAACTACAGCAGATGACTTTAACCCCTCTTTCCAACATGTAGCAAAACTACAGCAGATGACTTTAACCCCTCTTTCCAACATGTAGCAAAACTACAGCAGATGACATTAACCCCTCTTTCCAACATGTAGCAAAACTACAGCAGATGACTTTGACCCCTCTTTCCAACATATAGCAAAACTACAGCAGATGACTTTAACCCCTCTTTCCAACATATAGCAAATCTACAGCAGATGACTTTGACCCTTTCCAACATATAGCAAAACTACAGTAGATGACTTTGACCCTTTCCAACATATAGCAAAACTACAGCAGATGACTTTAACCCCTCTTTCCAACATATAGCAAATCTGCAGCAGATGACTTTAACCCCTCTTTCCAACATATAGCAAAACTACAGCAGATGACTTTGACCCTTTCCAACATATAGCAAAACTACAGCAGATGACTTTGACCCTTTCCAACATATAGCAAAACTACAGCAGATGACATTAACCCCTCTTTCCAACATGTAGCAAAACTACAGCAGATGACTTTGACCCTTTCCAACATGTAGCAAATCTGCAGCAGATGACATTAACCCCTCTTTCCAACATGTAGCAAAACTACAGCAGATGACTTTAACCCCTCTTTCCAACATATAGCAAAACTACAGCAGATGACTTTGACCCTTTCCAACATATAGCAAATCTACAGCAGATGACTTTGACCCTTTCCAACATATAGCAAATCTGCAGCAGATGACTTTAACCCCTCTTTCCAACATATAGCAAATCTACAGCAGATGACTTTGACCCTTTCCAACATATAGCAAATCTACAGCAGATGACTTTGACCCTTTCCAACATATAGCAAAACTACAGCAGATGACTTTGACCCTTTCCAACATATAGCAAAACTACAGCAGATGACATTGACCCTTTCCAACATATAGCAAAACTACAGCAGATGACATTAACCCTTTCCAACATATAGCAAATCTGCAGCAGATGACTTTGACCCTTTCCAACATATAGCAAAACTACAGCAGATGACTTTAACCCCTCTTTCCAACATATAGCAAAACTACAGCAGATGACTTTGACCCTTTCCAACATATAGCAAAACTACAGTAGATGACTTTGACCCTTTCCAACATATAGCAAAACTACAGCAGATGACTTTAACCCCTCTTTCCAACATATAGCAAAACTACAGCAGATGACTTTGACCCTTTCCAACATATAGCAAAACTACAGCAGATGACTTTGACCCTTTCCAACATGTAGCAAAACTACAGCAGATGACTTTAACCCCTCTTTCCAACATATAGCAAATCTACAGCAGATGACTTTGACCCTTTCCAACATATAGCAAAACTACAGTAGATGACTTTGACCCTTTCCAACATATAGCAAAACTACAGCAGGTGACTTTAACCCCTCTTTCCAACATATAGCAAATCTGCATCAGATGACTTTAACCCCTCTTTCCAACATATAGCAAAACTACAGCAGATGACTTTGACCCTTTCCAACATATAGCAAAACTACAGCAGATGACTTTAACCCCTCTTTCCAACATATAGCAAAACTACAGCAGATGACATTAACCCTTTCCAACATATAGCAAAACTACAGCAGATGACATTAACCCTTTCCAACATATAGCAAAACTACAGCAGATGACATTAACCCCTCTTTCCAACATATAGCAAAACTACAGCAGATGACTTTAACCCCTCTTTCCAACATATAGCAAATCTACAGCAGATGACTGACCCTTTCCAACATATAGCAAATTTGCAGTAGACAACTTCAAAAAAACATCTAAGCAAAAATATGAAACTCTCTATAAATTATACAACAATTATTGAATAAAGTTGAAAACATTATGGCAAAAGTAGAAAATGCTCATCATAAGCAATTTATCTTTTTGCCACTATGTTTTCAAGTTGAATGCTGCAGAGGCTTCACAAAGCGTCTATAAGTGGGAAAGAGTTAAAGAGCATAGAATGAGAATTGACAAGTCCTTGTTATATAAATCACCGTGCAACAGACTATATCAATAGTGTGGCAAAAAAAGAAATTGCTCATGTTGAGCAATTTCTTCAGTTATAGAGATTTTCTATATTTCTTTTCAAATACTTTTTTTAAAGTCTTCTGCTGCAGAAAAGTTGTATGTGGGTTAAGGGTTATTGAAATACAAACTCCTTACATAGCAGGTGTTTTAACACTAATAATTCTTGGTATTAATCTTTGATGAGTTCAAGTCAAAAGAACCATTAATGACCTGAAAAATCACATTTGAATCACACCACTAGAAATCCTACATCAACAGACTTAAACCATTCCCACATACTACAATTCTGCAGCAGATACATTTGAATACATCTTTACAAATATGGGAAAATCTTTATTGATAAACGGACACTTTTGTAATTGAGTTAAGAGATAATTTATAAAAAGGGGAAAATTTGCTCATCATAGGAAATTTCTCTTTTTGCCTAAATGTTTAAAAAAAACCATTGTTAACAGAAAAGCCAGAAAGCCTTAACAGTTTACATTATTTGATGTTTTTAGATTCCTCTTGCATTGAAATTGGTGGAAGAAAAACATTTGGAACATTTGGAAGAATAGATAAATTATGTCTCACAGTTGAAAACATTGCGGGAAAAGGAAAAATTCAGCAATTTCTCATTTTATGAAGCAGACGCCTTGTGGAAAAAGGAAACAAAAATGCTCATAATGAGCAATTTCTCTGTTTACCATGATGTTTTCAACTCTATTTAATAACTTTACTTTCATTTAAAGATATTTTCCATCTTTGTGTGGACCTGTTTTCAAACTGTCTGCTGTAGATTTGTTGTTGGAGAGCATGATGATGGTGGTGCCAGGAAACCAAACATAGCGTAGTTAAAACCATCGAACATAAACCTTTGCCTGCTAATTCATGCTATCATATACAGATGAACATTGTTTGTTATCTGAATTCATGCTATCATATACCGATGGACAGTGTTTGTTATCTGAATTCATGCTATCATATACAGATGGACAGTGTGTGTTATCTGAATTCATGCTATCATACTACAGATGGACAGGGTTTGTTATCTGAATTCATGCCATCATAATACAGATGGACAGTGTTTGTTATCTGAATTCATGCTATCATATAATATATATATATATATATACAGATGGACAGTGTGTGTTATCTGAATTTATGCTATCATAATACAGATGGACAGTGTTTGTTATCTGAATTCATGCTATCATATACAGATGGACAGTGTTTGTTATCTGACTTCATGCTATCATATGCAGTTGGACAGTGTTTGTTATCTGAACTCATGCTATCATAATACAGATAAACAGTGTTTGTTATCTAAACTCATGCTATCATATACAGATGGACAGTGTTTGCTATCTAAATTCATGCTATCATATACAGATGAACAATGTTTGTTATCTGAATTCATGCTATAATATACAGATGAACAATGTTTACTATATGAACTCATGCTATCATAATACAGATGGGTAGTGTCTGTTATCTGAAAGCATGCTATAATAATCAGATGGACTGTTTGTTATCTAATGAATCCCTTTGGGACCAGTCGGCAAGCGTTGTAGATCAAGTTCAAGCTGTGCCGGTTGATCTGGATGGAAATGCCCTGAGGTTGGTTTTCGTAGACCACAGCCTTTATGCATTCTCCAAATAATAATTCATAAGTGTCTGGCAAATAAGGAAGATCCAGATCAAACAGATAAAGATAAAGATATCAATCTGAATAGGTTTTATACTACTTAATTCATGTATTCAATATGATTCTTTTATTTTCTTATTTCTATGGCATTGAAAGAGATCCCACACACTTTCAGTACATGAAGACACAAACTTGCGATCAAGTATCGAGATGTTTAAATAGACAAATTCGCAGTTGATTTGCATTGTAAGAAGTTTTAGTCTTGTACCATCAACTAGGAAAATAAGTAGAAATTCATTAGATGTCAGAAATATTCACAAAATAACCATTATAATGTACTATCACTAACATTACAGAGGACTAGATAAGGAGGAGTAAACTTGGCTTTTCTCCCACATATATTTCTCTTATGACTCATCCAAACCCTATGTTGTACTAATACAATTCTTTTGGAGTCTAACAACATAGATTTTGAGTGTCAAATAAGTGATTTGTGAATTTGATATCCTCATCTTATCTAGAGCTCTGAAATAAGACAATGATAATTGGCAATATAACCTCTCTTTCAGATTGTTGGTATTGTCGTGGTATTCTGTTTGTGTGCCAGAGTTAACAAATACGAGGAAGATGATGACGGATATGATGTATAATAAAGATTAATCGGAAAAGTGCTGCCATTACTTGTGACCTTATATGACACATCATGTCATAGATCACATGACCTTTTCCGTCCCTGTGATATAACGTGTGTGCTATTTCCGGTTAAGTAATGTTTAGTGAAAAAAGAATATATCAGTATTTAAAACATTCCAAGTGTTTGGCCTTTGTTAGCCAACTTTAAGTTATACTATGCTAAGATTGTGACACATCCAAAGATGTAGAAGGCCCTGTAAGTAAACGTTTCGCTACCAGATGAATACAATACTATTTCCTGTAAGGCAGGTGGACTGGGGCCATCTGCCATGCTGAAGATTTATTGAAGTGAAAGGAATTGTTATCACCAATCTTGCAAGAGGGTTCATGAATTTAGTTGTGTGTGATGAAAATGGATGCTGTGTATCACATAGAAACAATGTGTTTTCAAATGTGAAGTCAAAGAGACAGCATGTCCTTTAAATTCTGAAATCAGATGAGAGCACTAGATAAGAGGGAGTAAACTGGACTTTTCTACACAATATCTCTTTTATTAATCAACCAAACCCTATGTTGTGTGTATTCAAAATAATCGTCTCTTTTGAGTACCCACAACATAGGGATTGAGTGTAAACTAAGGATTTCAGAATGTGAAAAATGTCCCTTATCTAGAGCTTTGTCAGACAGTTAATTTGGTTACCGCAAGAGAACCAAAACAAAAGTGTTTCATTGGATACTCATCGGACTATATATGAATCATTTTACATTATGCAGTATGTTATGTAAAATCAGATAATTGAAACCAAAATAGAATAGAGTGTTTGGACAATATTACAGAGGCCGATAATCATTTAAAAATTATTTGATATTGGTAGATAGAAATGAAGAAAGAATGTGATTCAGAACCATTCCAGTTTAAATTTGCGCTCATTGAGACACTATACCAAACTGTAGATAGTAGTGTTTTTGTGTTACATTGATATTCATACACAGAGCTTTTAAAGCATATATCGCATATCATTGTGTTTTCGTATCAGACCTTTATCAGGCTCTTGGATTATGTAGCTTTATCCCTGTTTAATATGGTATTTCTTAAACCCTTTTCTTCATACGATTAATTTGTTGTAGATGATTTATTAAGTATCTAGACAAAAATATGGGTAATCTCAATAAATGAAAATATCATTATAAAAGAGAGTTGTAAAAAAAAAATTGAAAGGAGAAAATGCTCATTATGAGCAATTGCTCCTTTTCCCACAATGTTTCCGCTATAGAACCGTAAAAATGTATCTGCAAGTGGGAAAGGCTTAACCTTGGTCCTGATACAGCAAACTATTGTTCATCTTCTGTAGACAACTTATGAAAATATCAAGGGGAAAGAAAAAATAGTTCACCAATAAAGTGTTTTGATCTAAATCTCTCCAGTGGTCTGCTGCTAAGAGTTTATCGTGGTTCTCTATCAGGTTAAAGGGTTGTACATACTTTATTATTAGTCGGATTTTGTGACCTAATGTATATTTTAAATTAATCAACTTTTTTCTATGTCTGTACTGTATCTTTTTCCCGCAAAATAACGATTGTCTGCTTCAAAGATTAGAAATAAAATTAGATTGTCAAAATAGAAGTCTTCAAGAGAAAAAAAGATGTCAAAATAGATGTCTGACATTTGATATTATTTGTCCTAGGTTCATGCTTCATATCTCCATGAAGGCAGTTTTCTGAGAAAATGTCATTATTTAGTAGAAACAATATTGTGAAAATTAGTTTTCAATTTAAGATTGCCTCATATTTTATATTAATTTCTTAAGGAAATGCTGAAATTATACTATTTATATTTTTAGCTCACCTGTGCGAGTTGAGCAGTTGTGATCTCTTTTCGTCCGGCCGTCTGTTCACTTTTTCCTACAGACGACTTTTCCTCCTAAATCAATGGACCAATTTCAAAATAATTCCTTAGGTGGTCCTCAAAGTTGTTCAAAGAATTTAATTCAATGTAGAACTTTGGTTGCTGCGGATCAGAAGAGGGGAAAATTGCCAAAACTTTAAAAATCTTCTTCTTCAAAAGTACTGGTCTGATTTGAAAATTATTTTTCACAAATGTTCCTTGGGGGACTTTCTACCAAGATTATTCTGATCTGTTGAAAAACATGGCCGCCATGGATCTGTGCTTTTTTTCCTTATATGTGCATTGTAAAATCTTTAAAAATCCAAAAGTACCGGCCAGATTTAAAGATAATTTGGCACAAATGTTCCTTGGGTTACCTTCTACCAAGATTATTGAAATTATTCCTATCTGATAAAAAACATGGCGGATTTTGTTTCATTATATGTAATGTAGTAAACTTTTAACAAAATCTTCTTGTACTAAATCACTGGCCCGATTTTAAAAAAAATTGGCACAAATGTTCCTTGTGTGACCCTCTGCCAAGGTTGCTCAAATTATTCTCATCCGTTAAAAAACATGTCCACCTGGGGTGTTGCTTGTTTTCCTAATATGTATAGAGTAAAAACTTTGAAAACTGGTGAAGTTCTGTTAAATCAGGTGAGCGATATAGGGCCATCATGGCCCTCTTGTTTAATACTGTTGTCAATTTTATTATTAAAACAACTGTTTTGAAAGGTCTTTCAATCTTCTATTCAGCATATATAAAAACCTCACAATGTTACATGTTATTAGCACAAACAATCACATTGTCTTATATCTCATAGAAAAGTGTAAAATCGAACATTTTTAAGTAACTATTCAGGGAGAAATAGATGTCTATAACATGGCCTATTTAACCAAATCATCTGTAACTTTATAGGCTTTAGATGTCTGCTGGTTTATCGCTCAAGGTCACACATTTTCTGTATTCTCTGCTTTAAGTCTCATTTAAATCCTCGAAGACTGTCGATGATGCATCAGTTTCAACCATAGCATATTTTGATATTTTGATTCCCTTTTCCTGCATTGTTTTTAACACTTTCAAAACTTTACATATCTGAAGATAAATTATTAATTATTCTTACACTCTTACACTAATAGTAAATAATGTCTGAGACCAGGGACGTAGACGGTGATCAAAACAAGCAATTTATCCTTTTTAGCTTGACTATTTGAAGAATAAGGTGGCTATTGCACACACCCAGGCGCCTGTGTCGGCATCCGTGCAGAGACGTCTGCGTTGGTTAAAGTTTTTAGCTCACCTATGCACGAAGTGCAAGGTGAGCTATTGTGATCACATTTTGTCCGTCGTCCGTCGTGCGTCGTCAACATTTCAGCTTGTTAACACTCAACAGGCTACATTTTGCATCCAATCTTCATGAAAGTGTATCAGAACATTCATCTCCATCAAATCTTCGACAAGTTCGAAACTGGGTCATATGAGGTCAAAAACGAGGTCACTAGGTCAAATTGAAGCGAAATCTTGTTAACACTCTGGAGGCCACATTTTCAACTTGAGCATGTTGAAACTTTATCAGAATGTTTGTCTTGATGATATGTAGGTCAAGTTCGAACATGGGTCATGTCGGGTCAAAAAGTAGGTCACTAGGTCAAATTGAAGGAAAATCTTGTTAACACTCCAGAGGCCGCAATTTTTGCTTCAGCAGTTTGAAATTTTGTCAGAATGTTTGTCTTAAAAATATCTAGGTCAAGTTCGAATATGGGTCATATTGGGTCAGAAACTAGGTCACTAGGCCAAATTGAAGGGTAATCTTGTTAACACTGTAGAGGCCACATTTATAACTTGAGCATGTTGAAATTTTGTCAAAATGTTTGTTTTAAAGATATCTAGGTCAAGTTTGAATATGGGTCATATTGGGTCAGAAACTAGGTCACTAGGCCAAATTGAGGGAAAATCTTGTTAACTCTGTAGAAGCCGCATGTTTTGCTTCAGCAACTTGAAATTTGGTCATAATGTTGAGCTAAATGATATCTAGGCCAAGTTCGAATATGGGTCATGCGGGGTCAAAAACTAGGTCACTAGGCCAAATTGAAGGAAAATCTTGTTAACACTTTGGATGCCGCATTGTTTGCTTAAGCAGCTTGAAATTTGGTTAGAATGTTTGTCTAAATGATATCCAGGCCAAGTTCGGATATGGGTCATGCCGGGTTTAAAACTAGGTCACTAGGCCAAATTGAAGGGTAATCTTGTTAACACTCTTGATACTGCATTTTTAACTTGAGCATGATAAAACTTATCAGAATGTTTTTCTTGATGATATGTAAGTCAAGTTTGATCAAGGGTCATGTTGGGTCAAAAAGTAGGTCACTAGGTCAAATTGATGGAAATCTTGCTAACACTCGCAGTTTTTGCTTCAGCAGTTTGAAATTTTGTCAGAATGTTTGTCTTAAAGATATTTAGGTCAAGTTCGAATATGGGTCATATTGGGTCAGAAACTAGGTCACTAGGCCAAATTGAAGGAACATCTTGTTAACTCTGTAGAAGTGGCATTTTTGGCTACAGCAGCTCGATATTTAATGAGAATGTTTATCTAAATGATATCTAAGCCAAATTCGAATATGGATCATGTAGGGTCAAAAACTAGGTCACTAGGCCAAATTGAAGGAAAATCATGTAAACACTTTGGATGAAATTTGGTCAGAATGTTTGTCTGAATTATATCTAGGTCAAGTTTGAGTATGGGTCATATTGGGTCAGAAACAAGGTCAATGAAGGAAAATATTGTTCAAACTCCGGAGGCCGCATTTTTACTTTGAGCAAGTTGAAAATTTGTCAGAATGTTGTCTTGAAAAGTGGAAGACAGTGGCGCAGAGGTAGAGCGTCGGCCTCTCACATCAAAGGTCCCTGGTTCGAGTCCCGTGATGAGCGGGTCCTGACTATGGGATTTTTCCACACAATCGGCGCGAGTACTGGTTAAGTATCCAGGAAGCAGACATCGAGCGTGATTAATATAAGCTTAAAGCTTGTTTCGCAATCGATTTAAAATAAATAAGTTTAAACTAAAAGTGTATTAACTTAAAGAAAATTCCTCTACTTTATATTTATACCCTTTTTGACACCATTAGCAGATAACATTTTAGAGCAATGTGGAAAATGGAGAAATTTCTTATGGTTTGCCGGTCTTTACTGGAACTATTATAAACACAAATATTTGTCTACAAAGGTTTTCAACCTAGATGTCTGGGATCGGGAACCATTATATATTAATCACTCAGACGTTTGATAAATGAGAAAATTGCATCCCAGTGACACCGGATATTTCAAGTTGTGTTACTATGTACGTACTTTGTAAAAAATATCTTGGAACTGAAGAGGATGATAGGCGTATACCAGACAGTGAATTATATATGAACTTGGGTTTTAAAGTGAATTAGTTAACTAATGTGTTGATTTACCACCTATAGTATCATGCCGGTACACACTTCTTACACGCACCTCTCGTTGCCAAGCTCCTGAGTTGTGATTAAGTTGAAACGATCGAACGTCATTTAAAACCCCTTATACAAAAAATCTGCAATAGAAAAAATTTGAAATTGTTTTAGCGAAAGTATGGGCAATTTCTATAATAAAAGTATAATTGTTGAATGGAGTTGAAACATTGTGACAAAAGGAAAATGATTATCAAGTTCTCATTTTATCACAATGTTTTAAAAGTCGTCTATTGCAGAGGCGTCAATATGCGTTTGTATGTGGGAAAAGGTTAATTAAACAGGTTTGACAGATGCTGTCTACGCTTTGGAGGTAATTAACTAAAAGGAACTCTTTAAGTCGTGTTTAGATAATACTTGTGTCTCTAAAACAGGTGAATACACTGTCAGCCGAATTCAAAAAAGGTCTTAATGTACATGTAATCAGTCGGAAGTCTCACAGGCGAGTCCATTCATCAACATAAAGCTTTCTCTTTACGCTTACATGTACAACAGTCTCCACAGATACGTTCTATGGAAAACAGTTATGAAGTGGTAGAGTGTTGGCCTCCGTACAAAAAGTACCGGGTTTGAGAATCCCGGGATTGGTGGGTTCTGCCTTTAAGAATTTTTCCAACTGAGAAAAAAATATTAGTACTGGTTAGGTCTCAATGTATCTGTCACCGAGCGTGATTAATACTTGATGAGAGATTGCTTCACAATCGATGTAAAATAAGTTTAACTATACATACACGGAGCTTTGCACCATTTGTCAATAAGTCGTACTATTATGTTTTAAGAAACACTAACTTGTGGAATGAGGAATGCAGCATACGATTTTAAAAACAACTAGGCTAACACTGGAAAATGCCTTTAAATAGTATATGTGTTAAATAGTCGACAACACAATGTTTGGTTCAGACGTCTGCAAGTGGGAAAGTATTAAAAGTTGTAAGTGTTACAGTCGGACTAGATAATATCAGTTATTCAATGTATTTGTACATACCTTTACATGTCAACATCTATTTGTTTTGTTTAAAGAAAAGTGAGTTTTTCTAATTTTATAACTTTTGATTTATTTTCTTTCTAGTCTAACACATACTTACTTTATCATAAGTGTTATATTTATTCAAATAGGTGGTTATTATCACTCGCCAGTTCAAATAATGAACCAGTTTTTGTATATTCCAAGTTGATCGTATTCCGATGTATGTGCAAATGATCCATGATTTCTCGAACAGTTATCCGTTTGAATACATGAACACAGTTCTGGAATGTTGAGATGACAGCAGTTGTTCCCTGGCATTTTATGTAAACATCGCAACTACAAATATATATTTTTCAGCAATCGAATGGTTCCCAAATCACTGCTCAAATGAACAAAATGCATTTCAGTGGATGTTCCATCGTAAAGACGTGTTCATCCCATGTTAAACAAGAAAACATGATTGGTAACATTGGGAATTGCTTATGGATTGTTTACCCTTTTAAATTGCATTCTAATGGTTATGCCTTACATTTGGATTGATGCGTATGTCCTATGTTATAGCCTAATTTTACATATAGTTTCAAGAGGGTAAATGGACCTTTAGAAATCGCGTATCTTCTGTATATGTATAGTCCAAATATATTGTATATTTCCGTTTATATGTATAGGCCAATTTCTAGGCCAGATATGTTACTATAAATTGTAAATAAGTTTTATAGACTAATGCCATTATCACACTTTTGTTAATTAAAGAGTAATTGCAGAGCATTTGATTGTTGATTTGTTTCTCTACTTTTCAAATATAATTACATTTTATCATTACCTTAGGATTGTACAAGACATAGCCTGGTAACATATAAGAATACCATGGTAACAGATAAACATAAGCCTGGTAACAGATCAAACAAAGCCTGGTGACTGACAAAATATAGCTTGTTAACAGATAAACATTAGCCTGGTAACAGATAAACATTACCCTGGTAACAGATAAAACAAAGCCTGCTGACTGACAAAATATAGCCTGGTAACAGATCAAACAAAGCCTGGTGACTGACAAAATATAGCCTGGTAACAGATCAAACATTAGCTTGGTAACAGATAAACATTAGCCTGGTAACAGATAAAACAAAGCCTGCTGACTGACAAAATATAGCCTGGTAACAGATAAACATAGACTGGCAACAGACTAAACATAGCCTGGTAGGGGGACATTCAAAACCCATATGGTCAATTTGTGTCATAGTAGTCAAAACCCATATGGTTAAAAAACAGGGTAGTCAAAACCCATACGATAGAATAAACAGAGTAGTCAAAACCCATACGATAGAATAAACAGGGTAGTCAAAACCCATATGATAGAAAAAACAGGGTAGTCAAAACCAATATGGTTGAAAATGCAGGGTAGTCAAAACCCATACGATTGAAAATACAGAGTAGACTAAATTGTACTGATTGAAAATGCAGAGTAGACAAAACCCCACTTATTGGAATGTAGGAATACTTTAGAATACCAATTGCTTGTAATAACTTCCGTCCTTTAGAATGTAGGAATACTTAAGAATACCACATACTTGTAATAACTTCCGTCCTTTGGAATGTAGGAAAACTTTATAATACCAAATACTTGTAATGACTTCCATCCTTTTAAATGTAGGAATCCTTTAGAATACCAAAAATACTTGTAATGACTTCCGTCCTTTGGAATGTAGGAATACTCTTATAATACCAAATACTTATAATTGTAATGACTTGCGTCCTTTAGAATGTAAGAATACTTTAGAATACCAAATACTTGTAATGACTTCCATCCTTTAAAATGTAGGAATACTTTAGAATACCAAATACGTGTAATGACTTCTATCCTTTTAAATGTAGGAATACTTTAAAATACCAAATACTTGTAATGACTTCCGTCTTTTGGAATGTAGGAATACTCTATGATACCAAATACTTATAATTGTAATGACTTGCGTCCTTTGGAATGTAGGAATACTTTAGAATACCAAATACTTGTAATGACTTCCATCCTTTAAATGTAGGAATACTTTAGAATACCAAACACTTGAAATGACTTCTATCCCTTTAAATGTAGGAATACTTTAAAATACCAAATACTTGTAATGACTTCCGTCTTTTGGAATGTAGGAATACTCTATGATACCAAATACTTATAATTGTAATGACTTGCGTCCTTTGGAATGTAGGAATACTTTAGAATACCAAATACTTGTAATGACTTCCATCCTTTTAAATGTAGGAATACTTTAGAATACCAAATACTTGAAATGACTTCTATCCTTTTAAATGTAGGAATACTCTATAATACCAAATACTTATAATTGTAATGACTTCCGTCCTTTGGAATATAGGAATACTTTAGAATACCAAATACTTGTAATGACTTCCATCCTTTTAAATGTAGGAATACTTTAAAATACCAAATACTTGTAATGACTTCCGTCCTTTGGAATGTAGGAATACTCTATAATACCAAATACTTATAATTGTAATGACTTGCGTCCTTTGGAATGTAGGAATACTTTAGAATACCAAATACTTGTAATGACTTCCATCCTTTTAAATGTAGGAATACTTTAAATGACTTCCATCCTTTTAAATGTAGGAATACTTTAAAATACCAAATACTTGTAATGACTTCCGTCCTTTGGAATGTAGGAATACTCTATAATACCAAATACTTATAATTGTAATGAATACTTTAGAATACCAAATACTTGTAATGACTCGCGTCCTTTTGAATGTAGGAATACTTTAGAATACCAAATACTTGTAATGACTCGCGTCCTTTTGAATGAAGGAATACTTTAGAATACTAAATACTTATAATGACTTCCGTCCTTTGGAATGTAGAAAATACTTTAGAATACCAAATACTTGTAATGACTCGCGTCCTTTTGAATGTAGGAATACTTTAGAATACCAAATAGTTATAATGGCTTCCGTCCTTGGAATGTAGGATTACTTTTGAATACAGAATACTTGTTATGGCAAGGTAGGAATTCTTCCGTCCTTTACAATGTAGGAATATTTTATAATACCAAATACTTATAATGACTTCCATTCTTTTGAATGTAGGACTACTTTAGAAACCAAATACTTGTAATGACTCGCGTCCTTTGGAATGTAGGAATTCTTTATAATACCAAATACCTGTAATAACTTCCGTTCTTTGGAATGTAGGAATACCAAATACTTATAATGACTTCCGTCTTTTGGAATGTAAGACTACTTTAGAATACCAAATACTTGTAATGACTCGCGTCCTTTGGAATGTAGGAATACTTTAGAATGCCACATACTTGTAATAACTTCCGTTCTTTGGAATACTTTATAATACTATATACTTGTAATAACTTCCATCCTTTTAAATGTTGGAATACTTTAGAATACTAAATACTTATGATGACTTTCATCCATTTAAATGTAGGAATACTTTAGAATATCAAATACTTGTAATGACTCGCGTCCTTTTGAATGTAGGAATACTTTAGAATACCAAATAGTTATAATGGCTTCCGTCCTTTGGAATGTAGGAATACTTTTAAATACAGAATACTTGTTATGGCAAGGTAGGAATTCTTCCGTCCTTTACAATGTAGGAATACTTTATAATACCAAATACTTATAATGACTTCCATTCTTTTGAATGTAGGAATACTTTAGAATATCAAATACTTGTAATGACTCGCGTCCTTTTGAATGTAGGAATACTTTAGAATACCAAATACTTATAATGGCTTCCGTCCTTTGGAATGTAGGAATACTTTTGAATACAGAATACTTGTTATGGCAAGGTAGGAATTCTTACGTCCTTTACAATGTAGGAATATTTTATAATACCAAATACTTATAATGACTTCTATTCTTTGGAATGTAGGACTACTTTAGAATACCAAATACTTGTAATGACTCGCGTCCTTTGGAATGTAAGAATTCTTTATAATACCAAATACTTGTAATAACTTCCGTTCTTTGGAATGTAGGAATACTTTAGAATACCAAATACTTATAATGACTTCCGTCTTTTGGAATGTAAGACTACATTAGAATACCAAATACTTGTAATGACTCGCGTCCTTTGGAATGTAAGAATTCTTTATAATACCAAATACTTGTAATAACTTCCGTTCTTTGGAATGTAGGAATACTTTAGAATACCAAATACTTATAATGACTTCCGTCTTTTGGAATGTAAGACTACATTAGAATACCAAATACTTGTAATGACTCGCGTCCTTTGGAATGTAGGAATACTTTAGAATGCCACATACTTGTAATAACTTCCGTTCTTTGGAATACTTTATAATACTACATACTTGTAATAACTTCCATTCTTTTAAATGTTGGAATACTTTAGAATACTTAATACTTATGATGACTTTCATCCTTTTAAATGTAGGAATACTTTAGAATACCAAATACTTGTAATGACTTCCATCCTTTTAAATGTAGGAATACTTTAGAATACCAAAAACTTGTAATGACTTCCGTCCTTTGGAATGTAGGAAAACTCTATAATGCATGTGCCAAATACTTACAATTGTCAGGACTTGCGTTCTTTGGAATGTAGGAATACTTTAGAATACCAAATACTTGTAATGACTCGCGTCCTTTTGAATGTAGGAATACTTTATAATACCAAATACTTGTAATGACTCGCGTCCTTTTGAATGAAGGAATACTTTTGAATACCAAATACTTATAATGACTTCCGTCCTTAGGAATGTAGGAATACTTTAGAAAACCAAATACTTGTAATGGCTCGTGTCCTTTTGAATGTAAGAATACTTTAGAATACCAAATACTTATAATGTCTTCTGTCCTTTGGAATGTAGGAATACTTTTTAATACAGAATACTTGTAATGGCAAGGTAGGAATTCTTCCGTCCTTTACAATGTAGGAATATTTTATAAAACCAAATACTTATAATGACTTCCATTCTTTTGAATGTAGGAATACTTTAGAATACCAATTACTTGTAATGACTCGCGGCGTCCTTTGGAATGTAGGAATTCTTTATAATACCAAATACTTGTAATAACTTCCGTTCTTTTGAATGTAGGTATACTTTAGAATACCAAATACTTATAATGACTTCCGTCTTTTGGAATGTAAGACTACTTTAGAATACCAAATACTTGTAATGACTCGCGCCCTTTGGAATGTAGGAATACTTTATAATACCAAATACTTGTAATAACTTCCGTTCTTTGGAATGTAGGAATACTTTAGAATACCAAATACTTGTAATAACTTCCGTTCTTTGGAATGTAGGAATACTTTAGAATACTAAAAACTGGAATGTATGAATACTTTTTAATACCAAATACTTGTAACGACTTCCATCCTTTGGAATGTAGGAATACTTAATAATATCAAATACTTGTTATGACTTTCGTCCTTTGGAATGTAGGAATACTTTATAATACCACATACTTGTAATAACTTCCGTCCTTTGGAATGTAGAAATACTTTATAATACCAAATACTTGTAATAACTTCCGTCCTTTGGAATGTAGGAATACTTTAGAATACCAAATGCTTGTAATAACTTCCGTCCTTTGGAATACTTTAGAATGCGAAATACTTGTAATGACCTCCGTCCTTTGGAATGTTGGAAAACTTTATAATACCAAATACTTATAATTGTAATGACAATGTAGGAATACTTTAGAATACCAAACACTTGTAATGACTCCCATCCTTTTAAATGTAGGAATACTTTGGACAACAAAATGCTTGTAATAACTTCCGTCCTTTGGAATGTAGGAATACTTTACAATGTCAAATATTTGTGATGACTCACGTCCTTTGGAATGTAGGAATACTTTATAATACCAAATATTTGTAATGACTTCCGTCCTTTGGAATGTAGGAATACTTTATAATATCAAATACTTATAATGACTTCCGTCCTTTTGAATGTAGGAATACTTTATAATACCAAATACTTGTAATGGCAAGGTAGGAATTCTTCCGTCCTTTATAATGTTGGAATATTTTATAATATTAAATACTTGTAATGACTTCCGTCCTTTGGAATGTAAGAATACTTTATAATACCAAATACTTGTAATAAGTTCCGTTCTTTAGAATGTAGGAATACTTTTTAATACCAATCGCGTCCTTTGGAATGTAGGAATACTTTAAAATACCAAATACTCGTAATGAATCCCGTCCTTTTGAATGTAGGAATACTATATAATACCAAATACGTGTGATGACTTCTGAAAACGTGCCGATCTTTTCGTTTTACCTGTCCAACAAAGATTTATTTGAACATCTGTTAATTATATGCAAGGATTTTCAAAGGGCGCTCTAGTATCCCTCCTGGAAATCGATACACGCGTATGCTGATATCAATTCGATTATCAGTGACAATTCATGTCAATGTTGTCTCATTTTTTTCCGGTAAGTTTGAAATTCATAATTCAATGCACCGACATTTTTACATATATCTGGTTGGGCAAAAGGCAACAAACCTGTTTCTACAAACAGTTAACGATTTTAGAAGATATACAAATCGGTTGGAATGATTTTGTCGCAATTAAGGACATTTGCTCGTATAGGAAAAACTTCGACTTTTCTACTCACAGAAAGAAGTCTGTCCTTCAGTTGTGGTAGACGAAACACTTATACGTTTGATGATACATAAAAACATTTATGCGTTCACGCAGCGCTTTCCCATTGCGGAGATGGTTTGGGTACTTTGATTCGCTCTTCCTTGATTTTCTCTGCAATGGTATAAGTACCAGAAGTGCTTTGATATGGAGATGCTTTGTTATCGTTGCCGATATTAGCTTGGATCAATTAATGAAACCAGTTTTGGATCACATGATGTGAATAGACCAATCAAATTAATATAAACAAAGAAACTTTTTTTTCCAAATTTTCTCGGAAAGTATCTTTGATATTCACCTCCTCCCTATCCTCCAACCCTTTTATTTAGGAGACTAAAACTTTGCATATACACCACATTTTTAAATTCCTCTTTGGTCCATGCTCATATCTTCAGGTATTTCATGTCAATGTTATCCTTCTGTCTGTATGATTTTATGTTTATGCGGTTATAGGTCACAGTTGTTCAATATTGGCGCGGCGTGACGAAGCATACACATGAACTGATGATTTGTTCAAATATATTTTTCAACTTAAAATAATTAAAATATTGATTCAACACATATAATCATTGGAGCATTTCACCATATAATGAATACATATGAATAGCACAATCATCCTAAACAAACGAGAAAGAGCCTACACAAAAAAAAAAAAACGTATGGCACTGAGTTAATCAACAAATCGGTATGCCAGTATTAATAAGTGTTATTGTTCACGTGGGGATTGAATTCTATTGAAGAATCAATATATAGACAGACCATTGAATTGCTTCCAAACACTGGATCATAATCCTCATTTTATGTGAACACTGACAACTCCGGTGAGACGGTGGACGGACGTTTTTGCCAACGGATGTTTTTGCCCGGACGTTTCGTCAAAGGACGTTTTGGCCAACGGATGTTTTTGCCCGGACGTTTCGTCAAAGGACGTTTTGGCCAACTGATGTTTTTGCCCGGACGTTTCGTCAAAGGACGTTTTGGCCAACGGATGTTTTTGCCCGGACGTTTCGTCAAAGGACGTTTTAGACCAACGGATGTTTTGGCCCGGACGTTTCGTCAAAGGACGTTTTGGGCAACGGATGTTTTGGCCCGGACGTTTCGTCAAAGGATGTTTTGGCCCGGACGTTTCGTCAAAGGACGTTTTGGCCAACGGATGTTTTGGCCCGGACGTTTCGTCAAAGGACGTTTTGGCAAACGGATGTTTTGGCCCGGACGTTTCGTCCTAGGATGTTTTGGCCAGCCATATTTTTTAGATAGGATATATTTGGCCAAATCATTATTTTCCCTGCTATACCTCTATTAATATTAGAAACTTATTAAGTATAAGAAGACTATTAAGTATAAGAACATTACATTAATAATATTTATAATGTTAATGTAATTTCACACATTTTTAATCCAAACTACAATGTTTTTATGTAATTAACAGTTTATTGCAAACATATCACCTTTTCTGACACATTTTTATCCAGCAAACAACAACAATTTCATTTTTTTACAGTTTTATTTTTAATGTGATAATTGATGGTTATAATTTAGCACTTATTACTCTGATAGTCATTAACTACAAGGTACTACAAGGTAAAGAAGATCAAAGACCATTATCTTAATTTGAATAACTCAGTGTTGAAGTTATGAGAATATCAACAGTTTTTACAAAATCAATCATTTCTTTTTAAATAAAACATGAAAACAATTTCGTATTTTAGATATAGAGATACATTGATAATAAAATATTAAATAATAATAAAAAAAACATGTTATAACTGGCTGTTAAACCTGTCTAGCCAAAAGGTCCTATTTGATAAGAATTGCTGGCCAAAAAGTCCTAGATCCGTTGGCCAAATCGTCCTACAACCCTGTGAGATTGCCCCCACGTGTACTCTGATTTAACGTGTACTTTCAGACGTAAGGCTAGTAATATGTACTCTAATTTAACATGTACTTTCAGACGTAAGTCTAGTAATATGTACTCTCAAACGTAAGGCTAGCCACATGTACTCTGATTAAACGTGTACTTTCAGACGTAAGGCTAGCCATGTGTACTCTGATTTATCGTGTACTTTCAGACGTAAAGCTAGCCACATGTATTCTAATTAAACGTGTACTTTCAGACGTAAGGCTAGCCATGTGTACTCTGATATAACGTGTATTTTCAGACATTAGAATCGTAATATATACTCTGATGTAATGTGTACTTTCAGACTTTAGGCTAGTAATATGTACTCTGATTTAACGTGTACTTTAATACATTAAGCTAGTAATATGTACTCTGATTTAACGTGTACTTCAGACGTAAGGCTAGTCACATGTACTCTGATTTATCGTATACTTTCAGACGCAAGGCTAGTAATATTTACTCTAATTTAACGTATACTTTTAGACGTAAGGCTAGTCACATGTACTCTGATTTAACGTGAACTTTCAGACGTAAGGCTAGTCATATGTACTCTGATTTATCGTGTACTTTCAGACGATAGGCTAGCCAATGTACTCTGATTTACCTTGTAGTTTCAGACGTTAGGATAGTCACATGTTCTCTGATTTAACGTGAACTTTCAGACGTAAGGCTGGTCATATGTACTCTGATTTAACGTGTACTTTCAGACGTAAGGCTGGTCATATGTACTCCGATTTAACGTGTATTTTTAGACGTAAGGCTGGTCATATGTACTCTGATTTAACGTGCACTTTCAGTCGTAAGGCTAGTCACATGTACTCTGATTTAATGTGTACTTTCAGACATAAGACTAGTCACATGTACTCTGATTTAACGTGTATTTTCAGACGTAATGCTAGTCACATGTACTCTGATTTAATGTGTACTTTCAGACATACGACTAGTCACATGTACTCTGATTTAACGTGTACTTTCAGACTTAAGGCTAGTCATATGTACCCTGATTTAACGTGTACTTTCAGACGTAAGGCTAGTCATATGTACTCAGATTTAATGTGTACATGTACTTTCAGATGTAAGCCTAGTCATATGTACTGTGATTTAACGTGTTATAAAGACGTAAGGCTAGTCGTATGTACTCTGATTTAACGTGTACTTTCAGACGTTAGGCTAGTCACATGTACTCTGATTTAATGTGTACTTTCAGACGTAAGGCTAGTCATAATTTGGCCCGTTGAGCATATATATATATATATATATATATTAATTTGACGAAACAATGACACTTTTCAGAAACTTTTGCCCGACATGGTTATATTTCTTTACATGATCTGTTATGATAGTCTCCCGTCACTGGTGTTTTCAAATCTAATTGAAACAATTATTTGATCTTCACCATCGATTGAGTTGGCAGGGTAAATATCAAATATGAGACGTGGGTTCTTTATAGCTCAGTTTTGATATATCGTATACTTGTTTTATTCCTGTCGGAATATTATATTATATTATGTAATATGATGTACAGAGGTGTTTTTAATATCTAGATATCTAGGTCAAGAGACATGAACAGTATCTAGGCGAAAAACAAGAGACAGGCGTTGTATTTAGATCAAGAGACATGAGTAGTATCAACGACAAAATGAAGGAGCAGTATCTTGGTCAAGGGACAGGAGCAGTATCTATGTCGACAGACAGGAGCAGTAATCTATGTCGAGAGACAGGAGCAGTATCTATGTCGACAAACAGCAGCAGTAATCTATGTCGATAGACAGGAGCAGTATCTAAGTCGACAGACAGGAGCAGTAATCTATGTCGAGAGACAGGAGTAGTATCTATGTCGACAGACAGGAGCAGTAATCTATGTCGAGAGATGGGAGCAGTATATATGTCGAGAGACAGGTGCAGTTTCTAAGCCAATATACAGGAGCAGTATCTAAGCCAAGATACAGGAGCAGTATCTAAACCAAGAAAAAATAGCAGTTTCTAAGCCAAGAGACAGTAGCAGTAGCTAATCCAAGTGACATAAGCAGTATACTTGTCGAGAGACAGGAGCAGTATCTGTGCCAAAAGACAAGAGCAGCGTCTATGTAAAGAAACATGAGTAGTATCTAGGTCGAGAGATAGGAACAGTATCTATGTCGACAGACAGCAGCAGTAATCTATGTCGAGAGACAGGAGCAGTATCTAAGTCGACAGACAGGAGCAGTAATCTATGTCGAGAGACAGGAGCAGTATCTATGTCGACAGACAGGAGCAGTAATCTATGTCGAGAGATGGGAGCAGTATATATGTCGAGAGACAGGTGCAGTTTCTAAGCCAATATACAGGAGCAGTATCTAAGCCAAGATACAGGAGCAGTATCTAAACCAAGAAAAATTAGCAGTTTCTAAGCCAAGAGACAGTAGCAGTAGCTAATCCAAGTAATAGAAGCAGTATACTTGTCGAGAGACAGGAGCAGTATCTGTGCCAAAAGACAAGAGCAGCGTCTATGTAAAGAAACATGAGTAGTATCTAGGTCGAGAGATAGAAGCAGTATATATGTCGAGAGACAGGAAAAGCATATGTGTCGAGAAACAGGAGCAGTATCTAAGCCAAGAGACTGGGACAGTTTCTAAACCAAGAGATAGGTGCAGTTTCTAAGCCAATATACAGGAGCAGTATCTAAGCCAAGATACATGAGCAGTATCTAAACCAAGAGAAATGAGCAGTTTCTAAGCCAAGAGACAGTAGCAGTAGCTAATCCAAGTGACAGAAGCAGTATACTTGACGAGAGACAGGAGCAGTATATGTGCCAAAAGAAAAGAGCAGCGTCTCTGTACAGAAAAATGAGCAGTATCTAGGTCGAGAGATAGGAGCGGTTTCTAAGTCAAGAGACAGGATCAGTATCTAGGTAAAGAGACAAGAGTGGTATATTGGCCAAGTCAAAAGAAAGGACCATTATCTAGGTAAAAAGACAGGAGTGGTATTTAGGTCATTATACATTAACAGTATCTAGGTAAAGACAGAGGAGCGGTATCTACATATAGGTCAAGAGATAAGAGCAGTTTCTAAGTCAAGAGACAGGAGCAGTAACTAGATAAAGAGACAGGAGCAGTATCTAGGTCAGAGATAGGAGCGGTATCTATGTCAATTGAGTCCCGCCACACCACGGACAAAACAATATTTATTACAATTACGATCAAATCATACAAAGCGACATTTATTACAATTACAACCAAATAGTACAAAACGACATTATTTACAACAACGATCAAATCGTACTAAACGACATTTATGACATTTACGATCAAATATTACTTAACGACATTTATTACAATAACGACCAAATCGTACAAAATAACGTTTATTCCAATTACTACTAAGTCGTACTTTACGACATTTATTAGAATATCAACCAAGTCGTTCTTAACGACATTTATTACAATTACAACCAAGCCATACTTTACGACAGTTATTACAATAATAACCATGTCGTACTTAACAACATTTATCACAACAACGATCAAATCGTACAGGTAGGTTGTCTATGTTGGACCTGTTCAGACACTCTCAAATAATGGTCTTTTGAAAAGAAAGTTTAATCCCTTTTCAAGGTGATTCAGTAATGTAAGGGATTGTATTGAAAACGGTCTATTCATACGTGAAAACAAAAAGCTTTTAATCTAATTCCATATAAGGAAATTGAGCCCCAGTCACTAGCAGCCATGTTCTTCAACTGATTGGCATAATTTGCAAAAAACAAAAAACTTGTAGTGGGTCACTCAACTACGGAATCCCATTAGGGCCATCATGGTTTCGCTATGTCGCCCTATGAGCGAAATCCTGAAAACACGATACAGAGAGCGCGAAAAAACACGATACATTGTCGCGAAAACACGATAAGATAGCGCAAAAACACGATGCGAAAATTATCGCGTTTTTGCGTTATTAATATCGTGTTTTCGCCCTTCTGACCGAGAAGGCGAAAACACGATATTAATAGCACGAAAACGCGATATTTTTCGCATCGTGTTTTCGCGCTCTCTTATCGTGTTTTCGCCTTCGCGGTCAGTAGGGCGAAAACACGAAAATACCATATTAATAGCGCGAAAACGCGATATTTTAATATCGCACTTCGCCTTCCGGTTGGACATGCGTAAACATGGAAGACGAATTAGACTCGCGTATCGGGGAGTACTTTTCAGCCAGTTTTTCATTAACTAAAACGCTGACCTTACTAGAAGTGGTTATGTTTGACTTGGTGCAAAGTGTTCAAAATGGTAAATGCTTAAAAACAAACATGTTCTTGACTCAAAACAGATATCTTACTGCACATACTGGGGTATCGATATAACGGTCCCGGGTTATCCGACCGGGCCCCGGCAGATATAACTCCATAATTTGTTGTTGTTGTTTATGCATATCCAACCGGAAGACAAAAGTGCGATATTAAAACATCGTCTTTTCGCGTTTTTGACTTCGCGTTTTTAAAACACGATAAGAGAGCGCGAAAACACGATGTGAAAAATATCGCGTTTTCACGCTATTAATATCGTGTTTTCTCGTTTTCGCTCTAAAACGCGAAGGCGAAAATGCCAAAACACGATGGTAGATCGAGGGAGAAAAAGCGAAAACACCAAATTAATGGTGCGATAACGCGATATTTTTCGCATCGTGTTTTCGCGATCTCTTATCGCGGCCAAGTTTATCGTGTTTTTGCGTCAATGTATCGTATTTTCGCGATTTCGCCCTAAGGGCGACAGCGCGAAACCACGATGGCCCTAATGGGATTTCGTACTCAACCGATATTTGTACTAATTTATTTTCATATCTGTCAAGTACCTTAATACAAGAAACTCTTTCTGATGCCGCAGCAACCAAAGCCATACATAGAATGAAATCATTTAAACACTTGTGTACATTTATTTGCAGTCTCAAGAAAAGTAGTCTTGTGCTTTAAATGATGTTGTTTAAAGAAAGTGGTCTTGTGGTTTAAGAGATGTTGTTTAAAGAAAGTGGTCTAGTGGTTTGAGAGATATTGTTTAAAGAAAGTTGTCTAGTGGTTTAAGAGATGTAGTTTAAAGAAAGTAGTCTAGTGGTTTAAGAAATGTTGTTTAAAGAAAGTTGTCTAGTGGTTTAAGAGAGACGGACGACGGGTGATGAGTGATCACTTTAACTCATGAAGAGCATGTTTTGCTCCGGAGAGCTGACAACAATAAATATATATGCATAGGGTTTATGATCAGCTAAATAGTGAAGAGTAACTGTAGCCATGTATGGTATACAAAATGTTGTGTAACAGTAGCCATATAAGATATAAATAGTGTTGAGTAGCCATATGTGGTATAAATAGTGTTGAGTAACAAGAAGCCATATGTGATATATATAGTGTTGAGTAACAGAAGCTATGTGTGGTATATATAGTGTTGAGTAACAGTAGCCATATGTGGTATAAACAGTAGCCATATGTGGTATAAACAGTATTGAATAACAGTAGCCATATGCGGTATAAATAATGTTGAGTAACAGTAGCCATATTTGGTATAAATAGTGTTGAGTAACAGTAGCCATGTGTGGTATAAATAGTGTTGAGTAACAGTAGCCATATTTGATATAAATAGTGTTGAACAAGAGAAAGTTGATGCAAGGCATCAATGTCGTCGGAAAAGACTGCATTGATTTATTTATGTATTCTTGACTTTCCTTAGTCTATTCAAACATTAGGAACGTTGAAATGAAAACATTTGTTTATATATTTTATATTCATAACTATACATTAGGGTATCTATAAAAAATTAACGAAATGTGTACACATTTATCTTGGCTTAAATTTGCTGTTGTTACTTATTTAAATAATAGTATTCATTCATATATTTCAATGTTTGTCAATCTTATTCGAATCACAAGGTAAATATCCTGGTATTGCTTTAAAGGGAGGTAATTTGAAGTAAACAAAAGTCTTCAAAAGGAGAAATATATCAGCATTACCGTCTACAGTTTAAATTGTTCTATTGTTTGTGGATTTAAAAATGTTCTTTTTTTCTTATTTCTACATGTACAACGAAATATTGCGGCTTCTCTTTGACGCTTTGCGTCAAACATTCGTCTTGTACTTGTCTCAAATAAAATAATATCACTCGCTTTTTCATATCGAAATGCGCATGCGCGAAAATCGATGTTAAAGGTCACGAAACTACACTACAGAATAGGGTCTATATTTAGCTTAGAAACAGTTCCTACTTTAGATATTCATGGATTAACATTATTAAATGAATTCTACACAAATCAAGACATCTCTTTGAACATGAAAACAACATTTAGTAAGTTAAAATTGCTATTAAAAGGAGAATCCGAAATTGACCTCAATGATGACACATAAGAGTCTGCATTAAGGGGTGTTGGTTCACGTCTTGAAGGGACCACTTAAGACAAAAAACTTAAATGCGAGTGAAATAAAAAAAAACTGCAAACATTAAAAAATCGGAATATTTATTTCATTTTAGATGTGTCATTTATTAGTGTTCGTAAACAACCACAATTGTAATATGTTCAAATCATCTAGATTTGTTTCTTTCTAATAATAAGCCCCCCTCCCATGTGATTTCCGAAAACCTATTAAAAATAGAAGTCGCGGGCTTCTGCCCGGCGACTAATAACAGTAGCCATATGTGGTATAAAAAGTGTTGAGTAACAGTAGTCATGTGTGGTATAAATGGTGTTGAGAAACAGTAGCCATATGTGGTATAAATAGTGTTGAGTAACAGAAGCCATGTGTGGTATAAACAGTATTGAATAACAGTAGCCATATGCGGTATAAATAATGTTGAGTAACAGTAGCCATATTTGGTATAACTAGTGTTGAGTAACAGTAGCCATATTTGGTATAAATAGTGTTGAATAACAGTAGCCATATGTGGTATAAACAGTATTGAATAACAGTAGTCATGTGTGGTATAAAAAGTGTTGAGTAACAGTAGCCATGTGTGGTATAAAAAGTGTTGAGTAACAGTAGTCATGTGTGGTATAAATGGTGTTGAGAAACAGTAGCCATATGTGGTATAAATAGTGTTGAGTAACAGTAGCCATGTGTGGTATAAATGGTGTTGAGTAACAGTAGCCATATGTGGTATAAATAGTGTTGAGTAACAGAAGCCATGTGTGGTATAAATAGTGTTGAGTAATAGTAGCCATGTGTGATATAAATAGTGTTGAGTAACATTTGCAATGTATGATATAAATAGTGTTGGGTAACAGTAGCCATGTGTGATATAAATAGTGTTGAGTAACAGTAGCCATTTGTGGTATAAATGGTGTTGAGTAACAGTAGCCATATGTGGTATAAATAGTGTTGAGTAACAGAAGCCATGTGTGGTATAAATAGTGTTGAGTAATAGTAGCCATGTGTGATATAAATAGTGTTGAGTAACATTTGCAATGTATGATATAAATAGTGTTGGGTAACAGTAGCCATGTGTGATATAAATAGTGTTGAGTAATAGTAGCCATGTGTGTATGTTACATTGTTAAGATTACCTTAATTAAGTCCGCATAATGTAGAGCATCAGAGATTCAATTATCTATAACAACACAACGGGCTATTTACGTGATATATATTGACTTTTACGCGCAGTCATTTAAATTATTCAGTGAGACAAAATGTGAGCTTTTGATGTATAAGTACACTGTGACTTGAGGCCCTCTGTGGTTCTTAGTTCCGTTAATGAGTTATTTCCTTTTTAGTTCTCTCTGATTCACTTAGTTGAGTCAAGTCACGCGAAAAGTTCAACTTGCAAAATCGGGTGGGGGAGAACATCTGCTGTGTATGGTTCTAGGGTGCTTGTAAGAGTAGAATAAGAACAGTGAAGCACATGCCCTGAATCATGGAGGTGCAGGCTAATATGGCTTGTGCTGATATTGTGCCTACTCATCGCAAAGTCTATAAGTCAGTTGTCGTGTGGCGTGACTCATTGCTAACATCTTAACTGATGCGATATTTAATACTTTCAAGAAATTTGGATAATTGAAAGTTATTTTGTAAATCTCGATACAGAATATCATCGTATGGAAAGGAGAAATTGCTCATATTGAGTAATTTTTTCTTTAATCGAAATGTTTTCCCATGCTGCAAATACGTCAATGGGTGGTAATATCTGGGAAAGGTTTAATGCTTTCATTTGGAATGTTTGTATTCGAGAGCTTTGGAAGCTGATCTGTGTTTTTGGAAGCAACGTAGAATGGTGAGTAACTAGTAAGCACTGTCTCGTAACACCTGTATTTCATCTGTGGGAAAATTGATAAAGTCAAGTTGTTTCGCCAAAAAAACCTACGTGTAAGGGACTATTGCAGTTTTACTGTATTGTTTAGTAAACTGTGAAGGTTTTCTCCTCTGAAAATAGTTAAACATGAGGACACTCTCTATATGACCATTATTACAATGTGAAATAACATGTCAAAGACAGAAACGTCTAGATATTTAGATCGAATTTCTCGTCAGTATTGTCTGTATGAATTGAACGGTCGCATTGTGACATGTAACACGGTTAACTATATTTCTATGTAAACTGACATTTTTACGTACATTGTGACATGTAACACGGTTAACTATATTTCTATGTAAACTGACATTTTTACGTACATTGTGACATGTAACACGGTTAACTATATTTCTATGTAAACTGACATATTTACGTACATTGTGACATGTAACACGGTTAACTATATTTCTATGTAAACTGACATATTTACGTACATTGTGACATGTAACACGGTTAACTATATTTATATGTAAACTGACATATTTACGTACATTGTGACATGTAACACGGTTAACTATATTTATATGTAAACTGACATATTTACGTACATTGTGACATGTAACACGGTTAACTATATTTCTATGTAAACTGACATTTTTACGTACATTGTGACATGTAACACGGTTAACTATATTTCTATGTAAACTGACATTTTTACGTACATTGTGACATGTAACACGGTTAACTATATTTCTATGTAAACTGACATTTTTACGTACATTGTGACATGTAACACGGTTAACTATATTTATATGTAAACTGACATTTTTACGTACATTGTGACATGTAACACGGTTAACTATATTTATATGTAAACTGACATTTTTACATACATTGTGACATGTAACACGGTTAACTATATTTCTATGTAAACTGACATTTTTTACGTACATTGTGACATGTAACACGGTTAACTATATTTCTATGTAAACTGACATTTTTACGTACATTGTGACATGTAACACGGTTAACTATATTTATATGTAAACTGACATTTTTACGTACATTGTGACATGTAACACGGTTAACTATATTTCTATGTAAACTGACAGTTTTACGTACATTGTGACATGTTACATGGTTAACTATATTTCTATGTAAACTGACATTTTTACGTACATTGTGACATGTATAACACGGTTAACTATATTTCTATGTAAACTGACATTTTTACGTACATGTAGCCATTCATTTCTAACTCTAACCCTAACCCTGATATTAAAGGTTGACAGTTATTATCTTTGAATTCTGAAGACACAATTGTTAAACAACCAAACTATATAAAAGAGAAGCAATGCAATGCCTTTTTGATTCTACCAATATGTAAGACTAATATACAGTATATGTATTAATACGAAAAACAACATATTTGGGTGTTTCGTTCAAAGGTAACACTCAGGGGGTATATAATGACATTTGAAACTTTCTGAAATGACCCCAATGTGTTGATGGGGGATGCTATTTCGGATATGTATTAAAAAGTGGAAAAAAAGACAGATTACACATTATCGTCGTCTAGTCAATCAGTTTTAAAATTAATATTTATGGAAATAGAAGTGCGGTATAATTTTCGTTCACCGATATTTTTAATATATAGTTAAAATACAAAATTATATGTATATTTATCATTATCATTCAAAATCGACAATTACACATTATCATCGTCTAGTCAATCAATTTTAAATGACATATATTTGACCAAAACATTGTTTTATATACATTTGAAACACATTTATTTTTTTATTATTTACTTTTATTTGTCTTTTTTTGCTCACCTCCAGTTCTCACTCCGGTCTTATTGAACTCTTTGTGTTGCAGTGCTGTAGAACACAACTCATGCATTCTCTAACACAATTTAAAGGTACACAGCTTTCACTCAGGTGAGCGATTAAGGGCCATATTGGCCCTCTTCTTCTATGTATTAAATATTGTAGAAGGAAATAAGGATTAATAAAACATGCTGATAGGACTCTGTCCGGTACATTAAACGACGGTTCATATCTCAGTAACGGTAGTACCATGCAAAACAATTCTAACAAGGTCTCGTTGAAGAATTATTTAAAACTACGTTACGTTGACTCCGTGATATCTAAATCCAATCCGAACCTTAAGCTTCGATCTGTTCTTGCCTTTGAATATTAACAGAGTAAATATATGTACATAGCGCCGCGCAGCCGGATCAGGATCTTCCATGTTCGCCATCTAGTGAAGTAATTTTTGCGCTACAAACTAGGAACGAAACCTATGCACACCATGTATATATTTCCTCTTCTTCAGTCAGCTAGAGCCCATTTGTATGCCATGGAACAACAAACAAAATGGATGCATGTTTGCCGCCGCTTACAACCGTGCGAAAATCCCATTTTATGCCTTGCATCGTGCTGCTTTGTACAATTTAATTCGTATAAAATATTCATGTGCGATGGCACAATTACCATAATTCTTTCAATGTCTTCTATGTAATTCACATTTAGTGCTTTTTGTAGTCGCTAATTTTCACATAAGACTGACGATTTTGCGTTTCCCCATTGATATTATAACAAGGCTGTTTCTTAATGTAATCATTTTAACACCAATGAAAAAAGCAAAAATAAACCATTAGCACAAACACTTACACACAAACATAGACGATAATTAAACTACATTAAATCGTTAACCTACGTCATTTCTAATGTTATAAGAAAAGTATTGTAAAATCGGGACTATTGATTGCAACCTGTAAATGTGTAGATGTGAAAACAGAGTTGGAAATGTAGAACTTAATCGTTATATACAAGTATTCCTTTAGTTTCACTATCTATAACTGGTGACTGCTATATATGGTATCACATCTCATCTGTAACAACCTATACAATGATATATATATATATACATATCACATCTCATCTGTAACAAGCTATACAATGATATATATATATACATATCACATCTCATCTGTAACAAGCTATACAATGATATACATATCACATCTCATCTGTAACAACCTATACAATGATATATATATATACATATCACATCTCAAACAAGCTATACAATGATATATATATACATATCACATCTCATCTGTAACAACCTATACAATGATATATATAAATATATATTTATATATATATATATATATATATATATACATCTCTCTCTCTCTCTTCTCTCCCCCCCTCTCTCTCTCTCTCACTCTCTCACGCTCTCTCTCTCTCTCTCTCTCGCCGATCTAACCGTAATAGTGGGGACAATAGGCAAAATCCGGTTTTCCGAGGACACCAATTTCCGGTGGTTTAAGTCACTACTCTCTTGCGTTTTTATACGACCGTTTTTTAAAAACGGTCCGTATTATGGTATCGTCATGTCCGTCCGTCCGTCCCTCCGTCCGTCCGTTCGGGTTTTCCGCACTTTTTTCTTACATACTTTGAGCTATTGAGCTGAAATTTTGTATAAGGCTTTGTAGTGAAGTGTCACAGATCAAGTTCATATTTCCGGGGATTTCGTCAATTTTTGAATGAGTTATGCCCCTTTTTGGACTTAGAATATTTGTTAGAATATTTGTTTTCCGCACTTTTTTTCTACATGCTTTGATCTATTGAGCTGAAATGATGTATATGGCTTTGTAATCATGAGTTACAGATCAAGTTCACATTTCCTCGGATTTCGTCAATTTTTGAATGAGTTATGCCCCTTTTTGGACTTAGAATATTGGTTTTCCGCACTTTTTACTTACATACTTTCAGCTATTGACCTAAAATTGTGTATTAGGCTTTGTAGTGATATGTCACAGATCAAGTTCATATTTCCTGGGATTTCGTCAATTTTTGAATGAGTTATGCCCCTTTTTGGACTTAGAATATTTGTTTTCCGCACTTTTTTTCTACATGCTTTGATCTATTGAGCTGAAATTATGTATATGGCTTTGTAATCATGAGTTACAGATCAAGTTCACATTTCCTCGGATTTCGTCAATTTTTGAATGAGTTATGCCCCTTTTTGGACTTAGAATATTGGTTTTCCGCACTTTTTTCTTACATACTTTGAGCTATTGACCTGAAATTGTGTATTAGGCTTTGTAGTGATATGTCACAGATCAAGTTCATATTTCCTGGGATTTCGTCAATTCTTGAATGAGTAATGCCCCTTTTTGGACTTAGAATATTTGTTTTCCGCACTTTTTTTCTACATGCTTTGATGTATTGAGCTGAAATTATGTATATGGCTTTGTAATCAAGTGTCACAGATCAAGTTCACATTTCCTCGGATTTCGTCAATTTTTGAATGAGTTATGCCCCTTTTTGGACTTAGAATATTTGTTTTCCGCACTTTTTTTCTACATGCTTTGATGTATTGAGTTGAAATTATGTATATGGCTTTGTAATCAAGTGTCACAGATCAAGTATACATTTCCTCGGATTTCGTCAATTTTTGAATGAGTTATGCCCCTTTTTGGACTTAGAATATTTGTCAATTTCTGCATCAGTTATGCATTTTTCATAGTTTCCCATTATTCTTTAACAACTTATTCCTGAACGACTTTATTAACTTTTTACAAACAAACAATATATCAAAACAAAGAGGAAACTTACAAAGAAGTTCCTGACGGGCGTATTATGTACCGTTTGCGGTACTCTTGTTAAGTATGCTATACCCACACCTATACCATGGTAGCCTTGCATACATTTATTAACACAAATGAGAGACACTCTGTGGACTTCATGTCCTCATAATAGTTTTCACTCTCTCTTTTTTTTAACCCAAGTGAGGTCATGTCCTCTCAAGACAAATGAGAGATTATAAAGCTGTGTGGACAGTGTTTTCTCTCTTTGTCGCATATTCTTGTATGGACAAATGTCCTCACAGTAATCGAAAAAAGAGATTATAGACGGGATATTTGCAAAACATTTGTAATGTTTGGTGCATGGAGCGGTTATGCTGTGGCCGGATTAGTTTAGCACACTCTGTTCCCGACTCATATCAAAACCAGTCGTATGTGCATGTTTTTAACAAGTCACATTTATTGCTGATATTTTATATCTCATCCGGCTAAAACAATCTAAGTGGAAAAGCAGCCAGTTGCTTGGGAAGAAAGTTGTGTGGAGTATACAGGTGTGAGAAAGCCAGGAAACACATGGACAGGTGAACCGACAGCCCTGATTTGACTGAAATACTGTTGAAAACAGCATTAAACTCCAATCAGTCAATCAATAAATATCCTCTGTTGCTATACCATGGTAGCCTTGCATACATTTATTAACACAAATGAGACACTCTGTGGACTTCATGTCCTCATAATAGTTTTCACTCTCTCTCTTTTTTACCCCAAGTGAGGTCATGTCCTCTCAAGACAAATGAGAGATTATAAAGCTGTGTGGACAGTGTTTTCTCTCTTTGTCGCATATTCTTGTATGGACAAATGTCCTCACAGTAATTGAAAAAAGAGATTATAGATGGGATATTTGCAAAACATTTGTAATGTTTGGTGCATGGAGCGGTTATGCTGTGGCCGGATTAGTTTAACACACTCTGTTCCCGACTCATATTAAAACCAGTCGTATGTGCATGTTTTTAACAAGTCATATTTATTGCTGATATTTTATATCTCATCTGGCTAATATAATCTAAGTGGAAAAGCAGCCAGTTGCTTGGGAAGAAAGTTGTGTGGAGTATACAGGTGAGAAAGCCAGTAAACACATGGACAGGTGAACCGACAGCCCTGATTTGACTGAAATACTGTTTAAAACAGCATCAATAAATATCCTCTGTTGCTATACCCACACCTATACCCTAGTAGTCTTGCATACATTTATTAACACAAATGAGAGACTGGACTTCATGTCCTCATAATAGTTTTCACTCTTTTTTTCACCCTAAGTGAGGTCATGTCCTCTCAAGACAAATGAGAGATTATGAAGCTGTGTGGACAGTGTTTGCTCTCTTTGTCGCATATTCTTGTATGGACAAATGTCCTCACAATTATCGAAAAAAGAGATCATAGATGGGATATTTGCAAAACATTTGTAATGTTTGGTGCATGTAGCAGTTATGCTGTGGCCGGATTAGTTTAACACACTCCGTTCCCGACTCATATCAAAACCAGTAGTATGTACATGTTTATAACAAGTCTGTCTCATTTAAAACATTTATTGCAGCCAGTTGCTTGGGAAGAACGTTGTGTGGATTATACAGGTGTGAGAAAGCCAGGAAACACAATGAACAGGTGAACCGACAGCCCTGATTTGACTGAAATACTGTTGAAAACAGCATTAAACTCCAATCAGTCGGTCAATCAATAAATATCCTCTGTTGCAAATAATATGATATAAATAAGAACTGGTTACTGAATCAGACACCATGTGATTAGTTGGTTAATTTGCTGCAATCTGTTAATTTATCAGTATCAAAGGTATATCAGAGTTTGTGAGTATAAATATGGCATTTGCCAAAATACAATGGGCCAAATGTTTGCCTTTTTAATCTTTAGTATGCAAAGGACAAATCTTTGCTAACATTCGCAAACAGTTTTGGTCATGACTTGACACCAAGTAACTCATCTTAACAGGACCTAAAATGTTTGACACTCAGATGGTACTTTTTGCAGATAAAGAGAATATAGTTGGCATTTTAATATTTGAAGACTTAACATTCGAGCAGACAACACTTTGCTAGCTTGCTAAAGATTACTTAACTTCTGAAATTAAACTGATGTTTGAAATAACAACATGTAACACATTTACTCAGAACATATTTTATTACACTTAACTTAAACAAGAGACCCAAGAGGGTCGTTATTGCTCCACTGCCACAAGTCAAAACAAACAGCCACATATTTTAGGAGGAGAAGATTTTTAAAATCTTCATTGAAGCCATATACAGCTTAACAGCCCCACCCCCTGGCGGCCATGTCTTTTTTTATCAATCAACATGGCTTGAAAGAATCTGATAGAGGCTGACCCAAGTAACCTTTCTACAAAATGATTTGAAAATCGGCCCAATACTTTCAGAGGAGTAGATTATTTAAGTTTTCACTATAGCCATAGAAGGCAAAACAGCCCCAACCCCTAGCGGCAATATTTTTTATACTAATCAACATAGCTTGAAGGAATCTAATAGAGGGTCACAAGAGGAACATTTCTAAAATATAATTTAAAAATTGGTCACACACTTTTTAGTAAGTTTTTACCTATCAACTTGGCTTGTAGGAATCTAATAGAGGGTCACCCAAGGAAACCCTTCTACTTTCAGAAGATTTTTTAAGTTTTTACTATAACCATACAAGAAAAAAACAGCCCCATCCACTGGTGGCCATGTTTTTCAACCAATCAACATGGCTTGAAGGAATCTGGTAGATGGTCACCCAAGAAACATTTCTACAAACTTATTTGAAAATCGGCCATATTCTTTCGGAGATTCCCCCCCCCCCCCCCCCCCCTCGGTTGCCATGGAAACCAGAATTTTACATGGATCCCAACATTTTGAAGGAATTCAGGAAAGGACATTGAGAGGAAGCTACCTATAATGTTTCATCCCAATTGGCCCAGTGGTTACAGAGAAGTCATTTGAAGGCAAAAGTTAACGCACACACGGATGGACGGCTGAGGGACAATTCGCCATGACATAAGCTCGTCTCGTCTGGCAGTGGAGCTAAAAATCAGTTATCAGGTACATAATTACTATGAATACTATTAATTCAATACAAAAGAATCATTGAACTAGGCCCTTATACTTTTACCCATTACTTCACAGGGCATTTTAAGTTTCATCTGCTATACAGTAGACTGCGAAAATATGTTGACAATATTGCATTAAAAGGTGAAATTGCTCAAATGCTTTCAAAAGCTGTCTATAACAGAAGGCACCCAGAGTTGTCCGAGTGAGGTCCTGGGTTAGAATATACAAGGATCAGAATCATGAATGCACAAACTTCTTTGAAATGTACTGTAGACAAAGATCAGACTACAGACTCAGCTCTGACTGTACTTGAATGTCGTACAGCTATAAACAGAGATAAAATGTAAATGCTTAACAAGAGGGCCATGATGGCCCTGAATTGCTCACCCGACTTATACAATGTAATTTGACATGCCAACCACAGTCAACCATAATAACTCATTTTGCTGTCAGGTAAGTTTATACAAGAGGACCAAGAGGACTAGTATCACTCCACTGCCTCAAGGCGAAATATCCAAACCCTAGACATGACCCATATTCAAACTTAGCCTAGATATCATCAAGACAAACATTCTCAATTTAAAAATTGGGCTTCCAGAGTGTTTACAAGATTTTCCTTCAATTTGGCCTAGTGACCTAGTTTTTGACCCGACATGACCCAGTTTCGAACTTGTCCCAATATTTGACGGAAAAGCAATTGTTGACAACGCACAACAGACTTTGATAGAGATGAATGTTCTGATAAACTTTCATGAAGATCGGGTGCAAAATGTAATGTTAACAAGGGCACATGTTGACGACGCACAGTCACCGGACAAAATGTGATCACAATAGCTCAACTTGCACTTCGTGCACAGGTGAGCTAAAAAGGCTTCCATTAGAGAAATTAATAGCCATGTTTCTTGGCAAATAAAGGAGAAACTACTTGTTCCTCGTCTCTGATAAACAAAACATGTTGGTAAAGCATAAAAAGGCCACGGTAACCTTGCCCTTTAAACTACTTCTGATATTCTAACAGAAAAGTATAAGACTGCAGTTTTTAGAAGTGAACAGCACAATGTAAAACGTATTGGCCCAGAAAACTGAGTAAAGTTTGATAGATTTTTGTGTACATGAATTATAGGTTTTTTCAGAAAATATAATGAAATTAACTCTCTACTCCACATACTCATATATATATATGTGTGTGTGAAAGTATTTACGCCTTTTGAAACAGAGTTGATCTAAATCATCACTTGTCTGATTCGAGTCTGCTCCGTTTGCTACTAGGATGTTGTAGACCCAAATGTACACGGTGTGTTATGGCAAAAATGTCATAGATTCATAGGCTATTTCTTAAGTTTTTCAGTTAATTAATATTCATAAGGTATGGTTTGAATAAAATAGTGATAGTCCCAGATGGGGCCAATTTTTGGAAAAACTGGTCGATTCCCACTAGATGGAGCTACATACCAAATATCAAAGGCAAGGGCCCCTTCTACTTTTAGACAAGAAGATGTTTTTCCCAATATGAGTCTAGGTTGGGGTCATTTTTGACCCCATGAATATAACTTAAACAATATTAATGAAGGTCCACAAGATGCAGCTACATACAAAATATCAAAGAACAGGGTCTACTAGTTTCAGATATGAAGATTTTGAAGGTAACTTTTAACCCCAGGGATATAATTTGAACAATCTTTATAGAGACCCATCAGCTAAAGCTACATATAAAATAACAAAGGTCAAGGCCTTGTAGTTTCATACAAGATTTTTGTTTAAGTTTTTCCCTATATGACTCTGTAAATTAAGTGAACCCAAGGGTGGGGCCATTTTTGACCCAAGGGTATAATTTGAACATTTGAATCTACATACCAAATTTGAAAGACCTAGGCCTTGTGGTTTTCAGACAAGAAGTTTATAAAATAAGAGGGCCATGAGGTCCTGGATCGCTCACCTGAGAATCGGCTATTTAAGACTCTTTCAGCGATAATGGCAATTAGTGAAAGAACTTCATGTAAGGAACATTCCAGCCCAGTTTGATCAAACTCTATCCAATGGTTTAGCAGAAAATGTTGATTTTGTGAAATTATGAACGGACAACAGACGGACAGTGACCAATCACAATAACTCACCTTGAGCACAAAAGGTGATCTAAAAACCATTACTTGATCAGAAACAAACTACAAAACAAAGCCATTTTCATCAGATTCAGCTTAATGAAAAAGGGAAAATTTAGATTCCTGATTTTACTGGCATATAAAGAACATTGTCCATCTGAATTTCTTTGATTACATTCACTTCAGTTTTAAAAGTCGCACAGTACTGCAATAACTGTAGCAATTCTGTTTCATCAAAAATAAAAATTTTAGGCTTACAAGAGGTAAACTCAAATGCCTTTTCTAAGCAAAAAACAGCTGCTTGCTCGAATTCTGAATTATAACGAAAAATAATGTACCCAAATGGATAGCCATCCATGATTATACTACCTTAATTTCACACAGATTTATGCCTGAAAAGATAATAAAATATTTCCAACTGAAACTTAGTCTTTAAATTTTATATGGACTGTTAAATAAACTTATCCTTAATATTCAGAAAGGCAAACAAGTATAAAGAAGAGATGTTTGTCAAACATTATGCCCCCCCCCCCCCCCCCGAGCGCCATGTTGTCAGGAATATTTGCATGGACCGATAGCTAGTTCTATCAGTGAGATATAATCCATATCACCCACACTGTGAGTGATATAGGTATGACGTCAAACCTCCAACGTGACGTCATTTTCCTAGTAATCGGTCATGTTATACAACACATGTTATATATTCAATTGTATCACTTCTCAATGAGATACATTCCATATCCACTCAAAACAAACAAATATCCTCTATGTACAGGACCACAGTCTCTTTGTGCCATACCATTGTGTTAAGAATGAAGAGGGTGAGGCATTTTCAAGTTATCAATGGGACTAATGTTTCCGTTCAAGGTCACTGTGACCTTGACCTTTGACCTCAAAATCAATAGGGTTTATCTACTGGTCAGGCCCAACCTCCACGTCAAGTTTGTGGACCATAGGTCCAAGCATTGTTGAGTTATCACTCGGACAAGGTAAAAAAGGGGGTTTTCGCGTTCAAGGTCACTGTGACCTTGACCTTTGACCCAATGACCTAAAAAGAAATAGGGTTCATCTACTGGTCAGGCCAACCTCCAATTCAAGTTTGAGGACCATAGATCCAGGCATTGTTGAGTTATCACTCGGACAAGCTTTGGTCTACAGTCCGACGGACCGACATGTGCAAAGCAATATACCCCTCTTCTTCGAAGGGGGCATAATAAAACTTATCAAAAGGCCACCCAGTAGACTATTTTCACCTCAATAACAACCTAGAGGGAGAGGTATGGTATAGTGGTCAAACATTTAGAATAAAATATGGTACAATACGTTAACCTGTTCAGTGGTGAATTTCCCAAGCGTATTAATCACTTTTTGAACCTATGTTTTCGGCAGTATTCTGCAAAGCATTTATATTTGACAAGGCAGTCCCTGATTCTGTACTACTTTGCAAATAACGGATATATTCCTTCCCCGAACTGAAAGGGTTAAATAGATATTGCTCCAGAATACTCGTATAACAAGCAAATTCGTAGAATTGATATCCCCCGCATATATGTTGTTATATCATACTGTTTAACCCTTTATGTAGTTATATCACACTGTTTTCAACTTCTTTTTATTTACTTCCATTGAACTTGTACTCATCAGGGAAGGGTTAATTTTTTTGTAACAAACCAAACCATATTAACTTTTTTCCTAATAAGCTATTCTATGAGTCAAATGCTTCGAAGAAGTCTGGTACAAAAATGGTCATAGCTAGACAAATAGAAGTGCAATTTCACTATAATTGAAAAAATTGTGAGAAATGGTGAAATTGATTAATATGAGCAATTTCACCTTTTTTCATGATGTTTTCAAAAGTTATCTGATGAGGATGTGTCAAAATGTCAGCTACATGAGGGAAAGATTTAAATGAATTCAACCCTTCTTTTGCTAGAGTTTTAAAGATGGTTTAGCCTGGACATTTAATGTTTGATTTTGTTTTAACTTTGATTGGGCTAAAGCCCAGACCTGATGTTTAAGATTAATCCAGTTCATGTCTTGAAATAGATCAGTCCTTCTTTTGAGAAGCTGAATTTCTCTCTTCTTTGGGGGCTTATTTTCCTTCACAGCTAGTGACACTAAGGGCTGAAGTGCAAGTTTTTCAAATTCAGTCCACTTCTTTTTCGAGGTTGCTGAAAATAATAATAAATCACTTTAAGACCGAATTCATTGTTTTAACCGTAAGTGTGCGAAGAAAAAATCTTTGATACTTTTTTAAATCGCTCGTCTCTAAATGAAACTCTGAATAACTTGATTTTTTGTCGTTCAAACTGTATTTTTGCAGAGAAAGAAAAGGAAGTATTAATACCAACTTGTCGATTTATAATTAGTTTTTGTTACACTTGCACTGTGTGTGGACAGTCATGTGTAATTAATGTGTTAATTCACTGTTTGTTTGAAAATACCCTCAGAATATAGGCTGCACAATGTATTTTGTACACATACATTAAAGATATAATGGTTAACAGGGTTTAAATGACAATTTGATCAGTGTATGAAAAGTAACTAGAATTGTAATCCAAAGGCTATCTTTAATCAATTATTGTGAGGACACCTGTCCTCACAATAATTTGCCAAAAAGAGAGAAAACACTATGAACACAATGTCCTTACAACAGTACTGGTAATCTCACATTTGTCTTGTGAGGACATGACCTCATTTGGAATAAAAAACAAGAGGGCCAAGATGGCCCTAAATCGATCACCTAATTGATAGTAAATTAGTAGCAAATATTTAACTGCAAATATCTGGAAAATTTTATCAGGGAGTGCAAATGAAACTGAAAGGAGTGGACACTTCTCAAGAAACAGCTTATCAGTAAAGGCCATTTATATCTTGAAATCTAACAAGAACTTTAATAAGAATGGAATTATAAAGTTTTTGTCATTTTGCACCTTTCCTGATGCCGCCTTGCTGCCCTGTTTTTCAACCAAATCAATATGGCTTCAACAGTTTATTTAGAGGGTCACTTAAGAAACATTTCTACCAAATTATCTTGCAATCGCACAAGTAGATTATGGAGGAAAAGGATTTTAAAATTTGGGTATTTTTTCTCACTCTCTGATGCCGCAGCAACCAAAGTTCTCAATGGAATTTAAATCTTTGAACAATTTTGAAAGAGGACCACCAAAAGAACATTCTTGTGATGTTTTGTGGAAATTGGTCTATTGGAATGGTAGGAGTTGGTTGTCACTTGTAGCTAAAAGTTCAATTTACCCTTTTTGTGATGACGCCTGGTTGATATGATTGTGTAACCAATCAAAACGGCTTAAACAAATTAAATAGAGAATCATAACAGTAAGATTCGTATTATATTTTCTTAAAATCAGACAAACACTTTCATAAAAATGGAATTTTCAAATTTTGTCATTTTGCCCCTTTTCTGATGCCGCCTGACTGCCATGTTTTTCGACCAATCAGTATGGCTTGAACAATTTTTATAGAAGGTCACCCAAGGAACATTTCTACCAAATTATATTTGAATCTGACAGGCAGATTCGGAGGAGAAGATTTTTAAAGTTTGGACATTTTGTCCCCTTTCTGATGCCGCAGCAACCAAAGTTCTCAATGGAATTTTATTCTATGAACAAATTTGAAAGAGGACCACCAAAGGAACATTCCTGTGATGTTTTGTGGAAATTGGTCTATTGGAATTGCAGGAGTTGGTCGTCATTTGTAGCTAAAAGTTCAATTTACCCCTTTTGTGATGACGCCTGGTTGCTATGATTGTGTAACCCATCAAAACGGCTTAAAAAAATTAAATAGAGGATCATTAAAGTAAGATTCGTATTATATTTTCTTAAAATCAGACAAGCACTTTCATAAAAATGGAATTTTCAAATTTTGTCATTTTGCCCCTTTTCTGATGCCGCCTGACTGCCATGTTTTTCGACCAATCAGTATGGCTTGAACAATTTTTATAGAGGGTCACCCAAGGAACATTTCTACCAAATTATATTTGAATCTGACAGGCAGATTCGGAGGAGAAGATTTTTAAAGTTTGGACATTTTGCCCCCTTTCTGATGCCGCAGCAACCAAAGTTCTCAATGGAATTTAAATCTTTGAACAACTTTGAAAGAGGCCAACCAGAGGAACAGTCCTGTGATGTTTCACGGAAATTGTCCTTGGAGTTTGGGAGGAGATGATATTTAAAGCTAAAAGTTAACGCCGGACGGACGGACGGACGACGGACGACGGACAAAAAGTGATCAGAATAGCTCACCTTGAGCCTTCGGCTCTAGGTGATCTAAAAAGAGAGGAACTAAAAATGTGTCCAAAGGACACGTATGCCCATACACTGCGCTTTCTAACAAAATCAAGCACCGATTCATAACAGGGGAAATAAATCTGGTAATATAGACCCAGCAATTACAGAACGGTCAGACAAACCATATAAACCACATTCACAACTACACACAGTCATAAAATTCCCACAAAGTTTCATGAACCTAGGCGAAACACCATCAGAGATAATATCATGTGCAACACAAATTTTATAAGTTAGGGGCCATGAAACTCGGTGTAATACTGTCAGATATGTGCGACACAATTTTTTTAAGTCTGGAGCAACAAGAGATGTTTGTCAAACATTATGCCCCTCTGATTGCCATGCTGTCCAGAATATTTGGACAAATTTTGACCCAATGATCTCAAAATCAATAGGGGTCATCTACTGGTCACCCCCAGCCTCCATGTCAAGTTTGAGGGCTATGGGTGAAGGCAAGTGAGTAAAACTACCATGAGGACATGAAGTCCACAGAGCGTCTCTTATTTTGATTATTAAATTAATTCAACATGGCCATATCCCTTGCTTATGTCAGTTGGTCGATAGACCAGCCACCCTTGTTAAAAGAAGAGGGAGTATATAGCTTTCAGAAATTGATCCTGTTCAGTAACTTTACAACCAGTTGGTCTAGGTAACTTAAAATTTAAACTTGATAAGATGATTGGTTAATGCTAGTAGATGGGTCAATAGGTCAATGTTTGTCACTATGACCTTGCAGTTGGAATAATACTGCCCTAATATTCCATATCTTATTTAGTAAACATTTAGTTTTGTCAATTCTATTTCAGCACATATAGCATTCATTGCTGGGTATCTATTCAGTTTTCCAATGGTGTCTTATTCAATGAATTTATACAGAGTAACATGAACTCACACATCTTTTGGCGCTTCCTCTCTGCATGGCCACTTTTCCTCCCCTCACCATCACTTGTGTCTGAATCTGTCATTTCTTTATCTGCAACAAGATTCATCCATTAATAATATCCAAATCACATTTACACTATCACTGTTTGGTGCTTATGACTGCACCAGGCCTCAAAGCATGAAACAAAATATGCCATCACATTAAAACATTTCATCTGATCAGAGTCTAGATTATTCCTCAAGCCAAATGGCAGAACAGAGTAGGTGTTGTTGATTAGCAAACAATGCAAATCCTGATTATGTGACATTTTTCAATGTGCTGGCTGATCTACTCTGTTTGCAATGTCCAACAGTTTGGTTTCATACATTGGGGATAATTTGTATTCTATTCAATGTTGCTAATGGTCTTGTTTGTCTTCACTGCCTTATCCATTTAAGGTTAATTGATCAAGGTAGAAAACATTGTTTCCAAAAGTTTAGAAAGTTTAGAAAGTAAAGTGCTGTTGTTGCTGAGATACAAACAAGACTTTTTAATAAAACAAAAATCCCAAGCAATATGTTTCAAACCTACGACTGTGAAAACAAAAGGGCCATGATGGCCCTGAATCCATTTGTACCTTTGAAAGAAGTATGACAGCCTTTCAAGTCTATGTAAAACATTGATTGATTGATTGATTGGGGTTTAACACCGTTTCAACAATCTTTCAGTCATATCACAGCGGCCAGTTCACCTACCCTGCGTTTCCTGGTTTTCTCACACCAGTACTCCGCACAACAATCTTCCCAAGCAACTGGCTGCTTTTCCACATAGACTGTAAGCCCATTGGTGGAAGACGGATGACGCTTGGCGCATTGACTTTTGTCAAACATCGAAAACAAAGTTGACCTAGCCAGGGTTTGAACTCACAACCCCTGGATTGACATGACAGCCCACATCGCTACCAGGACTGAGTCTCTATGCAAAACAAGTCTCAACCAGGGTTCAGCCGCTTTTGACCCTAGAAGCTAAAAAAGAAATATCAAAGGCCTGTGTCTTTCTAGTTTCTGACAAGAAGGTTTTTAAAGGTTTTCCCTATATCAGACTATGCAAAACAAAAGACCCCATTTTTGACCAAATGGGTAAAATTTGAACAATCTTGTTGGAGGTCCACTAGATGAAGCTACATATCAAATATCAAAAGCCTGTGGCTTCCAGTTATTGACAAGGGCTTCCTTGAAGTGTTTCCCTATATCAGCCAATGTGAAACAAGTGACCCCAGAGGTGAGGCCATTTTTTACACAACAGAAATCATTTGAACAACCTTGGTAAAGGTCAACTAGATGAAACTGCATACCAAATATCAGAATGCCTGACCCTTCCAGTTTCTGACAAGAAGATTTCTAAAGTTTTTTCCTATATTGGCCTATGTAAAACTAGTAACCGCGGGGTGGGGCCATTTTTGACCCACGGGGTATAATTTGAACAATCTTGGTAGAGGCCCACTAGGTGAAGCTACATTACCAAATATGATAAGTCTGGCCCTTCCAGTTTCTGACAAGAAGATTTTTGAAGATTTTTCCTATATGAGCCTAGGAAAAACAAGTGACCCCCGGGGTGGGACCATTTTTGACCCCAATGGGTATACTTTGAACGAACTTGATAGAGGACATTTTGAAAATATCCCGTTTTGTTACCATGGAAACCAGAGTTCTGCATGGAATCAATTTTTTTCAACAACTTTGGAATAGCTTCATCTAAGGAACAGTTCTGCTAAGTTTGGTTGGAATTGGTAATAGTGGTTTAGGAGGAGAAGTTATTTAAAGAAATTGTTGACGGACGGACGACGGACATAGGGCGATCACAATAGCTCACCTTGAGCATACGCTCAGGTGAGCTAAACAAATTAAGCAGGATTTCACTGCAGTACTTTTAAAAAAATGTATAGTTTCACTACTTTGAAATTGCTGGCAACTCATTTATCCTACATAGATGTCTAGTTAAGTATTTTTTCCAAATTCAGAAGATTTCTGTAATGTCCACTAACTGTATATATTGCTGACTGACTTCTACTTGTACATTGTCTCCAAGTTGTGAGTCTGTGGCAAAAATGCAATCATGTTCAGTTTTATCCATTTAAGGTAATTAAACACAAATTTTAAGTATGACTGAGAAGCCTAATGTGATGCAGTATTTAGTCAGTGGCTGTAGGAGATTTCCACCAAACAAAATGTGCTTGTAATATGAACTAAATAACCCCTAGAAATAGTGATAAGAACATGACCTGCATATTTTAAGTTCAACTTGAAAGTCAAAACTTGAAAAGTCACTGTCAAAGTCTCTTTATAGTGAAACTCAAAATATTTTAAATATTCTTTAAATGTATAGAACCCTAAAGCAGTATAAGGAAAACTGTTCTTTTGTGTCAAGCAGTCCCAAATAATTTTGAAACCTGTCCATCAGTTGTGCAGATGATTATCTCTTTCATTTTTGAAGTATTTCGAGAGGGTGACCCGTCACATAAGGGATATTTCTGTAAAATTATTTAAAAAGCTGACCACTGGTTTTGGAATAGATGTCTGTAAAGTTTTATTTTGGCATCATTTTGGCATACTACACACCTGGATCAGATTCCATGTATGAAACACAGGTCAAGGTCCGAGTCTTCACAATGTGAAACATTAAATTATAATTAAATTATCAATTGATTATAAAGTACAATAACCACACAATATGAAGATAAAATGATCACTTACAATATCCCCGAGGGTTAAATCTATGAGTTCTTGATGGTTTTGTTTGTTTGGAGTTTAACGCCACTTTCAACAGCTTTGGTCATATCACGGCGGTCAGTGCACCTACCCATGTTTTCCTGGCTTTCCCACACCAGTACTTACACAACATTCTTTCGAAGCCACTGACTACTTTCTCACATAGATCAGAGGTGAGAGGCAATGGAAAAATCGCCCGAAAGAATGTCGCCGCAACCGGGTATCGAACCCGTGACCTCCAGATCACGAGTCAGATACGCTACCAATTGAGCTACCCGGCCGGGTGAGTTCTTGATGGACATTGGTATGACCCTTAACAAATGTGTGACGTTTCATAGGGACAGTATGAGAAAAATAAAAAGATGGCAGACAACTGAGAAGTGATCCCTTTAAGTATAAGCCTGTCTATGCAAGGCAACACAAAAATCAACCCGAGACCTAGTTATCTGTTTAGATATCTTCACTGTAAGTGTATTCTGTAACTTTGGTAAAGAAATTCCTTTTTTTCCCAATAAAGATGCAGTTCAAAATGTTTTCAAAGCTCATTAGAGAGTTGCCAATTACAGCCATTTAACCCTTTCCCCAAGGTAGAAGACTTTGGACACCTTATGCGGGAGGTGGCAATTGAAAACATTGTGAGAAACAGTGAAATTGTTTGTAATGAGCAATTCCACGTTTTATCACCAATGTTTTCAACTCCACATAAAAAAAATATTGCCATTTATCAAGCTTTGATAACTTTTATGCCAACTTGTTTGAAGTAGATGACTCTCAAAACTGTCTTATCAGGGAAAGTTAATTCAAGAATACTTAAATGGTAAAATGTTACAATACTACTCTAATGGGGTTGTCACTACCTTAACAGAACAACCAAATCTGAATCTGCAAGAAAACTAATACCTTTGCAAAAACATAAGGGTTGCTTTCTGATATTCCAACATCATTTCTTGTGTGGTTTAAAAGGTCCAAGGCTTCTCTAATAGAAGGGGTCAGAAGAACAGGAACTTTTTTATTCTTTTTTCCCATAATTTCTACAAGGTCCATTCTGTAAATAAACAAGAGCATGGTATGTGTATACAAATGTTCATCTGTTGACAACATAACTCTACTAAATGATAAGAGTAATGCACATTGGCTAGAATGTGACTATTCTATCTTGATGGTGAAAAAAAGTGTATGAAGTTTCAATGCACCAAAGATCAGCAAGATTAAGATTGTTCAAGCTTTTTTCTAAGAACCTCTGTCAAGATGCATGCCCCTTGGGCACAATATTGATGAAGGTTTGAAACTCACTATAAATTTGTATGCCTAAGGCCCTTACATAATTTTATGTATGTTGATGTCGTTTGATGCAAACAATTATATACAGCCGAGTGGTATATATATATATAGTTTCTCAGCACATTGTTTCCCATGAAAATGTTTGGATAACTTGAAATTGAATCTTAAAACTAACATCACATTCATAGACTGAGCTAAAGAACTTACACATTTATATAAAAGTGTGCAAAAAAGGGTTAGAGATTATTTTCAAGTTAAGTCTGAAAATGTGTTGATGAGTTAAAACCCTATTCCCATTTTTTTCTGGTACACCACTGTTTTTAAGTAAACCGATAACTGGAAAATCCAGTAATTATTTGTAGCGGACAAATGTTTAGTTCCATACCATATTTGGTATGAAAGTGTTCTTGGTTTAACTCGCATGTATCAATAACATTTGATGCATCCACATCAGATGAGTTTTGAAAACATTATGAAAAAAATTCTCACAATGTTTTCAACTCTATAAATATAACAAGAGGCTTATGAGGGCCTATGCTCTACTGGCATGGATCTTGAAGGCTGTTCACAAACTGTATTATAGCAATTTTGACAATTTCAAGGGCCATAATCCAGTCATGCATGGGCAGATCTGGCTGGTTTTCGAAAGGAACCGAGCTCTCATAAATATTTAACTACCATCTAAGTTTAGTGAAGATCAGATAGTAAATGAGGGCTCTTTTATGTTCACAAGCTGTATTATAGCAATTTTGACAATTTCAAGGGCCATAATCCAGTCATGCATGAGCAGTTTTCGAAAGGAACCTAGCTCTCATGGATATCTAACTACTGTATAAGTTTGATTGAAATACAATCAAAATTGAAGACTGCATCATGTTAACAAGAAATTGTTTACGCACACACGCACGACAGACAAATCGCCATAACATAAGCTCTTCTGACCTTTGGCTAGTAGAGCTAACGAGAGCTGTCCGCAAGACAGCATGCTCGACTATTTGGCCATTTGATACTATAGTCAACAGTTTTAACTGAAATAGTGGCTTGAAAGTATAGTACTATAAATCAAGTTGGATAAGTCTTGTTTGAATATCATCTGCTGTTTGTGAGAAATTAAGGCCTTGCATGCAAAACTTTAACCAAAATTTCTACCTTCAACAAGGGCCATAAATTATAATAAATACAGTCAGGATCTACCTGACCTGATTGTTTGATACCTTCAAAGTCAAACAAGAGCCATTATTTGTACTAAATTCATACAAGAGTTATAAATCTAAGTTGACTGTCTGACACCCCTGAAGACATGTATACAGTTTCAAGTCAATATAGGTTACTGAGATACATCCATGATAGCATGCAAAACTTTAACCAGAATTTCTAAGTAAAAAAAGGGCCATAATTTGCATTATTTTATGACTCAAGTAAGAGAACAACGATGAAATCAGTTTCAGAAAAATATAATTTTTTACCAGAGTTGCATATCATGAAATTTGAACACTCACAGGCAATATAGTTAAGTAGTGGCGACAAGATCACGGTAGGGACGGAGATTACAATATGTAGAGATATGCCGAATAGGCCCCTACTACTGTCTTAAAGAGAGGCGGCCGGGCCTCGCCGCCGAAATACAACCTTATTGGTTTTTAATACACACTTCAAATGCTTGGCTCCTGGTGGACTCAATACACCCATTATAACACACTTGCAGCCCAATTAAACTTTTAAACTACAGCTCGGCAAGAGCTGGCAATTGGGGCTGCTTATAAGAACCCCCAGATTGGAATTTTTACGCTTGCACTTGTTAGGTATGGCCTAGATATTGGAAGACCGACCATGGCACGCAATGTACTTTACGGGTAGCACATGGAGGTCTACCTGCTGTATCGAATTGCTTGTGCTGCTATTGCTATTATAGAACTCTTCCGTGGGAGCCATATCCTATCCTTACTATTGAAAACACATTTTACTATTGCGAACTTTATGCTAGTGATCAATTCACTGTTTACTTTTTATAGTGAACAATTCACTTTTACTTTTCTATAGTGAACAATTCACTTTTTTCTTGTTTATAGTGAACAATTCACTTTTTTCTTGTTTATAGTGAACAATTCACTTTTACTTTTTTATAGTGAACAATTCACTTTTTCCTTGTTTATAGTGAACAATTCACTTTTTTTCTTGTTTATAGTGAACAATTCACTTTTACTTTTTTATAGTGAACAATTCACTTTTCTTTTTATAGTGAACAATTCACTTTTCTTTTTATAGTGAACAATTCACTTCCTTTTTTATAGTGAACAATTCACTTTTACTTTTTTATAGTGAACAATTCACTTTTCTTTTTATAGTGAACAATTCACTTTTCTTTTTATAGTGAACAATTCACTTTCTTTTTTATAGTGAACAATTCACTTTTTTACTAGTCACTTTTTACTTATTGTCTATTTGTGCTAGTTAATTCTTATTTTTGAACTTCATACTTGCGGACGGGGTTAACACAAACCACACACTCCGACATTAACCAAGGCCGTATGACCAACTTTAAATCGATTGAATCCCCCGGTAGCCAAGTATGTATATACCTATTACTGACACTTATTACTGTGTTGCCTAGTAGCCCTGATCAGACCAAGTGGGATTTGCGTTTTGGCCCCGCTGGGCATGACCGACGGGCGACCAACATTATACTTTTTATATGTTTATGCCCGGCGAACTCCTTATGGACTTAGTCCCCACCGTGACGATTAGTTTTACAGTGTTCAAAATAAACAATTCGACAATTTTCATTCTGTTGTAGGTGTACAGCTTCGGATACCCCGGATTTCGCATCTAGATTGGCGCGATTCACTTCCGGATGGTCCTCGGCCTGTGGGTGTCCGATACGCAACTCTGAGGTTCTGTAAATATAAAGAAAAAACTCGGCAGTATTGTGAACGAACCTTTGACTACCTGAATGAGATTAACCCTTTCCCATCTATACGGGCATCATAACGCCCCCGCAGTGCCCGACTCCTTAGGCTCTAACCAAAGATTGAACTTTATTGTATGGTGTAAATCCCCGTTTAATCGTTAATGGTTTCAAAGTCCTCTGTTGAAATGATTACATGTTTTGAAATGATAGGCCAGCGTGCCTAAGTGTTCCTTATTATTTAACTACCGTTATAGGCCTGTCCCGATACTCAACATTCTGGGTTAAAGTGGTGTTAATGCATGACTCATAGTACATGCTCTGGGGATTAAAGGGTGGGCGGGTTTTTCGCTGACCGTAACCCTCGAATGTTGAACTCAAAAGAGTTTATCAAAACACTTACCCAGGTATATATACCTGTGGCTCCGCACGAGTGCAGATGATCCGGAGTTTGCCGATAACAGACGGAGCTACCCGATCTGTTCGTCTTGGATAACGGGAATTCCCGAAGATCCGTGACGGCTTAGAAAGTGAAGTGTTTTCGCAAAAATAAGCGTGGTTATTTTTAATTGCTAAAATTAACCAATATTATACGCTGGAAAGCTTGATCAAACTTGATTGTTTATATAGGTGGGATAATTGGGAAGAGTTGTTTTAAGTTTCAATGCAATGCATCAAGTAGTTACTAGGATATGAACTCTTAAATGTACATTTGTAGTTGCTAGCACAACTTTAACCAGAATTTCTAAGTAAAAAAAGGGCCATAACTTGCATTAAATGCAGGATAAAGTTATCTAACTTGATAATCTACATAGGTGTGTTAGTTGGGAAGGGTTGTATAAAATTTCAATGCAATGCATAAAGTAAATACTGAGGTATGGACTCTTAATGTAGTTGCACGCAAAACTTTAACCAGAATTTCTAAGTCAAGAAAGGGCCAACATTTGCATTATATGCTGGATCGAGTTATCATAATTGATTGTCTTTATAGGTGTCACTGTGATGGTTGGGAAAGGTTGTATAAAGTTTCAATGCAATGCATCAAGAAGTTACTAAGACTCTTAATAGAGTTGCACGCAAAACTTAAACCAGAATATCCAAGTAAAAAAAGGAGCATAATTGTGTCAAAATCCGATATAGATTTTTGGGACTTGTCCTGCAAGGTCATTTAGTGTGTGAAGTTTCAAAGCAATAGCATCTGTGGTTTGTGAGAAAAATCCTTGCCTGCAAAACTTTAACAAAAGTTGCAACAAAACGCCGACATGACTGTAATAGCTCTCCATATTCCTCGAATAGTCGAGCTAAAAATTGTATTTCAATTGGTCTTTAACCCTTTCCCTTATACAACAATTCTGCAGCAGACGAATTTAAACGTATTTTGTCAAATAATGGAAAATCTCTATAATTGAATGGATTTTTTTTTTTTTACCTATGACTTAAAGTGGAAAACATTGTGGCAAAAGGAGAATTTGCTCGTTTTGAGCAATTTCTTCTTTTGTCGCTATGTTTTCAAAAAGTTGTCTGCTGCAGAGGCGTCAGAAAGCATCTATATGAGGGAAAGGGTTAATTTACAACTTTTGTAACAGACATTTTTGAAGAAGAAAACTGTTAAAATTGATCATTAGTGAAAGGGTCAACAATTGATTGTTTATAGACAATTTTGTTTCTTTAAAGGTGAACAATTAAAAAAAAAATTACAACAGTGTGCAATATGTAGGCTATACTGTTGTCATAACTCCAAATACATGGCCCCACATACTGCACATTGATGCAATATTCGTTCCTAGCAAACATTGTCTGGTATAAGAAAGTAATATACCTTTTTGCTAGCTCCCTCTCAACTTTACCTAAGCACTGGAAGATTTCTTCATTACACTGTCTCCAGTCGGCACGTTTGTCGTATTTTATCTTCAGCATCTTCGAGCATTCATTCCCCCTTCTAAAGTTGAACAACTGAACTTTACATAATGTTATATTGGCTAGTTTTCTCCAGAATTGATAGCACTTGTTCTTCATAAGGGTTTCTGAATATTCCTTTATCATGCGGTCACAGAAGTTTCGCAATTTGACAAGGTCTTGGGTTACTGGTAACATATCCTTTTTGTTAAAACGCCTCTCTTTTGTTGTCTGACTTGCAATGCTGCCGATGTCATCCTTCCATTCTGTATCATATAGCATGAGAAAATCTATAGCATCTTGCCTCTTATCATGGTTTTTGTCCTTTATCGACTCTCCTTGCTTGAGCTCTGCCATTTTTTTCACGAGCTGTCCTACCTTTTTAGCTGTTTCTGGCTTATCAAACATAATAACGCCATTCAAACTTCTTTCATCACTCACCTTCACTAATTGTTTAACCCCTTCTACCATTGAATTAAATTTATCTGGTTTGATGTAAGTGTCAAGATTATTAGCATTGCGAACAAGAGTATCTGGCATTAATTCACATTTAAGTCTTCCTAACAACCTTAATCTGTACCTAATCTCTGATGCTCTTTGCTTGCCCAGTCTGCCATATAAAACTTGTCCAACAAGCTTGATACTTGGATCTTTCCTCACCGTTGTGCCTGTTTCATCACTTGCCAAAGTATCTATGACATAGCGGTAGAATTCTGAATTGGTGTTTGATCTTTCTTGGTCAAAGGCACCAGCTCCATACAACAATGACCTTGAAGCTTTTATGTGACTCTTTTCCTGACATTGTTTTTCTGGTTTATCAGACAAAACTGGATTTGGTGCAAATTTGCATCTTCTTGCATGTCGCCATAGTTCTGATTTGACGTAAAACTTTAAACAGTGTTGGCATGGGAGGTAGTCACTGGCAGAGTGTTGACCTGGAACTGGTCGCCTGGCAATTATTAAGGGCCCTCCTTTTGAAAAACGCAGTTGCTTTACATTATACATAAAATCTCCCTGATTTCTTAATGTGTCCAACGCTGCTTCTCTCTTATGGTATGGTTCCGAGTGTTTACTTTTTGAGACTGATGGGAGTGTAGCAATTTCCCTTTCATTTTTGTGCCAGGTGCATAAGTGTCTGGTCATTTTAAAGTCCAGTTTTCCACAGAATAAACAAGCATGTTTTTTTGTGTAATCATGTTTTCCCAAACTGTTTGATGACACAGTTTGAACAGTATCTTTCTTTACGTCTGAAAAACAAAACAAATGGATTCAAAATGCATGATATCATTTGATTACTACCATGCAATCAAACAACATTCACTCAAGATTCAGCACTGCATGATAATGTCTTAATGCTAACCTGTTTTTCCTATTTACAGCAAAGGGTCATACAATATACACAAGCATGGCCCATGTAATAGTGAACTAGAGTGTAAGGTCAGAATGTGCTACCTCTAAGGCATGTACTTGCTAATTAAGCCACAATGATGGCAGTGACTCCAAAACCATGACAATTTATCAACAGACAAGATAACAGAGCAAAACTGAAAACCAGGGAAACAACTTTTATCCTGTCATCCTTACCTTTACTCAATACTGTCTAAAAATTTATTTTTGTTTAAATCAATAAAGTCCACATTTCCTGCTCAGGAGAGCTAAAGAGGTGGATATATGATGCAAAATACTCAAAGGATGTGAAGAAACAAAAAAATAGTTTTTGTATATATCACTATAGGGACAGCCTCTCTTGTATTGAAGAGAAAAAGAAACAGTATGAGGACAAACACTAAAGGGACATTTCCTTGTAAGATCAAGAGAAAACAAGAAAATGTGTCCATGGAACACGGATGCCCCGGTTGTTAACTATATTTTAAAACGGACGGACGAACAGTTGGTCCAACCTCAAATTGATACAATTTTTTAAACAATGATATGTTGATTGTCATTTGTGTGAAGTTTCATAATGATAGGACATCAGGTTCACTAAAATCTAACTTGACCAAAAACTTTAACCTGAGAATGGAATGGTGATTAAGTGACTTCATTTTATGTGGCTTTAAAGTGCTATGTGGCTACAGAAATAATGTGGCTAAATACATCTCAACTCACAAACATGATCTTGTGTGACTATTTTATGAGAAAAGAATATGTAGCTATCTATTTATAGAACAAAAATGGACAATATAATGTGACTTCCTCTTCAACAAAATTTGCACGATTACAACCTAACCAGCAGCCATATGCCTTGCGATTGATTTTTGGCTTTCTTTTCTGACAGATTTTCAAATACCAGTATCACTTGTCAACTCAGTCGACTTATGCAGTTTAGCAGTACCAATGGCATAATAATGTAATAGCACACAAGACATATATTTAAACATTACAGGCTTCGAGTGATATGCAAATGATTTAAATTATAATCATAATACTGTATATGAAAATTCACTGGAATCCATTCGAAATAGAGGAAGTAATTTACATGGCAAACTTCCTTTTTCTCTAAGTCCAGGGGTTAATATCTCAGCAAAAATTGAATCGACCCTAAAAATTATTGGGCAATATTTCTTAACATGAGCACCGCGTACAGCACAGATGCTCGGCAGTCGTAGTTTGTTATAAAATAGCAAAAAAACTGAGCTAAACATAAAACCTTAACCGGACGCCGCCGCCGCCAGGGTCATGACAATAGCTCTCGTTTTTTCAAAAAGCCAAGCTAAAAATGAAGGACAGAGCTATGAAACTTTTTTTTATGATTAAGCTTGTGTGCAAAGTTTCATTCCAGTATCGCGTGTGGTACTGGAGATACAGATCAAAGAATCAAATTTTGCTAAGAACAAAGGGCAATAACTCTAAAAATGCATGAGTTATGCAGTCTTTCTGATTAATTTGGTGTCACTTTTAAATATGAGTGCCAAGTTTTATTTCAGGCACAAATGATACTTGGGATATTTTATTTAAAAACAGAGAAGCATAATCTGCTAAGTTGAAAAAGGCTATATAACCTCTTGATAGATGCATGGCAGAGTTATGTTACTTGTCTGTGTGATAAATCTTGTGTCACTCAACACATTTGCCATTCTTTTATTAAACTTGGCTAATGTGTTTAGTGACACAGGATTTAATAGCTCTTTGAACAGAACAACAATTCATTATTGTGATATTGCACTTAGTGTAACAAGAGTTGTCGGAGGACAATATAGCTCACCGATCAGGGTCTACTTCAGAACAGTTATAGCATTAGGTAAAGTCACACAGTATCACCTATTGCGAGATAAAACACCTTTTCAATACTTGCATGCAAATGTTAAACAAGTCCATACAGGCCCTTTTGGGCCTTTTAAATCTGTAAATATATTTATATACAATAAGCAACAGCATACAGTGTCTGAGAAAAGGCTTTGCACGCAAAGGTTTAACCAAAAAGGGGCCCAATTCAGTCAAATCCATTCCAGAGTTATGAGACTTGACATACAAGGTCATATAATGACTCTGAATAAGTGTGTGAAGTTTCAAAGCAACAGCATGCACAGTGTCCGAGAAAAAGCCTGGCACGCAAAGGTTTGACCAAAATTCTAAGTCCAAAAAGGGGCACAATTCAGTCAAAATCCATTCCAGAGTTATGGGAATTGACATACAAGGTCATCTAATGACCCTGAATAAGTGTGTGAAGTTTCAAAGCAACAGCACGCGAAGGTTTGACCAAGCTGGCAACGGGTATGCCAACGCCGGGGTGACTACATAAGCTCCCCTATTTCTTCGAATAGGCGAGCTAATAAGGGACGTGACAGGATGAGACAACCTGTGCGATTCCTATAAAGCTCCCACTTTAATTCCTTTAATAATTCTTCCTATTCACCAAATGCAAGACTGACAATAGCTTTCTTTGCTTCAAATAACTGGACTTTCAAATATTCATCATGGATGTTGTTCTGTTCAAAGCGCTATTTCTGTCCCATAGTGAAGTAGATTTGCCTTTTTTTTTAGGCCCTTATGATAATTTTTCAGTTATTTCAAGGCCATCTTTCAATTGTTATACCAATCCTATGGTTCTAGGTTAGAACCAGTACTTATCATGGACCATGGCACTGGTAAATATCAAACCAGCTACTTCTCGAATGTGAAGGTGACACTATCACTGCATAGTCAACAGTGATTCATTGCAAAGTAGAGACTAAAGCTATCACAGTCATTTTAACAACCATTAATTTGCCTTGACTTGCTAAATAATATCACAACTACAGTGTTATTCCTATACAACCTCAGAAACTTGTTTGGTGGAGGTAAACTAACATACATGGTACTTTTTATTAAAGCAATCCATCATGAATCATGAAACAAAACAACTTGTACTAAATTTTGCAGTTTTATTGAACCAACTTAAAAACAAGGAAATCGACACTTAGTAGTGAATATCTCTAAACTAGCAAACACAATGAAATAATCCAAACATTTTAAAGTCTATACTCGATAAGTATAAGGTTCATGAATATTCTATATTTGCCCGTCATACCTGTCCACATAATTTTTAAGCTTGCAAAATTGGAAAAAAAAAAAATAAACTTAATGACGCATGAAACGAGAAGAAAGACAGTCACGGCTAAAGTGTTGTCCCTTCTTGGCTTAAAAAATCACTTCTGAATCAAAAGGAAATGTTAGTTGTTAATGGAATGTTAGAATATGGATTGCATTATCCCGCAGTTTTTGGCTGGTACTTCAAAAGAAGGGCTTCTGCATCCATACTCCAGACCACACTGCCTAAAGGCAGCCACAACACAACCAAGGGGCCTACATATACATCGACAACTGATAGGCTGCCGAGAGGTACTAGCCATGGTAGGCCGTTTCATAGACTGCGGGGACAAAGCATGGAATTGATGACCTTGCTCCCAAAATCCAACCAGAAGTTGTTTTAGTTACCCTTGAAAGTGAATGAGGTGGATTTAATGTAAAAATCAAATATTGTGTAACAGCAGTAATTTTTTTTACATTAATGAAATATAAAATTAATGCTGGGGAGAATTTAAATAACGATGCTGGTTTGGTCTGTCACCAGTTAAGCCCTCACTGTCCGGGATCGACTGTTATTTCTTATTGCTGACTTTACCTTGATCCTGGTGTATTTTCAATTATATTTCAATATTACTTGGCAAGTCATGCTGAAGATTTTTTTGTCGCAAGTAAAAAAAATACCAAGCAAGCGCATCGAATAGGGATAATTTTTACAATTTTTTATCACAACAAGAATTTTTGGATTAAGAAGTAGGAAATGTAGGAAAAAAAGTAAGAGCATGGCAAAGAAGTAGGAAAATTACATGTACAAATAGTGGAAAGCCTGAATATGTGGACAGGTATGACAGGTAAATATACACTATTCACAATCTTAAAATGAGAAGATGGTGTTCAAAGTAACAAAAATGTGCCTTCTCCAACCCTGATGAAGAAAATGCCTACATATGCATATACGAGATCTGATATGCAATAATCTTAAAGTCATTATCGACGCACCAGCTTCTGCAATTCTCAAAACCATTGAAAGTCATAAATCCTATGACATTAAAGCCATGGTAATAGAAATCATATATGTCATATGAATCATCATGGCATAACTGGAGAGTCTGACTACACTCAAAGTCTTCAAAAAAGAAAATGAAAGCAACTGGGAACTCTGCCATACTTACTAAGATAGCACTATTACTTGTTTACAACCTGAAACAAAATCCGGTGAAATCTCAAATATTTCCAAAAATTGAGTGTATCAAATTAAGTTGCCTTGTGGACCTTGCAAGGAAAAGCATCGATGGGTATCCACCATCAATTTAACTCTTTCAGCGCCGAATTGTTTAAAGTAGACTCTTCCATGTTCAAAATCGGGTGTCTCAATTTATGAAAGTTTTGGGCTATTTTGATAACTAAAAGGCAAATAATGCTGATTTCAGGTGAAACAATCTCACCTGATTCTGTATTGTTTGCATAAACCTCAATATTGCCTTTGGCGCTGAAAGAGTTAAAGCGAGCTTGAGATGAAAGTAAAACAAGAGGGCCATGACGGCCATAGATCGCTCACCCGTTTTTATTTTTTGACTTAAGTCATATAAGCCCCACCCCCTGGCGGCCATAGTTTTCGACCAATCAACATGGCTTGAAGGAATCTGATAGAGGGTCAGCCTAGGAACATTTCTACAAAATTATTTGAAAATCAGCCGGACACTTTCGGAGAAGATTTTTCAAGTTTTCACTATAGCCATATAAGGCAAAATAGCCCCGCCCCCTGGCGGCCATGTTTTTCGACCAATCAACATGTCTTGAATGATCTAATAGGGGGTCATCCAAGGAACATTTGTACAAAATTATTTGAAAATCGGCCAAACAGTTTGGGAGAAGAAGAATTTTAAAGTTTTTTTCATTTCGTTGCCATGGAAACTACAATTCTGCATGGATCCTAAAAAATTGACGGAATTCTGGTGAGATCATTGAAAGGATGCTTTCTGTGAAGTTTCATCCAAATTGACCCACTGGTTACCGAGGAGAAGATGTTGACGGACGGACGACGCACAAAAGGTGATCACAATAACTCGCCTTGAGCACTTCATGCTCTGGCGAGCTAAAATAGAGCATAACTGAATAATTATTAAAGCTAGGTTTTTGCCCCTTGGTATACATGTGCATATTGTATCTGGCAACATTTGTATCAAGTTTCATTGGAATATCTTGAAAAGTGTTAGCGTTATAGTTTTTTGCCCGACGACGCCAAGGCTATGAACATTTCAGTGTGATGATTTCAAAATCAAAGGGTCGAAATTTTGTTAAAAGATTTAACAGGCCTCGCCATGTGGCGGCCATGTTTTTAGACCAATCAGAATAATGTTAACAATCGTGACAGTTGCCCAAAGAACATTTGTGCAATTATTTTCAAATTATAAAGAAAATGGCACAAGAATACTGAACAAATGGAAACGCTCAAGACCAAACTTTTACAACAGAAGGCTTTCATGTTATACATTTACAGAACATGAAGCTGTGGTATCTGTAAGGTGGAAAAAAAGTGAACATAAATTTAGGTGAAGGCATCGTCTCTTGTAAGATCCTTAAGGCCTCAAAAATGAATACTTTGGTCCAACAGCACCTACTTCACTGATGATATACACTTTAACACAAAGTGGAATACAAAATTCTCTCAACTGAGCAAATTCTTTATAATCAAACATATTTATACATAAATGCTGTATTTCAACTTCAAATACCCTATTTCGGCAGTACTGGACAACAGAAGAGAACTGGGTCTCATGAAGAAAACAAATAAAACCAAGAGGAAATCCATCTTTTGCCATACTTACTCCTTAAAATGTAAAACTAAATGAATCCTGAAATAAAACAAGAGATGTTTGACAGGTTTTCAATAATTCGCAACAAGGTCAGTCAAAAGTTATAATTACCAATATAACAAGAGGGCCATCATGGCCCTGGATCGCTCACCGGATTTTTCTTTTTTCACTTAAGCCATATAAGCCCCACCCCCTGGCGGCCATAGTTTTCGACCAATCAACATGGCTTGTAGGAATCTGATAGAGGGTCAACCTAGGAACATTTCTACAAAATTATTTCAAAATCGGCACCACACTTTCAGGAGAAGATTTTTTAAGTTTTCACTATAGCCATATAATGCAAAATAGCCCGCCCCCTGGCGGCCATGTTTTTCGACCAATCAACATGGCTTGAAGGAATCTGATAGAGGGTCAACCAAAGGAACATTTCTACAAAAGTATTTGAAAATCGGCCTGACACTTTCGGAGGAGAAGATTTTTTAAGTTTTTACTATGGCCATATAAGGCAAAATAGCCCCACCCCCCCTGGCGGCCATGTTTTTCGACCAATCAACATGGCTTGAAGGAATCTGATAGAGGGTCATCCAAGGAACATTTCTACAAAATTATTTGAAAATCTGCCAACCAAGTTGGGAGAAGAAGAATTTTAATTTTTTTTTCGTTTCGTTGCCATGGAAACCAGAATTTTGCATGGATCCCAAAAATTTGAAGGAATTCTGGTGAGGTCATTGAGAGGATGCTTTCTGTGAAGTTTCATCCCAATTGACCCACTGGTTACTGAGGAGAAGAAGTTGACGCACGCCGGACAAAAGGCGATCACAATAACTCACCTTGAGCAAAGCTCAGGTGAGCTAAAAACAGTTCCATACAGAAAAACAAGAGGCAAAAATTAAATCTCCATAAAGCCCTGCCCCCTGGTGGCCATGTTTTTTTTACCAACCACCATGACTTAAAGGAATATTGTAGAGTGTCACCCAAGGAACATTTCTGCAAAATTATTTGAAAATCAGCCAAATAGTTTAGGAGAAGATTTTTTAAGTTTTCACTATAGCCATATAAGGCAAAACAGCCCTGCCCCCTGGCGGCCATGTTTTTCAACCAATCAACATAGAATGAAGGAATCTGATAGAGGGTCACCCAAGAAACATTTCTACAAAGTTATTTGAAAATCGGCCCGACACTTTCGGAGGAGAAGATTTTTTAAGTTTTCTCTATAGCCATATAAGGCAAAATAGCCCCACCCTCTGAAACATTTCTACAAAGTTATTTGAAAATCGGCCCGACATTTTCGGAGGAGAAGATTTTTAAAGTTTTCTCTATAGCCATATAAGGCAAAATAGCCCCACCCTCTGGCGGCCATGTTTTTTGACCAATCAACATGGCTTAAGGGAATCTGATAGAGGGTCACCCAAGGAACATTTCTACAAAATTATTTGAAAATCGGCTCAACACTTTCGGAGGAGAAGATTTTTTAAGTTTTCACTATAGCCATACAAGGCAAAATAGCCCCGCCCCCTGGCGGCCATGTTTTTCGACCAATCAAAATTTATTTAAGGAATCTAATAAAGGGTCACCCAAGGAACATTTCTACAAAATGATTTAAAAATCGGCTCAACACTTTTGGAAGAGAAGATTTTTGAAGTTTTCACTATGGCCATATAAGGCAGAATAGCCCTACCCTCTGGCGGCCATGTTTTTTGACCAATCAACATGGCTTGAAGGAATCTGATAGGGGGTCACCCAATGAACATTTCTACAAACAATTTTGAAAATCGGCTGAACACTTTCGGAGGAGAAGATTTTTTAAGTTTTCTCTATAGCCATATAAGGCAAAATAGCCCCCACCCTCTGGCAGCCATGTTTTTTGACCAATCAACATGGCTTGAAGGAATCTGATAGAGGGTCATCCAAGGAACATTTCTACAAAATTATTTGAAAATCGGCGAAACACTTTCGGAGGAGAAGATTTTTTAAGTTTTCACTATAGCCATATAAGGCAAAATAGCCCCGCCCCCTGGCGGCCATGTTTTTCGACCAATCAAAATTTCTTGAAGGAATCTAATAAAGGGTCACCCAAGGAACATTTCTACAAAATGATTTGAAAATCGGCTCAACACTTTTGGAAGAGAAGATTTTTTAAGTTTTCACTATGGCCATATAAGGCAAAATAGCCCTGCCCTCAGTGTAGAGTTTCCTGGTTATGAATAATAATCACTCTTTTTCGAAATTCCCAGTAGCAGTGTGTGTATACCACGTGACTTTGACAAATGCTACGACGGACAAGTAACTTTTTTTAATTTCTTCATCATTTTTAATGAAACATGGCGCAGTCTACGCCGCTTACAGAGCCCTATCGGAGTTTGATTAGTGAGTTAGTTTCTTCAAACACTTCAATGAAACTTTTCTCACAATTTATTAATATCGCCGACAGCCGGAGCATTAACAAAACTGGATTTTGAGAACAGGTTCGTCGAAGTGTTTGCAAACAAGAGGCCCAAGAGGGCCAGTATCGCTCCACGGCCATAAGGCAAAAATAAAATCTCCAAACAGCCCTGCCCCGTGGTGGCTATTTTTTTTACCAACCACCATGGCTTAAAGGAATCTTGTAGAGTGTCACCCAAGGAATGTTTCTGCAAAATTATTTGAAAATATGCCTGACACTTTCGGAGAAGATTTTTTAAGTTTTCACTATGGTCATATAAGTCAAAACAGCCCCGCCCTCTGGCGGCCATGTTTTTCGACCAATCAACATGGCTTGAAGGAATCTGATAGAGGGTCACCCAATGAACATTTCTACAAAATTATTTGAAAATCGGCTGAACACTTTCGGAGAAGAAGATGTTTTAAGTTTTCACTATAGCTATATAACGCAAAAAAGCGGCCATGTTTTTCGCCCAATCAACATTTCTTGAAGGAATCTAATTAAGGTTCACACAAGGAACATTTCTACAAAATTATTTGAAAATCGGCCTGACACTTTTGGAGGAGAAGATTTTTTAAGTTTGCTCTTTAGCCATATAGGCAAAATAGCCCCGCCCTGTGACGGCCATGTTTTTTTACCAATCAACATGGCTTGAAGGAATCTGATAGAGGGTCACCCACGGAACATTTCTACATAATTATTTGAAAATCTGCTGAACACTTTTTGAGAAGAAGATTATTTAAGTTTTCACTATAGCTATATAAGGCAAAAAAGCCCCGCCCCCTGGCGGCCATGTTTTTCGCCCAATCAAAATTTCTTGAAGGAATCTAATAAAGGGTCACCCAAGGAACATTTCTACAAAATTATTTGAAAATCGGCCTGACACTTTCGGAGAAGAAGATTTTTTAAGTTCTCACTATTTTTTTCTTTCGGTTGCCATGGAAACCAGAATTTTGAATGGATCAAAAAAATTTGAAGGAATTTAGTAGAGGACATTGAGAGGATGCTTCCCATGAAGTTTCAACCAAATTGGCCAAGTGGTTAGGGAGAAGAAGTCGTTTAAAGGAAAAAGTTAACGCACGCACGCACGACGGACAATTCGCCATGACATAAGCTCGACTGGCTTTCAGCCAGTGGAGCTAAAAACCAGACCACCAATCTTACTCCTGTAAACAACCGCAGATAGGACATTGTAAGTGGCGTAGTCTGCACCCCGTTTCATTAAAAAGGGTGAAGAAATAAAAAAGTTACCATTGTTTTTATATTCTTTTCAAGAGCAATTATTGCTGTCTGACCATGCAAATATGACGTCAAAAGTCATGTGGTATACACACACCGAGTAGTGGTTAATGAAAGCCACACATGTCAGAACTCAGATGAGCTTGTGATTCATAGCACTTATTTTTTTAATTATGAGGTGGTTAGCTCTTTTGTATATATGGCCATTGTTCCGTTTGCTTTCTTCCTTTGCTTTCTTTAATGCTTTTGCTTTTGGAGTGGTTTTGGTTTTGAAGAATTCTTTAAAGAAGATGTTAAGTTCGTCTTCCTCCAATTTTGTCCATCTTTGCCTGACTTTCATTTTCTTTTTGGGTGGAGCATCTTCATCATCTATTTCACCGATTCGACTCGCTCTGAAAATGTGTTTATTGGGGTTTTACGCCGCTTTCAACATTATTTCAGTTATATCCCGGCGACAGTTCACTCATTCATGATCCCTGGGTAAACAAACCAGTACTAGGCTAGAAAATGTGCCTTGCCCAAGGGCACTCCACCATGACCGTAGTGCCGCGGCTGGGGATCGAACCCGGAACACCTGGTTTCGAAATCCCCGACGCTAACCACTCGACCACAGCGGATTCCTCTGAAAATGTGTAAATAATGATTTTGATCAAGATTATGCAATTTAACAATCATATTTCTCTAATTTAACTGGTCTGTGATAAGTTTATGTATGGAAATTACTGACATTTTTTTGAAACTTTTTCCATTCTTCCTTCATTTTTGATACTGACTCTTAACTGTTCAGTTGGTAAAAGCGCTATGTGAACTCGTGAACTCTTTAACAAATTTAGTGCCAAATAAAAAAAGTATTAGCTTGAAATATTGTCTTCAATTAGTGTTAGTGTGTCTCAGAAACTTGATTTTTTTTCCAGTATTGATTTTTTTTTATTTATTTGGGGTTTTACGCCGCTTTCAACATTATTTCAGTTATATCACGGCGACAGTTCACTTATTCATGATCCCTGGGTAAACAAACCAGTACTAGGCTAGAAAATGTGCCTTGCCCAAGGACACTCCACCATGACCGTAGTGCCGCTACTGGGGATCGAACCCGGGACACCCGGTTTCGAAATCCCCGACGCTAACCACAGCGGATTCCTGTATTGAAAAAAACACACCGAACACACTGATGCTTGCATTTTTTTTTTGCCAGATATATTTAGCACCAACTTCACTTCGTACAGATTTCATGCTCGAGAATACAGGGATAATACACATTTTCGAGGGCGGGAACCTCTGTGGATGCATTTAAAGGGCAAGCGACCGCAGAGGTTCACGCTAGAGAAAATGTGTATTTTTGCTATTATTGTATAAAATAAATGCAAACACCAAATATATGCAGCGCTTATACATAAGAATTAGACTTATGACAACGCAACCTGATAATGATTTGGGAGAAGTTCGCTCCACAAACTTCCGCAAACTCCAATATAGCCATAAGTTTAAAACTCTGTTCCAAGGGCAAATAACTCTTTAACAAAATGGCCATTGGTCACGAGAACTACTTCAGGTACTACTACCCATTATGGTTGTGATAAGTTCCAAGTATGAGAGTGCTATTTCAAAAACTGTGGGAGTAGTTCGCTCAACAAACTTTTGCAAACAGACTGACAGACTGTCAAACCAATCGTCTGTGGGAGTATAACTCTTCAGGTTTAAATAAAAATCAGTCAAAATGATTTTAAAAGGTCAGTTTCAGTTGGTTTTCGAGCGCATGAAGATAATTTTTTACTGAATGCAGGCATACTTACTCTACGTCAGATGTGTCCGATACATCCAAAATCTCTGTACTGTCTCGCTCCCCGTCTTGCATAACTGGCTCCCCATCTGCCATAACTAACTCTGAAAGTCAAACAAATAGCGTACCATATACATATATATTGGATAAAAAAATCTAAAGGATATAAAACTATACTTCTACGTGTATATATATTTTAAAAGAAATGTGCAAAGCTCCCAATATAGCTCGTTTTCATTTCATGAGGCGAGTTATTGTCATGTATTTTCTTTTTTATTTGGCATCATTTACTTTTGTTGAGTTATGACGGCCCTATAGTGCAAAGATGTGAATTTGCATATTGCCAAGGTTTATGTCAACAGATCTGCCCCAAACTTGTGCAATTTTGATTTCACACCTGCATCTCAAGCTAAAATTGCAGCACAGTTGATAAATCAGCAATATTTATCAACACTGAAAAACAAGATTTGAATTGTATTACAGAAAGTAAGTTACCTCTGATGTCCATTTGAACAAGGTCTTGATTTGTGAACTTGTTTGTCATGTTCATATCCTGTACCAAGAGAAGCTTGCTGATGTAGACCCGCTCCACCAGACCTGACATCTGCCTATAATGTTCCTTGTGAACATCGCCGGTGTGGCCCAAATGATTCAACAACCATTCAAACTCGTTATTTTTTAAGTTCATCGTCTGAAAAGCAATATTTGATCAGAAATAATGCATTATCAGTTATATCCTTAATTTTTCCAGACCACTTGTCTGATCAGCCTGAAATCCCTCTGACTTAACCAAAAACACTCAATTTTGGCATCTTACTACATGTTATTTGATCTAAATTAATATCATAAAAAAACAATTGACAGGCTCTCATTATACCTGTGAAATGTTGTTTTGGAATCAGTTATAGACTGTTCAAAATTAAAGCTGAAAGGTTATGCTTTATCACTAAATTATGTATTAAAGTTAAAAAAACTGAAATCTGATGCATTTCTGTGAGAATATGGATATAATGAAATTTAAGCTCTGATTAGTAACTTCAGTGTTGTCAGCATCCTGACACATTATTTACAAGTTGAGTTTTCAAAGACTGCACTACTGAGCAGTACAATACAGGCATGAGAGCTCAAGCTAATTTATTTATTTATTGGGGTTTAACGCTGTTTTTAACAATTTCTCAGTTATATCATGGCGGCCAGTTCACCTACTCATGCATTTCCTGGTTTTCTCACACCAGTACTCCACACAACCATCTTCCCAAGCAACTGGCTGCTTTTCCACATAGACTTAGCCCATTGGTGGAAGAAGAATGATGCATGTCGCATTGACTTTTGTCAATCGTCGGAAAGAAGGTTGGCCAAGCCGGGATTCGAACTCACAAACCCAGGATTGACAGCCTGCATCGCTACCGACTGAGCTACCGGTGCCCGGCTGAGCTCAAGCTAAGCTTGGGACACTAGTTTTGATCCATATTAGTCAGTGTGTACCAAGTTTCATTGGAATATCTTTAACAGTGTCCGAGTTATTGCCAAAGTTTTTGCATGACACCAAGGGTATCACAATAGCACACTTTTTCTTTGAAAAACAAACGAGCTAAAAAATGGCGAAATACTCAGGTTTTCTTTAATCCCCGTAAAAGAAATAGACCGATGCACTTTTAAAACTTCACAACTATTGTTTTACCTGAGTTAGAGTGGCTGTGTATTTCCTCATGTTGATACTTGTGATTTCTTCTGGCGCCTTTAATTGCACCTCCTCACAAATCGTCTTGAGACAATTGTATGCTCTAACGTGTTTGCCAACTACAAAGAAATTGAATGTTAAGTTCTTATTATAAACTTCAGCCATTGTCCTAAAAGGAATGAACCACATGTATGAGTCAAGGCTTCTATTTAAGATCATGGGCTACATAATGCATTTTGCATTGAATGTACTTAGCTCTTACATAACTAAGCTATTGTGGAACGCTTCCATGCCTTAAGACATGTTGCCTAAAGGTTTATATTTCATGGGCATATTTTAAGGAAAAGGGACCTTGTCCTTGACCCTAAGAGCCCAAATAACAACCCATGAAAGTCTTCATAAATACCTACTATACATCAAGTTTGCTTACAATATATCAACTGTAACTGAAGATAGTTTTGTTTTTCTATTTATAGTAACAGCAACCTTGATCCCAGATGCTTCAAACGCAATGCAATAAAAGATCTTCATAAATACTTATTCTCAAAAAGTTTGGTTACAAAATGTCAATTGCAGTTTCAACCATTTTTCTATATTTTTTAGTAACAGTGACCTTGACCCTGACACCAGGCCCCTTGAAAGGTCTTCATATGTACTTTCTACACACAAAGTTTGGCTACAATATGTCAACTGTAACCAAAGATAATGAGTTTCATAAGTGAGCTGCCCAGTCGCCCGAATAACATGCATCAACTTTATCCTTTATACTTCAAATGTATCTTTTACAAGGTTTGCAACATAGTTGAAACTTGGTTAAAATACATTGTAAGCATAAAAGTTTAGGATCATCATGATTGCAAGACACTGTGACTTTTGAGACGATAAACATGCAGTAGCCAACAAACATGCAGTAATCATTCATTTCTACAATCAAACGGCATTAGAATGTCACAATATAAATTGTTCCAAGTAGAGAATGGCTAAGGCTAATTTGCTAAGAGTAATCACATACTATTGTGAAAGGACAGATGTATTAAAACAGATTTTAAGATTTCACTAAAAAGGTTTGGTTCTGATGCATACCTGGGACCGTATTCATAAAACTTCTCAAGTCATTTCCTAACTTAAGTCAATTCCTAATTTAAGTATCTCATTTGTTATAAAATATTTCTTTTTGAAAAAGTAAAAAAATGCTTTATATCCATTAACTTTAATCAAAATCAATACTTCTATGTAACAAGAGCTGTCGGAGGACAGACAGCGCGCTCGACTTGTTTGTGCTTGCCAATAAAACAAAACTTTTTTGGGTGGTACAGAAAACTTAACCAGGTACTTTATCATATTATTTATAAGCAAAGTACTTTATATAAGTCGAAAGAGGGTCATAATTCTTACAAAAACCTTTACTAAATTATGCACTCTTGGCTGTTGGTGGAGGTAATGATGGTTAAAAGATTTTTGTAAGTGTTTAAGCTATATCTCTAATTGTTTTGAACAAAATTGATTTGGTATGAATAACTTTACCAAAATTCTAAATCGAAAAAGGGCCATAATTCTTACAAAAACATGGACAGATGTGAAGAAAGGTATAAGATGTAACTATATTCCAAATATGAAAGCCCTAGCACAAGTACTTATTGAGAAAAATAAAAAAAAATAAAAAAAATACAACTTGCCCTAAAACTTTAACCCAAAATCATGTTTTTTACCCCAAAAAGAAGGTCAAACTCAGCATCTTCTGCATACAATATGAAGAAAGGTATTAGATGTAACTATATTCCAAATCTGAAAGCCCTAGCACAAGTACTCATTGAGAATTCCAACTTGCCCTAAAACTTTAACCACCCAAAATCATGTTTTTTACCCCAAAAAGAAGGTCAAACTCAGCATCTTCAGCATTCAATGTGAAGAAAGGTATAAAATGTAACGATATTCCAAATATGAAAGCCCTAGCACAAATACTTATGAATGAAAATGCCAACTTGCCCTAAAACTTTAACCGGACGCCGACGCCGGGGCGAGTAGTAAAGCTCTCATATTCTTCGAATAGTCGAGCTAAAAATCACTCCTTTAAATTATCTAAATTTGACTGAAAATTAAAAAAAAGTGACTCAAGTCAAGGAATTGACTTGAGATTTCTATGAATACCGCCCCTGAAGTATAAGGTATTCTATAGCTTTAAACATACCTGTATTTGGGAAGATGTATCTGTTTGACATCGGAACTCCAGCTTCCTTTCTAGCCTCTGCAGATGTGATGTAGGCAAGAGGAGACTTGCAGTCTTCTGGGATTATAACTGGCACGGCTCGTGAATTCTAAATATGAACATGGAATATTAATTCATACTTAACTCTGTCAATTTTTTTTTTACCACAAAGGTAATGGTCAAAGTGCCATGTACAATATATAGCACTAATTCTAAGGAGCAGTGAATATGAACTTAATCCATCCACAAAAAAAACCTTTAAAGCTAGCCAAATATTTAAGGTTTCGCTACTGCCAAAGATGATGACCAGGCAACAAATTAAACTAAAAATGAAATTTTGGATCAGCAGAAAAGGGAAATACCCCTTGAAAAATGCAGGCCTGAGTTATGTTACTTTTTTGTTAATCTTTTGTCACAGATGTGCAAAGTAATATTGCACGAACACCTTTGGTTTATTAAAGAGCTTACTACATAAACGTCTTAACATATCACAGTCAATGCAAATATATGTTCAAAATATGTCATGGTGAAAAACAGGATAGTATTGCACTTCATCAATTTGGTCCAAGTCAAACTATTTCTGTGCAACATTTTATTCTGATCATTGCAATAAGTTATGCTGTAGCTATTATGTTGACCGTGTGTTCAGTATGTATTTGTTGCTTTGCTAATTTGTAATCTAGCGCGACAGTTAAAAGGAGAGCTTCATCCAATGGAGTCGCTTTCTACTTGAAGAAATAACACCACATGATATTTTGGCAGGCATACAGTTCACGTGATTTTTTTCGCGTGCTTTCTTGAAGCTGTAGTAAACATCTCCTTGTTTGGAAATCTTCTACACAGCAAAGAGTTTCTCATATATTCATCCATGCGATACATTTTTACAGGGTTCGAATTTAAGCATGTATACTCGCGAATTGCGAGTGCGAGGTGAGATTTCAGGCACCAGCATATTTTTGCGAGTGAAATTTTTGGGCCGAATAATACATGTCCTGTGCGCATGCCTATTTAACAGCCCCAATATTGATGACGTTTACTGCATACATTTGGGCTTTGGGACAGGGTTGGCAAAAACCCGGGTTTTATGAGTATTGCCCAGCCCAGTGGGCAATACTGGGAAAATCCGGGTTTTACTGGGTTTTACTGGGTAATACTGGGCAATATGAATTACTAGTATTTTTTACTTGTTTTGTAAAGTTAAAACTTCAAATAAAGAAGTGTTTTATAAGTTTGCCTAAGGCCCTTATTAGATACTGTATTAATCTTAGTGAGTATAGGTCAAGAAAATCTAAATTATACACTATTTGTACTTGAACATGTTGAATGAAATCATGTGTTATAACCAAATTTTGTTTAATAGTAAAAGTGTTTTCACACCTTCATACTTACATGTACATGACTAATTATGTTTATTTAACAATAATTAGCCCTTTCATCTATACAATTGTGCCTTTCATTTTCCCTAAGGGTGTTTCTGTGTATATATTTAGCAATAATACAATGTAATCATAGCATGTCTTAACTATTCTTTGTAAAAAAAAGCTTAAAAAATCATATTACCCAGTATTGCCCATTTCAGGGAGTATTGCCCAGCCCGGGAAAACCCGGGCGGTCAATACTTTGCCAACCCTGCTTTCGGAAGTCTAAAATTAGTTTTGATTTACATATCGCAAATACGATTGGCTGGAATGGTCACATGTATATTTTGGGTTTTTCCCAAGTTGTATTCACTACGGAGATAGAAGAAATGGATGTTTTTGCACTTAAAGCACACCCTCTACATGATAAAAAGGGCTGTGAACCTATCCAAAAAATAATTTCTGTACTTATATTTTACACTTGAGACCACAAAAAACATTTAAACCATAGAACTCTTCAAATTGAAGAGCATATGCAAAACAACAAGGTCCCCGATTTAGGTCAGTCACTGAAACAGGGCAGCTTGTACAATTTATATTAGTTTTCAAAACATTCGATACTAGCAAAATAATTAAATTTGATTCCAAGCATGAATCAAGAATGATACTCTAGATTCCTGTTTCCAATTAAAAACAATAGCAAAAAGATGTGATATGATTATGTGTGTTGATTAACATTTTCACTTCGTTCTCATCGACCTTACATGTAAAAAAAAATGGCACCCCAACTTTTTTTCAGAAAACCCCCACTTTATAACAATATCAACTAGAAAGGTTGTTTTTATGAAAAAACATATGTCTCCCCATTGCAGTTTGTCAATGACTATTAAAATATTGAACAAGGGGAGATAACTTTGCAACAAAGTGGCCCAGAGTTATAATTCTTGCAAGGTGCACAACTTCACATTGCCATCTATCTATATTCCAAGTTTCAATAAATTCCTCCAAGTAGTTTCTGAGTTCTGCTCTGGACAACGTTTACACTATTAAAATATTGAACAAGGGGAGATAACTCATAATTCTTGCAAGGTGCACAACTTCACAATGCCATCTATCTATATTCCAAGTAGTTTCTGAGTTATGCTCTGGACAAAGTTTACAATATCACTTTTCGTTATCGAGTTATACAAGTTCAAACCACCCAATTATTAAAATATTGAAAAAGGGGAGATAACTTTGCAACAAAGTGACCCAGAGTTATACTTCTTGCAAGGTGCGCAACTTCACAGTGGCATCTATCTATGTTCCAAGTTTCAATATTATGTGACCCTTCGTTTACAATATTTTCCCTATAAATAAAAGTAAAAACTTAAAACAGGAAAGTAACTCACATAATCACTTCGATTTCCCCAGTTCTTCTCCTGTTGAACATCACCAGTCTCGTCAAGGTCAACACAACAAGGCGTTGAAAATGTTCAGTTGATGTTGCTGTATTTTTCAGTTCTTTTTTCATATATGAAGTCAGTTTTTCAACATCTTCCGGAGAGGGAAGGGTGGGTGGATTCTCGAAGCGTCTCCTATTGAGAATTGTAGTGGCTAGCCTGGTGACTTTCTCCCTCCACTCTGTCTGCATTAGCTTCAGAAAGATTTTGCATTCTTTGGCAGCTGCATGATTGTTTGATTTGACTGAGAATGCCCACTTTGCATCCACCATCCTGTTTATATCATGTTTTAATTTAAGGGCATTGCTTGGCGATTTTAAATCTTCGATATCGTCCATATCCTGCATACAACATTTTAATGTTGCTTGCACAATGTTGTCGAAGTTGGGTACAGTAAGGAATGTGCTCATGACCAGATCTTTGGTTGCCCCTGCACCCTGGTCATCATCACCCTGTTCCATCTCCCTAAGTTGAAGTAGCATGCGTGCTACAAGTCGCATGTGCTGACTTGCATAATTTTTTCTTTTTTCTTTGTTATCCACATTCCTTTTCAGCCAACTTTCCCCTAAAGCTAAAATCAAGTTGTCCCCCTTTACAACCCTTCCTATGTCGTCGTCTCTCATTGAAGGAAAAACTTCTTTCAACATGGCGGGTGAAGCGGACACTTTAATGTAACCTGCCAATACCATGGACTGCATGCGCAATCCCCTCTTACTTGATTGACAGTCCATCTTATTGCATTTGTTGAAATGCTCCTTCATAAACTTCAGGGACACCCATTCTCTGCAGTTCGGACACGGCCCATACTTGTAGATGTCCAGTCGATCCCCTGTGGGTCTTCTCGATAGGAGCAGCTCCCCTTGCTTTGCATTTACAACTGCAAGGTTGTGCTTATCATCTCCTAACTTCCTAAGTTCAGTGAAATCTGGTTTATCCATTTCCTGAATTTCTTTCACTTTTTTATGTGATTTATGCATTTTTGCATGTATGTTTAGATGTAGTCGTAACACTCCACAGATAAAACAAGCATGGTAATTGTCATAAACCCTATCACGTTTTTTCTTTGCAGCTTGTGCTTTTGAAGCAGAGTTGCTTTTTCTGTATTTTCTTATGAAAATTCCTGGATGACTTACGTCACGCACAATATCCTTTATAGAAAGGCCTTGAGGCAGACCATCAGTTACCACTGTTACCTCTTCATCATCAATATCATCATCACTTGAAACATCTTCCGCATTATCTTTTTGTATATTCATGTCCATCCAATTTGTAACCTTAGTGTTGTAATGTTGACTGATCAAAGGAAATACCTGACTCGACGATGATGAAATCTCAGACGCTGGCACATAGTCTTGATCCAATCCACTGTCATCATTATTCATACTATTTACTTGTGAGTATGACAGGCCTGACACATATGGTGAGTCCTCCAATGGGCCTGTATGCGACACAGCTGGTGGGTCCTCCAATGGGCCTGTATGCGACACATCTGGTGGGTCCTCCAATGGGCCTGTATGCGACACATCTGGTGGGTCCTCCAATGGGCCTGTATGCGACACATCTGGTGGGTCCTCCAATGGGCCTGTATGCGACACATCTGGTGGGTCCTCCAATGGGCCTGTATGCGACAGATCTGGTGGGTCCTCCAGTGGGCCTGTATGCGACACATCTGGTGGGTCCTCCAATGGGCCTGTATGCGACACATCTGGTGGGTCCTCCAATGGGCCTGTATGCGACACATCTGGTGGGTCCTCCAATGGGCCTGTATGCGACACATCTGATGGGTCCTCCAGTGGGCCTGTATGCGACACATCTGGTGGGTTCTCCAATGGGCCTGTATGCGACACATCTGGTGGGTCCTCCAATGGGCCTGTATGCGACACATCTGGTGGGTCCTCCAATGGGCATGTATGCGACACATCTGGTGGGTCCTCCAATGGGCATGTATGTGACACATATGGTGGGTCCTCCAATGGGCCTGTATGCGACACAGCTGGTGGGTCCTCCAATGGGCCTGTATGCGACACATCTGGTGGGTCCTCCAATGGGCCTGTATGTGACACATATGGTGGGTCCTCCAATGGGCCTGTATGCGACACAGCTGGTGGGTCCTCCAATGGGCCTGTATGCGACACATCTGGTGGGTTCTCCAATGGGCCTGTATGCGACACATCTGGTGGGTCCTCCAATGGGCCTGTATGTGACACATATGGTGGGTCCTCCAATGGGCCTGTATGTGACACAGCTGGTGGGTCCTCCAATGGGCCTGTATGCGACACAGCTGGTGGGTCCTCCAATGGGCCTGTATGCGACACATCTGGTGGGTCCTCTAATGGGCCTGTATGCGACACATCTGGTGGGTCCTCCAATGGGCCTGTATGCGACAAATCTGGTGGGTCCTCCAGTGGGTCTGTATGCGACACATCTGGTGGGTCCTCCAATGGGCCTGTATGCGACACATCTGGTGGGTCCTCCAATGGGCCTGTATGCGACACATCTGGTGGGTCCTCCAATGGGCCTGTATGTGACACATCTGGTGGGTCCTCTAATGGGCCTGTATGCGACATGTCAGTATCTGAAGCATCTGTAACATATATGAAGGTGAAATGTTAATCTCTGATGTACGACACTTTGATGCAACTGAAATGTAAGAGTGGTAATTTAAGACGGAGAAATTTCTGTGGGATTAGCATAGACATTGGACTTTTAAGACATAAGACATAAGCATGTTTTTTTTTTAAACTCAGCAATCTATTTTCCAGATTTTATTAAAGTAAGTATAGCTGTTTTTCTCATGCCGGTAACATGTTTTTCTCCACAAATCCCAAAATTAGAGGCATATTCCTTCCTTTTTTTTTACGACTAAATAAATTTTATTGTTTTCTGTTATGTGGCTAGTCACATAATTATATCTAGTGGGTAGAAATATGAGGCTTCTATGTGGCTTAATTTAGTCACATAAAAGTGACAAAGATGACCAATGACATCATATGGACAGATTATGGGATAACAGCTATTATGTGACCATTTCTGTTATGTGGCTAGTCAAATAATCATTATCTAGTGGGTAGAAATATGAGGCTTCTATGTGGCTTAATTTAGTCACATAAAAGTGACAAAGATGACCAATGACATCATAAGGACAGATTATGGGATAACAGCTATTATGTGACCATTTCTGTTATGTGGCTAGTCACATAATCATTATCTAGTGGGTAGAAATATGAGGCTTCTATGTGGCTTAATTTAGTCACATAAAAGTGACAAAGATGACCAATGACATCATATGGACAGATTATGGGATAACAGCTATTATGTGGCTAGTCACATAATCATTATCTAGTGGGTAGAAATATGAGGCTTCTATGTGGCTTAATTTAGTCACATAAAAGTGACAAAGATGACCAATGACATCATATGGACAGATTATGGGATAACGGCTATTATGTGACCATTTCTGTTATGTGGCTAGTCACATAATTATATCTAGTGGGTAGAAATATGAGGCTTCTATGTGGCTTAATTTAGCCACATAAGTGACAAAGATGACCAATGACATCATATGGACAGATTATGGGATAACAGCTATTATGTGACCATTTCTGTTATGTGGCTAGTCACATAATCATTATCTAGTGGGTAGAAATATGAGGCTTCTATGTGGCTTAATTTAGTCACATAAAAGTGACAAAGATGACCAATGACATCATATGGACAGATTATGGGATAACAGCTATTATGTGACCATTTCTGTTATGTGGCTAGTCACATCATCATTATCTAGTGGGTAGAAATATGAAGCTCCTATGTGGCTTAATTTAGTCACATAAAAGTGACAAAGATGACCAATGACATCATAAGGACAGATTATGGGATAACAGCTATTATGTGACCATTTCTGTTAGGTGGCTAGTCACATCATCATTAGGGGTGACTATTGAGCCCGAAAATCACTATTGCGATAGTATTGATATTTCAGAAAGTACTATTGAAATAGTTCAACTATTGCACACTTAATATTGCGATGCATTGCAATATTATTACTTTTATTGTAATGTTCAAATATGTATACTTAAGTCTAATTACAATGAAATAAAAGTATCAAAAAGAGAACTGTATTGTTTATTTTTAAGAAAAGTCACATAGCTGTTCACAGAGCAGACTGACATGAAGATGAACTGTCAGTTTTGCCAGTGTACGAGCAGACGACAAGTTTCTGTTTTTCTTTCATAACTTCAAATTTTTCCACTAATATGCCTTCTGCCATTTGGGGTAGAAAACCACGCTTTCTTTTAAATTTTAAATATGTATGGGTTTTTTCGCATTTATAGTGACATTTGATTCATTTTTAGGAGACGTTCGTTGCGTCTCCGTTGATTTAGACGTGAAAACAAATTTGAAAAGGTTCGACATTTTGCGATCCTCTGGAAGATAAACAGTCGTAAACCGGATGTCGTAAAAAGAAAATTTAGACTTTTAATATTCACACTACAGTGACTGTTTATGAATATGATGTGATGCATAAATTTACAACTAATGTGTGTAAGTTTTTTGTCTTTTAAACACTGCTTATGATTTCATAAAGGGAACTCATCAACTCAATAATTGTACAGCAATCGGTGTTATAAATAGCTCCATTGGGAATAACCCGTAAGTGCGCGCGCATATTCTATGTAAACATATCCGGTTTACAGAATTGATTTGTTTACTGCTCTCTATCGCGAATTCTACAGCTTAAACTCGACATGTTTTGATTTAATATTGACACGATAACATGTGGTATTTGTCTCAGAATAGATTTCTGAATGCCACTTGCTCGATCCGACAACTGACGGGGAAAACAACTTGTCCGATCTCGACTTTCACTTGCCCCTGTTAATGTCGAGCCTTGCCTTTGTGCATGTACATGAACTATCGAAAGTTCAAAACACTATTACCGATAGTTATCGATATTCAGTTTTACAATTGATGCAGTACTATCGTCCTTGTAACCATTGCAATATATCGATAGTTTGATCTATCGTTACAGCCCTAATAATCATTATCTAGTGGGTAGAAATATGAGGCTTCTATGTGGCTTAATTTAGTCACATAAAAGTGACAAAGATGACCAATGACATCATATGGACAGATTATGGGATAACAGCTATTATGTGACCATTTCTGTTATGTGGCTAGTCACATCATCATTATCTAGTGGGTAGAAATATGAAGCTCCTATGTGGCTTAATTTAGTCACATAAAAGTGACAAAGATGACCAATGACATCATAAGGACAGATTATGGGATAACAGCTATTATGTGACCATTTCTGTTAGGTGGCTAGTCACATCATCATTAGGGGTGACTATTGAGCCCGAAAATCACTATTGCGATAGTATTGATATTTCAGAAAGTACTATTGAAATAGTTCAACTATTGCACACTTAATATTGCGATGCATTGCAATATTATTACTTTTATTGTAATGTTCAAATATGTATACTTAAGTCTAATTACAATGAAATAAAAGTATCAAAAAGAGAACTGTATTGTTTATTTTTAAGAAAAGTCACATAGCTGTTCACAGAGCAGACTGACATGAAGATGAACTGTCAGTTTTGCCAGTGTACGAGCAGACGACAAGTTTCTGTTTTTCTTTCATAACTTCAAATTTTTCCACTAATATGCCTTCTGCCATTTGGGGTAGAAAACCACGCTTTCTTTTAAATTTTAAATATGTATGGGTTTTTTCGCATTTATAGTGACATTTGATTCATTTTTAGGAGACGTTCGTTGCGTCTCCGTTGATTTAGACGTGAAAACAAATTTGAAAAGGTTCGACATTTTGCGATCCTCTGGAAGATAAACAGTCGTAAACCGGATGTCGTAAAAAGAAAATTTAGACTTTTAATATTCACACTACAGTGACTGTTTATGAATATGATGTGATGCATAAATTTACAACTAATGTGTGTAAGTTTTTTGTCTTTTAAACACTGCTTATGATTTCATAAAGGGAACTCATCAACTCAATAATTGTACAGCAATCGGTGTTATAAATAGCTCCATTGGGAATAACCCGTAAGTGCGCGCGCATATTCTATGTAAACATATCCGGTTTACAGAATTGATTTGTTTACTGCTCTCTATCGCGAATTCTACAGCTTAAACTCGACATGTTTTGATTTAATATTGACACGATAACATGTGGTATTTGTCTCAGAATAGATTTCTGAATGCCACTTGCTCGATCCGACAACTGACGGGGAAAACAACTTGTCCGATCTCGACTTTCACTTGCCCCTGTTAATGTCGAGCCTTGCCTTTGTGCATGTACATGAACTATCGAAAGTTCAAAACACTATTACCGATAGTTATCGATATTCAGTTTTACAATTGATGCAGTACTATCGTCCTTGTAACCATTGCAATATATCGATAGTTTGATCTATCGTTACAGCCCTAATAATCATTATCTAGTGGGTAGAAATATGAGGCTTCTATGTGGCTTAATTTAGTCACATAAAAGTGACAAAGATGACCAATGACATCATATGGACAGATTATGGGATAACAGCTATTACGTGACCATTTCTGTTATGTGGCTAGTCACATCATCATTATCTAGTGGGTAGAAATATGAGGCTTCTATGTGGCTTAATTTAGTCACATAAAAGTGACAAAGATGACCAATGACATCATATGGACAGATTATGGGATAACAGCTATTACGTGACCATTTCTGTTATGTGGCTAGTCACATCATCATTATCTAGTGGGTAGAAATATGAGGCTTCTATGTGGCTTAATTTAGTCACATAAAAGTGACAAAGATGACCAATGACATCATATGGACAGATTATGGGATAACGGCTATTATGTGACCATTTCTGTTATGTGGCTAGTCACATAATTATATCTAGTGGGTAGAAATATGAGGCTTCTATGTGGCTTAATTTAGCCACATAAGTGACAAAGATGACCAATGACATCATATGGACAGATTATGGGATAACAGCTATTATGTGACCATTTCTGTTGGAAATGTTATGTGGCTAGTCACAATGTAGACATGGATTTTTATATGACTCAATAACCAAGAACTGTATAGATCTACAAGAAACTACAAGATTTTTTGGGAAAAATTAAGACCAAAGTCCCAAGTGCTTGGATAAGGTAAAACAACAACATTAATATATTTTTGCATAAGTTCAAAGAATCAAATTATGTTTATACTACAGATGAATCTTAGCTTTATACATGTTTATTCTACCCAATCTCTGTAAAGTTCAAGACTGTTGAACTAATGCGGCATCTAGATGTTTAAGGGACAGGGGTAGGCAGGGATGAGAATCTAAGTTCTGTGGCCTTGTGTACATGATACTTACATGTCTCTGCCCACGTCACATCAACAAGGAACTTCTCTAATGATTTGGTCATCTTTTTTCTTTTCAGGAATGCTGAAATTGTATGAACCAACTTAAAAACAAAGAAATCAATAACAACTTTTGAATCTGTTATTAAATCCATATTATTTATGACCATTATATGAAAACATTATTTCAGTTAACAAGTCTGCTTGCAGTCACCGCGAAACTTGTCACTGTCAGAAAAATCTGACATTTTTTTTTAAAGAATGTTTTATCTGCAGAGATGTCGGGCTTAGCATTATTTTGTCTGACAATTTCAACAGGCAAATAATGTCAATGTAACTGTGACTGACATTTATACCTTTTTATACTATATGTCCGTTTAATAGGACATATACGGTATATATATCAAAGCAAAGCCCATCAACTGTTTTACAAAAACCTAGGAATAAATGAAGCAATTAACCATGAAAAATACGAATTTTTGCCAGCAAGGAATTTTAACTGGCAAATAATGTCAATGTTACTGTGACTGACATGTATACCTTTTCATACTATTTTGGCATCTATAGGTGAACCAAAACGCTGAATGCCAATAAAAAAAACTTAAACAAGAGGGCCATGATGACAGGCAAATAATGTCAATGGAACTGTGACCGACATTTATACCTTTTTATACTATATGTACGTTTAATAGGACATTATACGGTATATATATATATCAAAGCAATTTATTTATTTATTGGGGTTTTACGCCGCTTTCAACATTATTTCAGTTATATCACGGCGACAGTTCACTTATTCATGATCCCTGGGTAAACAAACCAGTACTAGGCTAGAAAAAGTGCCTTGCCCAAGGGTACTCCACCATGACCGTAGTGCCGCAACTGGGGATCGAACCCGGGACACCCGGTTTCGAAATCCCCGACGCTAACCACTCGACCACAGCGGATTCCTATATATATATCAAAGCAAAGCCCATCAACTGTTTTACAAAAACCTAGGAATAAATGAAGCAATTAACCATATCAATTCTAATTTTTGCCTGTTAGGAACTTTAACAGGCAAATAATGTCAATGTAACTGTGACTGACATGTATACCTTTTTATACTATTTTGGCATCTATAGGTGAACCAAAACGCTGAATGCCAATAAAAAAAAAATTAAACAAGAGGGCCATGATGGCCCTGGTTCGCTCACCTTAATTAAGCAATGTAATGCAATGCAAAACACATCAAGACAATTATTCTGACAAAAAAAATCCTTCATTCTGTATTTTTTCTACCTGATATGACCCATAATCCAACATGTACTAGATATCATAGAAGACCAACTTTCTGACCAAGTTTCAACTTGTTCAAAGTAAAAATGATGCCTTCGGAGTTTAAACAATATTTTCCTTTATTGACCTAGTTTATGACCCAATATGATCCATATTCAAACTTGACCTAGATACAATTCAGACAAACATTCTGACAGATTTCAAGCTGCTGAAGCAAAAAATGTGGCCTCCAGAGTGTTAACAAGATCTTCCATCAATTTGGCCTACTGACCTACTTTTTGACCGGGCATAAGCCGTATTCAAGCTTGGACTAGATATCATTAAGATAAATATTCTGACAAAATTTGAAAGTGCTGAAGTAAAAAAATCGGCTTCTAAAGTGTTAAAAAGATTTTCCTTCAATATGAACTAGTGACCTACTTTTTGACCCAACATGACCCATGTTCAAACTTGACCTACATATTATCAAGACAATCATTCTGATAAAGTTTCAACATACTAAAGTTAAAAATGCAGTATCCAGAGTGTTGGCAAGATTTCCCTTCAATTTGGCCCAGTGACCTAGTTCTTGACCTGATATGACCCATATTTGAACTTGCACATTCCGAAGAATTTTCAAGCTGCGGAAGCAAAACAAAACGGCTTCCAAAGTGTTAACAAGATTTTCCTTCAATTTGACCTAATGACCTAGTTTCTGACCCAATATGACCCATATTTAAACTTGACCTAGATATCATTATGATTAATACAAACATTCTGACAACATTTCGAACTGCTTAAGCAAATATTGCGGCCTCTACAGTGTTAACAAGATTTCCCTTCAATTTTACCTTGTGACCTAGTTTTTGACCTCATACGGCCCAGTTTCGAACTTGTCCAAGATTTGATGGAGGTGAATGTTCTGATAAACTTTCATGATGATCGAATGCAAAATGTAGCCTGTAGAGTGTTAACAAGGGCAAATGTTGACGACTCACAACGGCCGGACGCCGGGCAAAATGTGATCACAATAGCTCACCTTGCACTTCGTGCATAGTTGAGCTAAAAACAACAATAACTCATAAAGGTCATGCAAGCTAGAAAGCAGAAAGAATATAATAATTTGAAATGCCTAGCGAGCTAGAAAATGAGGAAAGAAATACGGAAAAATTGTAATTTATAATTATTAATTATAGATAGCCATTTTCAACTGACCTGTGTAATATATGAAACTAGGCATTCATGCCAAAAAATCGCCACACTTTTTCTTGTCACAGTTGCTCACCATGATTATAACATGATGAAAAAATCTAGTTCATTCCTTGGCAAAATCAGACAATGATCTTATCCAATAACTCTTCTTTTCCATAACATTGCACCATTTGTTCCTGATTTTCAATGAACATAATTATGCAATGAGCATATAATGTCTGCATAAAGAATTTAAGCGAAAACTGAATACATTCTTACCAATGATTACCATCACTGTTCAAATATATCCAAATGAAGGTCTTTCTGTAAAATCTCTATTCTTTTTGCAACAATATAGACCCCAACTGATATCAAACTCAACTGACAAATTGTCAAAATTAACAAAATAATCACTAAAATTTGGAACACGAGATTCTCCATTTTTCCGAGATGGCCGCCACAAGGTGATTGGATAAAAGTGTCCGATACTACTTTTAAAATGATGGGTGATTTATGTGGCTTGTTGTCCAAACTATCAACAATTGTAATTTTTATGGTATATGTGACTAGCCACGTATACTTTTCTGTAGATAGTCACAAAATGTTAAAATACTTGGGAGGTGAAGGAATATTTTTTTGGCTGGTTTTCGAGCTCTCATGTATATCTACCTACTGTATAAGTTTGGTAAAAACATCGGATAATAAATAATGACTTTATCTTGTTCACAAGGTCAATTATAGCAATTTTAAAGGGCCATAATCCCTTCATGCATGGACGGATCTGGTTTTCGAAAGGAACCGAGCTCTCATGGATATCTAGCTACTGAATAAGTTTGGTAAACATCGGATAATAAATGAAGACTATCGTATTCACAAGAAATTGTGGACGGACAAAGGGTGATAGCTCACCTTGTCATTTTTTGACAAGTGAGCTAATAATTATCAATAGTTAAAGCCATTGATCAAATAAAATCTGACATAATGCCAATAACTGCTTGGTAAAACATAACCAGAATTAAACAAAGAGAAGGGCAACTTGATGCTTATATAAAATAAATTTGATTTTGCAGTTACAAAGACACTGACCTCAAAAATATTCCACTAGTACTGTAGTGAAAATAATTCATATTAAAGCAGCCAGAGTGAGTTGATGATTTAAGATTTTTTCTGCATTTCATTTAGGCATGAACTGTCAGAAGTTAAAACACCTGATTTGCACAAACAATATTTTTTCTGTTAGTTTGCCAACTTTACTGGCATCATTATTGCAACAAATTATTACTGAAGGAGGACTTCAATTATCAGTTTTCACTATAAAGTTATAAATGCCCCCACATAGCCCTTCTCAATGATTATCAAAGGTAACAAGAACTGGAATGTAACAAAACAGTCATAAATCATCATATACCAATTCCTTTGTCTTCTATAGCTTTGTTCGGAAAAGGGACTAACTTCTCTATTTCCACTGAAAATCTGTATGTAAAAAGTTACCTAAGTATTTCACAATGCTACAGGGTTTTCAATCTGATGCCAAACATTCCAGAGAGTAGAAATCATTAAAATTTTCAAGTTACTATGAGCACCTTTTTATCCAATGGCATGAAATTTATTTCATTTCAGACCAAGAGCTGTCCATGGGATAACAGCTATTATGTAACTATTTCTGTTATGTGGCTAGTCACATAATTATATCTAGTGGGTAGAAATATGAGGCTTCTATGTGGCTTAATTTAGCCACATAAAAGTTACAAAGATGACCAATGACATCATATGGACAGATTATGGGATAACAGCTATTATGTGACCATTTCACTGAGCTGGACTATTTGAATTGTATTTTCACAGAAACAAGTAAAGAAAATGCAAAACCTTATGCAAAGTTTCAATCCAATACATCTAGGTCTAGTTATCTAACTTAAATTAATTTATCTGTATTATGTCAGTCAACGAGCAGACGACTTTTAGGCGAACAAGCTGTTAATCCTTATACTAGTGCTTATCATAATTTTGTTCAACAAGCCCGGCTATATGAAATAAAGAATTTGAGAAGCCCGGAAACAATTTTACCAGTGCAGGGCTTGCGGCTTGTGCTAATTTCGATCACTGTTATGTATGACTATGACAGAAACCTGCAGACAAAATCTTGACAACTATCACTATGGGGACTGCCAGTCTATGAAAACTGTAACCGAGTTACACTAACTTGTTTCTGGGATTCAAACATCTTTACTTCATCTATACTTACATTGCATTGTCACAAGAACAAAACACAATGGCCCTGCCCGCTTCAGCATTGTTATTTGTCAGCTGGACAGGCCACATAACTTTTGTTGCCAGGCCAGGCAGCATGGCAAAGAAGAAGGATTTCCTATAAAATAAGAGTGCCAAAATTTCACAAGACATTCAACAGCCGTAATTCATGAGTAATTTCGTTTGTTATACAACCTTGCCCAAAAAAATGCATTCAAACATTTTGACCAAGTTTGGTGAAAACTGGATAAGAAGTGTTCGAGTTATAAGTTAGGCCAAGATAAATTGATTGTGTGGTTCCGGTTTCCCGACCGACCCTAATTATTCAGCCCGACCCTAAAACATTTTTTCATGTTTTTAAAAAAAAAAATTAAAAAAAAAAAAAAAAAAAAAAAAAAAAATTGTTACGAAAATGCGCGGGACGAAAATAATTAATACGAAAATGTTCGGGACGAAAAAAAATGGTACGAAAATAGCGGTGAATGGTTTCCGGTTTTATCGCTACGAGTAGTTTTAAGAACGTAGTTGATACAAAAAGCTGTGCATGCTGTCTGGTTTATAAAACATAGTGTATTAAAACACTAAATACTACTAGCAAAGTTAGTTATTCCTTTTGCAAACCCATTGTAAAAGCTACAGAAGTACTAGTTTTTAATGAAGCAGTGCACCATCACCCTGTAATTTAATATATTAAAGAATGACAAACTTGGCATTTGAATCCAACACAGAATGCAAACAGTTTTCCATTTATAACACCTTCAGAAAGTTTTTACTTTGTATATGAACAGAATTTCTATTCAATCAATCACACTGATAAGCATTCTTTATATATATTAACATGAATGCTACATCTTAAATAGCAAGCTTGTCAAGTGTTTTCTTTATACCGTATTATGCAGTGTTAAACAGGGAACAACAGATGTTAATATATAGTTAAAAGAAAGAACAATACCACGGTCCACCAACAGATATGAAGTACATAAAAAAAAATGAGGCCTAGTCAACATGAGGTTATACATTCAAACATATATAGTATACTAGCTAAAACATTCACCAAGCACTACTAATAGTATTGTTGCGGCAACATTCTTTCGGGCGATGTTTTCCATTGCCTCTCACCTCTGATCTATGTGAGAAAGTAGTCAGTGGCTTCGAAAGAATGTTGTGTAAGTACTGGTGTGATAAAGCCACGAAAACATGGGTAGGTGCACTGACCGCCGTGATATGACCAAAGCTGTTGAAAGCTGCGTTAAACTCCAAACAAACAAAACTAATAGTATTACAAGTTCTGGTTGAAATATTACTTTCATGCACAACAGTTTTATCTGAGGATGAGACTGTTGTACCAGATACAGAACAAGTAGCTGTCAACTTAATCGAAGAACCATTATTTGGTGATTATAGCATGTGCACAACACAAAATGACAGATCTGTTGTTACATGTGGAATGTCAGAAGCCTAGGTTGCTATATTATTTACTGCAAGTACAAACTAACTGAAAGACAAGCAGTATCCCTTTCCATTTTATTAAGTGAGTATGAATACAGTTGTGGTGACCCAATAACCCCACCAAGACATAATGATAACCTTCTTGGTAAGGTAGTGACACGCAGTGATTTGCAGTGTTTAACACCTATTGAAATTCCATTATATGGTAGTGGTCTTGGAAGGCAGGATCTATGTTCACACTATGGTTTAGAAGGTGGCATTGAAAATTGTGAGCACTTGTAAATCCTTGTCCTGCAGTTCACAAGATACTATTTTATGATACCTCACAATCTGACTACACTTAACAGCATCTACAATTATCACATATCCAGAGCAGATAGTTTAAGAGCTATCTTGTCAGGATCTGCAATGTTTGACATTTGATTGTGATTCCAATATTAAAAACCAATCTTTTAAATGTGTTTGTCCAAATATTACAGTTTTAATAAATTTGTAAGAGTTAAGCCTACAAACAAATGTATGATGTGTTTTATTTGTACTTCATATTAATTATATCCATGTGCACTTTTGGTCAGAAACACTCAACCCACACTATTTAAAGCAAAACAAGAATGGTAAAATGGGCTATTTCACTGGGTATCTGAACAAAAAGCAACTCAACAAGTTTGTAAGTAAGCAACTTTATTTCAGTAATTTGTTTAAAATATAACATTATCTACATTAGAATGCAGTAAAACCAGACAAAACTGGACACTGTGCGGAGGCTGAGAAAAAAAAATGTTTTGAAAAAATAAAATAATTTCCCTACCTACCTACCCTATTTTTTTTCAGCATAAAATAGGAACCAAACAATCAATTTATCATGGCCTTATGAGGTTTGTTTTTTGTTTTACGCCATTTATCAACAGCAGTCAGTATACCTACTCATACCTGGAAGGCAGATGTGCTAACCACTTCCCCATGGGCTGCTTAGCGAGTGGACAGCCCTGATTAAGTTAATTTTTGACATTACAAGCCCTTGAATGCATATAATTCTAAAGTGCAAGACTACATGCCTATAAACATTGTGACAGGGGTCATCCTAGGGTCAAATTTTATGGAGAAGTGACTTCTCCCTCAGCTGAATTTAGGGAGAAATGAGACAACTTCACAGAGAAGTGTGTGTTCGCAAGGGGCATACGTATATCATTGAACATTTACATGGTCCTGATGAATAATGACATGTATTTTAAATGAAATCAAAACAAAATAACAGGCCGGTTCCGAAGATCGGATTATAGAAACGACCGAAGAATTGTCACATATTTTCGCGATGTGAATTCTGTCAATAATTTTTCGCAAAGTGGCAATTCGTAAGCGGTGCCTTAGAGCCATCATAACTGATTTACATTGTATTTATAAATACAAAATTTATAAATGAGATTCTTATCAAGTTTCTGCGGCGTTTCTTAAAGTGGACAGACAATAAATTCATTGTTTTGGTCGCTAAAGTTGGAAACGAAAAGTGGGTCTAACACTATGAGTGTACTGTACATGACTCAGGGTTTCCCGCTGGCGATCAACATTGTCGCCATGTGCGACAAAAAGCGACAACGAATTTTTCATAATATTTTCTTGGAATTACGTAAACGGTAATCCATGATATCGATTCAGTTGCTGCAGTTAATCAAGCTGGTCGCTGTTGATATCCGATAATTAGGGCACGACCGGGTTAATTAATTTGAAATGTTATGGCTTTCGTGGATAACAATGACATCCTGTAATGATTATGGCTCCTCGTAGCAAATGTGTGACAATTGTTAACATGAGAATATGTCGGCGAAGTCGACTTCTCTTTGATGTAATAAAACAACGAAGTAAATTAACACAGAGCGAAGTTATCGCCTGAATCGCCCTCAAGGATGTCCCTGTTGTGACCAAGCTTCATGAGGATCCGATTAAAACTGTTTGACTTGTAAAATAAAGAAGACTAGGCACTAATTTGGTTACTTTCAAACATCTCAATAATTCAGGAGTGACTTGAGTGATTTAGATAGTTATCAACTTTGAAGAGTATTTTATATCCTTGTGACCAAGTTCTGTGAAGATCTGATGAAATTTGAACCATGTTGGGTGTCTCCTGCTAGATCTGCACCTGTGTTTCAAGTTCTGTTACTATAAAATGTTAATATAAGTTTGACTTACCCAAAAGGAAACTCAGCCAAACTGTCTACTTGTTTGGAACCTGCAATATAAGAGATTGTACATGTCATGCATTCTCATATTAAACAACTATGCCTTACCTTATATTTAAACAAGAGCGCTACGGAGTGGGTGCCAACGCTCGTCTGTTTTTTCCAAAAGGGGCATACCTCAATTTATATTATTACCAGAGTTATGTACCCTTGTGTATAGTCATTACCAACATGTACACCAAGTTTCGTTATAATATCTCAAATTGTTTTTAAGTTATGAGCAATGATGATATTTGTGCATGAATTTTTAAGTGAAAAAGGGGCATAACTCAATAATTATTAAAGCCAGAGTTATGCCCCTTTGTATACATGTGTGTATTGTCACTGCTAACATGTGCACAAAATTTCATTGGACTATCTTAAATATTTATTTAGTTAACTTAAACAATGTGCAAAGCTGAGCCGAAAAATGGTCACTTAATTTGCCTATAAATTACGGCCGAGGCTATTTGCCCGACGGTTGGCCGACTAAGGATATTCTGACTATTCTCCTTTCTAACATGCAGACACAATTCAAAGCATGTGCAGCAGAAGACTTTCAAAAACATATGGCGAAAGGAAGAACTACTCCTATTGATAAATGTATTGAATCTGCTTGCTACACGGTCCCTGCTAACAATACCGAAAAACCCTTTGTGTATCGACTAATTCAACAACTGGACATGAGATTGACTAAGCAGGCTTGTCTGTTGCCAAACAATATCAACAAATTTACTGGAAGACTACTCCGTAGACTCACTATTTTGAGTAGATCATTAATAATTATGACAGAAAATATTCTCGCCATATGCTTCTTTTAAATAGACTGCGAACTGAAGTTATACATTGACGAAAAGTCTTAAAAGTTACGCAGACAAAATCCTGTAGGACAAATTATCACATGTCACGTGTCTATGCAAATGACATCAGTGTAATGTACCAGTCAAAATCCTGTCGGGCGAATAGCTAATCTTGGCTTATTTACCCGACGGTCGGGTGAATAGTCAAAAGAACCTTATTTACCCGACGGTCGGGTGAATAGTCAGAACCTTATTTGCCCGACAGTCGTGTAAATAGTCACTTCCATAAATTACCAACCCAATTCTTCCAATTATTTTCTTTCATTCAGATATATTTCAAAAAGCTTATCTGACCAGGTTATAATAGTTACATGGCCTTAGGTCCTCTACGTTTTGAAGTGTTTAACTTGTATACCCCACCCACCCATTTCAGCCATGACATAGTCCTTAAATGTGCAATCAGCAGCCACCCAAGGGACATGATAAAACTGGCTACTTTAGGCTGCTGATCCTAAATGTCATGACTTGGTCGGATTTGTTCAGGTTTTGTCAGTTCACATAATATTACATGTAACTGTTAGGAATAGTCATTAAATTACAAATAGTAAATTGTCTTTATAAACTTGTATTTAAACATTGTTATGAAGATTTGTAGCTTTTTTCTTTCAAATATTTTATTGTGCTATCTATTCTTTAGTTTAAACCGACATTTACAAGTTATTTGACAATCAAATATTGTTTTAATTCACTTTGAAATTCACTTTGAAATTCGCCGAATAACGTATCCGAAAAAAAATACCGTTCGAATCTACGTCTAGTATAAATTGAAAAAGAAAAATTTCACACTTTGTGGCTTGCAAAAAAAACCCAGTAGCAGAAATGGTTTAATTTGAGACCTGAAATCGTGATTTTTCTCATGGCAATGAGTTCGCTACTAAAAAACGGATACTGTACACAAGCCACTCAATATTTTTAGGACATTTCTACAGTAAATTAGGCGGGTGGGGCGAGTTTAGAACAGACCCGCCGAGTTTAGAACATAGAACTTTCGTTTTCAGTCAACATAAATGTGACAATAACATGTAATGAACCGCTCTTTCCACAAACAATAAACAAGTTTGATATTTTCTCACCTTTTTTTCGGTTCCGAATCTTCATCTTTCAGATCTTTCTTGTAACCTACCTCGTGTAAAATGGGGTCCGTGTAAAATGACGTCACCATGAAAAAATGACGTTTTGCAAAATGTCGAGAGACTTTAGCCAATCGGAACACGCAAGAGCTTGCCGGAGATGGGTCCCCGCAATCGGACATCCTCGACTAATTCCGTCATACTTCTCGGGATTAGGTCTATTAGGATAATAGTCGAGGTGTTCCGATTGGGGTCCCCGGAGATGGCCGAGTAGGCTCGACAGCAATTTGCTTAGTAGAAGGGAGGTAATCCAAATAAAACGTATTTAAGGACGTCCATCGAATATGGACAGATGGACAATTTCTTTTCCAAATTTTTATGTGACTATTTCAAAAAATGTTAAGTGGCTTAAATAAGCCACATAGAAGCCATTTCTACCAAAAAAAAAATGCTGTTGTGTGGCTAGCCACTTAACAGAATCTAGTCACATAAACCCAAATTATACCAAAAACTAGCCACTTAACACATATTTTGTGGGGGCGGACGAACAGACGAACGGACGGACGAACAGTTGGTCCAACCTCAAATTGATACAATTTTTTAAACAATGATATGTTGATTGTCATTTGTGTGAAGTTTCATAATGATAGGACATCAGGTTCACTAAAATCTAACTTGACCAAAAACTTTAACCTGAGAATGGAATGGACGAACAGACAGACGAACAGACGGATAAACAGTTGGTCCAACCTCAAATTGATACAATTTTTTAAACAATGATATGTTGATTGTCATTTGTGTGAAGTTTCATAATGATAGGACATCAGGTTCACTAAAATCTAACTTGACCAAAAACTTTAACCTGAGCGGGACGGACGAACGGACGGACGGACTAACAGACCGGAAAACTATATGCCCCTCATACTTCGTATGCCGGGGCATAAAAATGGCATTATGAGGACAAACCAAAGGCGTCTGAGTTTTCATCCGAGAAAGTTTGGAAAGAACCCACACAAGACCGTGTTAAGCTACTACAAAATAGTCTCTGTTGTTCTAATGACGGTAATGTTTTCATTATGGAAAACCCCTTCACAAGTCCGTGTTACTATAAATAGCCTCTCTATATGGTATTATATAAAAAGACAAGGTGTGCAACAAGATTTTAACCCACTTTCCAGTCAGGCTAGATTTTCAAATATATAATGGTGTTGTTGGCATATATATTTTTTTGTATAAATAGGTCCAAAAATGATAACCATAGCATCAAAAGGTTTCAAACAACCATAACAACACTGTACTGGAGCTTATTAGCCGTTATTTTGAATATTTCTAGGGAAGGCCTGATCGCCATGCACCATCGTCACAATAATAAGGTTCCGCAGCGAATATTCCACTATAAATCACACAACATCAGCAAAATATACGGGTTATTTTTTTGGAGCATGTTTAAAATCGTCATTCGCTGCAGAATAGTGAATCTTGTGATGTCAGAGCTTGGCGGTCAGGCCTACTGAATTAGTTCACAGTTAATGAACATTATGCTTTTAAGTACACCGGCGAAATGGTCGGTTGACACTTCGGTAATGTGGATCATGAGAAAAACCATTTATGAACCTGTCTGTACCCGAGACCAGGTCAGTTTCTGCGTTTTTTCGCCAAAATCATTGTCCGAATTGAGCAAGGGGATGAAATCGTGTTGCACACCTTGTTATTATGTTTATAGTATATGAACTGTTTAGAGATGATATTTGTAGTAACACGTTCCTGTGTGGGTTTTTTTTTGTAGTAACATGTCCTGTGTGGGTTTTTTCCCCTAATTTTCTCAAAAGAAAATTCCGACGCCTGTAAAAAAACGAAACTTCAACTTTGAGCTAAACGCAATTGTTAAAACAAGAGGGCCACATCAGAAAATAATTTGAATTATACATGCCTCACATAGTCTAATACACATTCTAAATTACCTGGTTTTTAAGGGAATTGGATTATTTGAATATAACTTAGAAAACTCGTTAACTTGTAGGTACAATCAGTTTAGTACTTTCACAAAAAAAAATATTTTCAGCATTCATATCAAACATCAAAAGTGCACCTTTTCTGATGCAATCTGGCTGCCATGTTTTTCAACTAATCAATATGACTTGAACAATTTTTGTAGAGGGTCACTCAAGAAACATTTCTAACAAATTTTCTTGTAATCAGACAGGTAGTAGATTAAGAGAAGAATTTTTTTAAGTTTGGCCATATTTCCAAATGTTTGATCCTAAAACCTGCAAAACATGTTGAAGAACTTAAATAATGAAATGTGTGTGCACAATTTGAAATCAATCTAACAAAGAATGAAGAAACTATACATGTCCTATTCTCAAAATCCACCAAAGAAGAAATAAAAAAGTTACCATTGTTTTAACTTCTAAAACAAAGTAAAAGATTGCTGTGTCCACCATAGTATTTGTGACTTCAAAGTCACGTGGTATACACACACTGAATTAATACTAAGGAGTTTTAAGATCAGTCAAAGTTTTAGGTAGTATTAATATTTTGACCACTAAATTCATGGCAAAAGCATGCAAAAAGCTCCATTGAGAACAACTAGCGTGATAAGGGTTACAAAAGTCTCCCAATGATTGCAGACCTTCTTAGATTTATACCCTGATTTTTTAGCACAGATTTTGGACTTGCATTTCAACCATGTATTTTGACAGTGGTCTGATTTGAATCAAGTTATGTAAATGCACCAGAAAGTTTTACAGCATAGAAGAGTTCAAATTGATGAATGCAAACAGGAATATATACCACAACCAAACAACCAAAGTGACAACTGTGGCAACTTCAGTCCAAAAGGGAAGATCAGAAATGATATTTACCATAATCTGAAGCCTCTTCAGTAGAACCTGCTACATCTGTAGAATCTGCTTCCTGGATAGTAACTTGGCCCTACAAAGGAAGACAATTTTTTCTTTGAAAGAATAAACCAAACCGGAAATCTCAATAACAGATCAATACCACATGTAACAAGAGTGCCAAGATGGCCCTAAATCGATCACCTGAATATTTTTAAAGTGTTTACCTAAACAAGTCTTTGTCAAACAAGTGATCCCGGGCTATAATTTGAACAATCTTGGTAGAGGTTCACTAGATGAAGCTACGTACCAAATATCAAAGGCCTGTGCCTTATCCTTCTAGACAAGAAGATTTTTAAAGTTTTTTGCCTATATGAGTCAAACAAGTGACCCCCGGGGAGGAGTCATTTTTGACCCCAGGGCTATAAATTGAACAATCTTGGTAGAGGTTCACTAGATGAAGCTACATACCAAATATCATAGGCCTTGGCCTTCTACTTTTAGACAAGAGGATTTTTAAAGTTTTTTGCCTATATGAGTCAAACCAGTGACCCCCGGGGAGGAGTCATTTTTGACCCCAGGGCTATAAGTTTTCACTGAAGCCAATATAAGGCTAACAGCCCTGCCCCCTGGCGGCCATATTTTACAAGGAATATTTCTACAAAATTATTTGAAAAATCAGCAAGACACTTTTGGAGGATAAGTTTTCACTATAGCCATATAAGGCAAAATAGTCCCAACCTCTGGCAGCCATGTTTTTTGAACCAATATTGCTTGAAGGTATCAGATAGAGGGTTACCCATTTCTACAAAATTATTTGAATATCGTACATATACCTTCGTTAGAAGATTTTTTAAGTTTTCACTTTAGCTGTACAAGGCAAAACAGCCCTGCCCCCTGGCGGCAATGTTTTAGGTCAATCAACATGGCTTGAAAGAATCTGATAGAGGGTCACCCAAGGAACATTTCTACAAAAATTATTTGAAAATCGGCCCAACAATTTCAGAGAAGAAGTTTTCACTTTAGTCACACAACGCAAAATAGCCACTCCCCCTGGCGGGCCATGTTATCTACCAATCAAAATGACTTGAAGAAAACTGATAGTGTCATCCAAGGATCATTTCTACAAAATGATTAGAAAATTGGCCTGATACTTTCAGGAGAAGAATTTTAAAGTTGTTTCTTTCGGTTGGAGAGAACATTGAGAGGATGCTACCTATGAAGTTTCATCCCAATTGGCCCAGTCATTACAGAGGAGAAGCCATTTGAAGCCAAAAGTGAAAGGACAGACACACACACACAACAGACAATTCGCCATGACATAAGCTCGACTGGCCAGTGGAGCTAAAAATGAAGATGCTTGCAATTTCAATATTCTCACAATTTTTCAAGAGCCAGAACTGGTAATGGGAGCATAGCCACAACTAGTTCCGCCAATGGCTGCTAGCAGCCAGAGCCACCATTAGTAGCAGCAACCAACATTTATGGTCAGAAAATCAACAGAGCAGTGACGTAGCTGCAACTATTTGCAAAAAAATTAACTGCAGCTAGGTAGCATGATTAAGTAGCTATGCATCTTATATTTCTTCAAGGATTACTTAAACAGTTCTAAAGATATCGTCCAGACAAAGAGTGATTACGTGGAAAATATTCTTACCAAAGCTGGAAATATAATGGAGTTGCTATCATCATCATCATCATCATCAGATGGAGGAACTACATCATCATCAGCTGGAGAAACTACATCATCAATAGATAGAGGAACTACATCATCATCAGATAGAGGAACTACATCATCATTTGATAGAGGAACTTCATCATCATCATCAGCTTGATGAACTACAACATCATCAGATAGAGGAACTACATCATCGTCAGCTGGAGAAACTACATCATCATTATATAGAGGAACTACATCTTCATCAGCTGGAGGAACTACATCATCATTATATAAAGGAACTTCATCATCATTAGATAGAGGAACTACATCTTCATCAGATAGAGGAACTACATCTTCATCAGATAGAGGAACTACATCTTCATCAGCTGGAGGAACTACATCATCATTAGATAAAGGAACTTCATCATCATTAGGTAGAGGAACTACATCATCAGATAGAGGAACTATATCACCATCAGCTGGAGGAACTACATCATCATTAAATGAGGAATGAACTACTGGAAAAGTATCTGGTTTGGTAGGCTCACTGAAAGCCGTGTCAGATCTACATGGTTCAGATTGTGTCTCAATGTTTTCAGCAGATTCCGCATTAGAGACTTGTTGGTTTTCATGGAGGTCTGTAAAAAAAAGAATAGTACAATGCTACATGTATGTATTATAGTGGTGACATTATTATGTCAGAAATAAAAATGAACTGTTTAACTGAATTTAAACTCTTATAAATTGCATGGGTATAAGATATACAGTGGTACATCATACAAGCAGGACAAGGTCTACTGAACTAATTTTTGACCTTTAACATCAAGTGTGTCTTTGACCTTTGAAGTACCGACTCTGAGTGCTATGTACAAGACTTATTCATCTCATCATGGTGAACAGTTATTTCAAAAGCCTCATATGTATGAGCAAGTTACATTCTGAACATGGTCTTCTGCACTCAACATTTAACATCAAAGTGTGGCCTTGACTTTGAGCTTCAGGCCTGAATGTTGCAAGTGACAGCGTTTCAACACAATTTCTGACTAAACCAAAGATTATATATATATATACAAGGGATGTTACTCTACACCAGCTTTATCAACTCCAACTTCAACAAAACTACTCATATCTAGAATAAATATTGTGAAACAAGCAAACTTTTTCCACTTCTGTGAAGATAAACATCAACCTTCTGAAAAAATAAAACATAACTATAACTGTGATCATGCTTATTTTACAGTAACTGCAAATTAGTGTTTTTTTCCCCCATCCATTTACAAGGTTGCATACACAGAGCCAACAGCACGGGTCACTACTATATGCTACCTTACATGGCAATCTGGTTCGTGACAGTCATACAGTTAGTTTGATAGATAAACACTTTCGAAGTGTTCGAAGTAATCGAAGCCTGTCTACTCCCACATCATTGTCACATAAACAAAACAATCACCATTATTCCGAGAATTAATTAATTTTTTAATCAAGGGGCCAGTTTTTGACTCAAACTTTATCGAATGCTGAACGATTTAACGTGCATTTTCATTGGCTGAGCGATTGGGATGTGTGCTCTCATCCAATCAAATTTCTTGTTACTTTGCATGTCACATAACCACTGTTAATCCCTCGTCTAATATAACCTAGTCTACGAACAACCACAGAAATCTGATCGTCCTGGATAACAGAAATAGACAACTTGGACAATGGATTTCAGAACCCCTGATCTCACTAAGACAATCACAGCATTTACCTGGTACATAACTGCTGGTGCTGGGCCCTTGTGTACTATCACTTCTCCACCATAGGTTATTGCCATCTCCATAATCAAAACAAATTTCTTCACCAATTTCTATGGATCGAGAAGCGAACAAAACAAGTCTAGGGCATCTCTTGTAGGAGATCATTTTCATCTTTGAATTACAGGCAGGCTCACCTTCCTGTGCATCATTTATCAAATGACCTAGTCTTCCTTTTGTGTGAGTGGCATCAATGCTGAAAGATGTAGATATAAACAAATATGTTAATTAAGTCCAGCTGTGCAAAAGCAATCTTTGCATATGACAGTGTAGAACCAGATCAACCACTGCATAAGCCATATGGCATCTGATCAGTCTTCTTTGTTTGTTATTTATCGAGATTGTAGACCTTGATCAGATGCCACATTTTTTTTAATGTTGTGGCTTATCAAGGTACACACTGTTTGTGATATCCTAGGGTTTGTTTTCGTACAGCAAAGTTTTTCTATTTTCATGATACAGTGGTTAGGATATTTTTTAGGATAGCTATCATTTCCTGTTTAAATGCTCAAGGAACTTGGGATACAAGGCTCATAGTTTAGTACATTTTTAATACATAAAAATGCTGAACCAAACATTCCTTTAGTTCTGCTTTTCATGAAATGAAAAGATGAATTTTACTTGTTAAGACATACAACTTAAAGATCAGATTTATAAAGTCAGATTCAAAACTAAAACCGAGTACTGGTGTTCATATTGCAAACAGTGCAGATGCTTACCCGGTAAGTACTGTCAAAGTTTTTCTTATTTGGCTCTACACTGTTTGAAAAGGACCAACACTATAACTTTAAGCAGTTCCAAATATAAGAAGAATGCCACATATAAACACTTTACAATGTAATACCACAAAAATGTCCAGTGTTTAACCATGGTCAATAAAACTGGAAACAAAAAGCGCACAAATCTGAGTATCTGTTTTCAAGAATATTCTTTTTTCAATGCTGAGCTACAAACCTGATATTAAGAAAACAGCTTCATGATATTTTCACTGCTAACCGTGCATACACTGATTAGAGGGAATCAACAGGTTTGAACACTTGATATCAAGGTCTACATTATAAAGTTTCAGTTTCCTGCATTCATTCCGAGTGAAAAAAGCCCAAGATTTCTATCGTTTTCGTTCAAGATCGCCCAAGAAGATTTTTATATCTTTTTCTTATACGACTCTTTGCAAACCTGACCATTGGGACAGGTCCATTTTTGTCCCCAGAGGTATAATTTGAACACTGTTGGTAGAGGTCAATAACAAGAATCTACACACCAAATATCAAAGGCCTAGAGCTTGTAGTTTCAGACAAGAAATTTTTTAAAGTTTTTCCCTATATGACTATGTATAACATGTGACCCCCGGAATGTGGGCATTTTTTAACCCAGGGGTATAATCCACTAGATGAAGCTACATACCAAAACTCAAAGGCCTAGGCCTTGTAGCTTCACACAGGTTATTTAGAAATTGTTCCCTATATGACTATGTAAAACATATGACTCTTGGGGCAGGGCCATTTTCACCCCAGTGTATAATTTGATAATTTTGATTATAACAAGAATTTTAAAGGTTTTTACTATATACAGTATAAGGAAAACGAGCCCCGCCCCCTGGCAGCCATGTTTCCGACGGATCGAAATAATTTGAACAAACTTGATAGAGTCACCCAAGGTACAATTGTGCCAAATTATTTTCAAATCGGGCCAGTTCTTTTTAGCAAAAAGATTTTTTCATTTTTCCCTTTCTGATGATGCAGCGACCAAAGTTGTGAATTTAATTTAATTTTTTTGACAAATTTTAAAGAGGACCATTCCTGTAAAGTTTGGCTGTGCAATGGACCCAGTGATTTCAGAGATGTTGTTTAAAGAAATTGTTGACGACAGACAACAGATGGACAAAAGGCGATCACAATAGCTCGCCCTGAGCACTTAGTGCAGATCCAGATCAGACACAATGTTGGAATATTGGTGGCTTGTTTGGACCTACAGTGTTTGCCTTCCAGTGAGTTTCCTATTAGAGTAGTACAGATAAAAACAACTTGACTTACCACATTTTCTTGCTGTTATATCTGAAGTGCATAACATAATATCTGGGGATCATATCCCTTTTCATTCGTCGCTTGTTACACACCTCATGCATCAACTGCCTTTTTTCAATCTCTGTTCCTGTTAACATCTCTCCTACATACTCCAAAAGGAATTCCCCCTTTTTAATGATTTTGGTAGTAAATATACCAAAACCTGCAATGCAAACAAAACAATTATACTTAAACATGATTTCTCACAAAAAAAAAAAAAAGTTTAAACCCTTTCCCTCATATAGACCCTTTCTGACGCCTCTGCAGCAGACGACTTTTTGAAAACATAGTGACAAAAGAAGCAATTGCTCAAAACTTTTGCATATTGTTTTCCACTTTTAGTCAAATGTTATCCATTTTTTTGAAAGATTTTCTATTTTTTGACAAAATATGTTCAAAGTCGTCTGCTGCAGAATTGTCATATGAGGAAAAGGGTTAAAGGATATTTCCAAAATTGCCATCCAACATAAAACATCAGAGATATCTTAGGACCTGATAGAAAAGGGTTGATTTTCATGAAACTATATGGATTTTTATGGCTTGTTTACATTATTGCGTTGGAAATCACATAGATCATCACTTAAATTTATCTAATAGACTTTGAAAATTACTTGTTTAGTGTTCTCCTCCAGCTTTTCAACAAAAGGGGCCCATCTGGCCCCTGAGCTGGTAAAATAGGCTAAGGGAGTCTTTTCACAATTATCAGGAGCCAACACATTTCTATTAAAGACAACTTATGCAAAAATAGTGTATACATATATCTTATTTTTTCAAGAGATACTGTACAAATTGTTTTGCATGAATAAACTGTATAAACATAGGGCTGTTTCACTAAGAGCTACATATAAGAGGGGTATTTCAAGTTTTCAATCATTATTACTCATCCAAACCCTATGATGAAGGTACTCAGAAGAATCATCTCAGTGAGACGATTCTTTAGAGTACCCACAACATAGGGTTTTATAAAGCAGTACTGGTAATTGTGAGATAACACTAAAAGAAAAGTTAAAGTTTACCCCTTCTTAACAAGACCTTTGAACTAAGCACTGGAACTGTGGTCACTGGCCAGTAAAATTTGATTCGGACTAGTAAAAATATTCTTTGGGCCAGTGAAGTTTCATATATATGCAACAAAGAACAGACTATCAATTTGAGGTAATTTCACCCCTTTTATGATGCCACATGGTTGCTATGCCTTTCAACCAATCAATATTGTGTAAAAAAAACTATGTAGAGAACCACTGAATGAACATTTCTACAAAATTATCTTAAAATCTGACAGGCACTTTCATGAGAATAAAATTTTAGAAGTGTTGACATATTTCCCATATTCTGATGCCGCCTGGCTGTCATATTTTTCAACAAACCAATATGGCTCGAACAATTTTTGTAGAGAATCACACAAGAAACATTTCTACCACATTATCTGAAAATCCAACTAGCACATTTAGAGGAGAAGAATTTTAAAGCTCAGGTATTTTTCCCCTTTTCTGATGCCACAGCAACCAAAGTTCTGCATATAATTTAAATCTTTGAACACATTTAAAAGGACCCCAAACAAACATACCTGTGAAGTTTTATTGAAATTGGTCTAATAGTTTAGAAGGAGATGATGTTTAAAGCTAAAAGTTAACCGAGGACGACGAGTGATCATAATATACACATACAACATATGTTAGAAATGATCTTAAACAGATTTATCAAAAAGTTTGGAATGAAAATGATTTCAACTGCTTCTTGTTCCCTTAAATATCGTATGAGAAAAGTTGGCCAATCCAAGAAATCAACAAATTATATATTAATATAACCCACTTTTCAACCCCACCCACCCCCCTTTACCTCATTTACTCTAAATTATCAGTTAGATGAAACCTCCAACACCCATTGAAAACAATGGAAGTAACTCTGTCAATACAGAACAGTATGAAATCGGAAGCTTTATATTTGGGTTAAGTTTATATTAAATATTTTTCAAAATTTGAGAGATTTTACAGTACCTTTGAATTTTGATATAAACCTTGCATCAAAGCCCTCTGGATCAAGGCCTGCTTCTATCCAGAATTCTGGTGTCAGTTTCTTTCTCTGCAAAAAAGAAGAAGAAAAACAATAGCAGTTTCATTTAAGTTTCTCTTAAGAAAGAAAGCTCCAATGCAAATATCAAACAAATACAAGGCAGTGTCTGATGGTATTGGTATACATGTATATATATATAGATACATTTTCATAGTGATTATTTTGACATTTTTAACTTCTTAAAACAGACAAGGTAAAACCAGGCAAACTAAAAACAAGATATTAAAATTCTTTAGTCTTACCTTAGGGTGTTCTTTTAAACTTGCCATAACTTGAGTGAAAAAAAAAGAGCATCATATAAAAAATAATACATATTACTGTCACTGATTGACAACTTTCATTGCATACCCTTGGGTTCTGAATATGGAGCAATTTCACTTATGTTTTGGTCAATATGTTTTTTGACAGGTTCGTACCAAGAAATTTAAGGTAAATTATTAAAACACCAGACGTCACTATATGCCATGTTTGATATATATGCTGTTGAGGGCATCATTTTTTCACAAACTGTGCCATTGACAGCATAACACTGCTTTTTTGCTTTTGACTTATAAATATGACACTGACCTTGACATGACTGGAAATGAAACTCTACAATATCCTGTTGACATTACTTGTGAATATGTATGCCACACAGGATGACTGTGTCACTTAAACTTAATCATTTCACTACCTGAGCCCAGGGGCAGAAAAGCATGTTTGAGTGAAATTGTTGAGTACAATTCTTGACTAAATAGGTGATGCTAGACACATGATGCAACATTAGACAGGTAGATCTAGGGTTGATCTTAATATGGCACTTTTGCCAAATGAGCTATGAAATTCTGCTTTGAAGATGAAGTATTTAATTTTTAACCTTTTCAACAGATAACTAAACCATTTATAATTTTGTAAAAAATCTTTAAACCCTTTACTTCATACAAGTGCCTTTGGATGCTCTTGCAAGCAAGAGTAGACACGAAACTATAGGAGCTGTCTGATCAGGGCCTAGGCTTATAGGATGTTGTAGATCTTAGTTTATAATATATGGCAACAATTCTGTTCTTTTATAGGCTATTTAAAAAGTTCAGTCAATTAATGTTGACAAGGTCATACCATTTTACATGAATGTTTATGGAGTAAAAGGTCAAATGTAAAAGCTTTTCAGACTTACAATAGACTTTCCTCTTGAAGTCATCTTTACCTGTAAATAAACAAAAACTGGTAACTAATAATATCACAACCAAAGACAAACATGATGGCCATGAATTACTCACCTGAGTGTCCTACAACTTGTAAGGGGAATTTTTTTTACAATTACCCTACCCACTAACCTCCCTGTGTTTTTACAAATCAAAATCCTTGAAGGAAACTGAGGGAAAATCTTCAAAGGAATATTCCTGTATGGTTGACTGGTTGTATTATAAATAAAAACTATGAGTTGGCAGATATAGTCATTTAAGGATCTCCACTGTCAAATTTAATTCATGTGATCACAATATACAGTTCACCATGACTACTTTGTGGTCAGGTGTGCTCAAATACTGTAATCATATCACTCAGGCCTGAATTAAAATATTATTTTTGTTAATATATTTAAACACCAACCAAGTTTGTTTAGACCTAACGACCATCACGCTCGATGTCTGCTTCCTGGAGACTTAACCAGTACTCGCACCGTTTGTGTTGAAAAATCCAAGTCATTTTAACAGAATGTAACGGGAGCGGTTTCTTGAAGCCACCGTACATATATCTGCCTCTACCTTTTCTTATGACTCTTCTAGTTACTACACGTATGCTTGCCTTATTTACTTGTGGTATGCATGGTTCATGTGATTATTGTGATTCTTGTGATTCTTGTGTATCCACAAGGTATTCTGTACTATATAAGGCCTGTCTCTTTCTGTTCTCTTCCCAGTTGTGACTAGCTCCAAAGGTAACGTTTACCTACTAGCTTACCACTCTGAGCATTCTCTCTCTCTCTCTCTCTCTTTCTCTGATTTCCCCTCTATTATGTTCTATATTATTATTTAGTTGTATGTGTCGTTATTGTGTACATTTGTCCTGTTTTGGCTATGAGTAAAAGCCAACACTTAATAAAAGTATAAACTAGCATTCTTTCTCTGTTGTTGTGTTGTATCCTAAATCGAACCTGCCGTGGCCGGTTACAAGTCATACAGTTTACATTTTAACAGTCATACAGTTTAGGGTGCATGGAAATACCGGAATGGACCGAAATGGGCAGGAATGGACCGAAATGGACCGGAATGGACGTATGGAAATACCGGAATGGACTTATGGAAATACCGAAATGGACCGGAATGGTCTTATAGAAATACAGGAATGGACCGGAATGGACATTGGAAATACCGAAATGGACCGGAATGGACAATGGAAATACCGGAATGGACCTACTTGAAAGCATGGAAATACCGGAATGGACCTGTATATTTATACAATCATTTAACATAGAGTTTATTATTTGGTTTTCAATAGTGTACCTTTAAGTACATTTGGACATGTTAATGTGTTAAGTTGGCCTGACATAAGCCGTAAAACATTAGACATTTAAAAAAATGAATGTCTAATTAGACATTAGATATATGCACATTTTCATATCTAGAAGGCAAGTTAAATATTATATATTCAAAAACTCAAATGTCTTATTAGACATCAGACATTCAATTAAACATTCGCAAATTTTAATATCGGCAAATTAGACGTTAGACAATAGACATTAACAAAAAACACGGATGTCTAATTATACATTAGACATTAGGATTTCACATTCTTAAAGAATATCTAGAAGATAAAACAGACATTCAATTATTTCAAATTACTTAGTTAGACATTAGACATTCACAAATTAGAATATGTACAACCCAAATTCGACATAGGTCATTATACATTGAAAATAACGAATGTCGTATTGCCTAGCTAGTCATTAGACATTCGATAAGACATTAGCACATAAGAAGATCTAGAGTCCAAAATAGACATTGAACATTGTATGTTTCAAAAAACGAATGTTTAATTGGTTAGTTAGACATTAGACTTTCTAAAGTTTCTATCAGACATTAGATTCGATATTGAAGAGACATTTGCAAAATCTAGAACCCAAATTCGTCGAATGTCATTATACATCCAAAAATCGAATGTCGAATTGCCTAGTTAGACATTAGACATTCGCAAATTACCATATCTAGAACCCAATTTCTTCGTAGGTCATTGTACATGTAAAAAACGAATGTCGAATTGCCTTGTTAGATATGAGACATTGAATAAGACATTCGCAAGTTCGAAGATCTAGAACATAAAGTAGACGTTTAACATTTTACATACAAAAAACGAATGTCTAAATGCCTAGTTAGACATTAGACATTCACAAATAATAATAATTAGAACCTTAATTC